>JANEYF010003318.1:495000-947500 GCA_029963845.1 Rhamnusium bicolor | reverse complement strand
CATTTGAGCAGCCTCAAAATCAACTAACTGTCACATACATTTCCATTTACCATTTCTATAGTTTTTCTTTAGTCAGCATTTGACAGTAGCTATCCAGGTCACTGCCTGGGTTATTGAATAATTAATGCTGACTTTAAAATCATAATTGTGAACTATGTATTTTACATTATTCTCTTTACAAATATATTATGTTTAAATAAAATTCATATACAGGATGTTTCACCAAGTTTCTAAAATTGCCAATACTGGTATTAAATTAATTAATATCTTGCTACTTGACATTATTATGCTTAAATTCATTACAGATTCATTTATTACATACAAGTTTAATTCAGATTTATAATCTCCGACCCCAAAAATCCTCTAGATTTAATTTTCCTGGAAAAAATGGTATCAATCACAAATTCCAAATTTCAGGAACAATTTTTGAACATTCGCAAAAAATTTCATAAATTAATTTTATTTCTTGTAACTCAGTCGTAAAATTCCAATAATTATATAAAAAATCATAAAAAAGTATTCTCATGCAAAATATTGAAAAATTTTTAGGAAAATCTCAATTCCGATAATAAATTCGTAATCAGCGACCCTAAAAACTATCTAAATATAATTTTCTTGAAAAGAAATAGTAATCACAATTTCCAAATTTCGGGAAATAATTCGGAAAATTTTCGAAAAAATTGTGCATAACAGCTCTATTTGTGACTATTTCCTAATATTATAAGAACCAATGAAATAGCAAGATTTTGAAAATTTGGACTAATAAGAACAAACTTTCAGCGAAAATTGCATTCGAAGTGAAAATTTTACATAAAATTATAGCGAAAATTGCACTGGGCTTGATAGCTTAAAACGTCAGTTGAATATATATAGAAATCGAAGATTTTTTTCTCTCTTTTTACTTTCCTGTGACGATAGCAGGCTTATAGAAGCAAACGGAACATAATTAATTACCTACTTTTTAAATATTTTGGGTTTTTCTATAAAAAATAATAATTTTAAAATTCGATTTTTAAATAAATCTGCTTAAAAATTGTGACATGGGAATAAAAGTATACCCAGACGTGCATGATTGTAATAATTTGAATTATTCATTTTTTTTTTTTCAGTTTCCCAATGCCGGTCAGTCCTCCCGTGGCCTCCGACGCCTCACGAGAGTCGCGCCGGCGCATCAACTACAGCCACTCCCCACATCCCGCAGGATTAGTGACTGTAGATACCAGAATCATGTGCCCTAAGCAGACGGAGAGAACCCAGAATGACCGCCTTCTGCATTTGGCCTGCCAGCCACTCGGCTGATTTTTGGCAGGCCCGGCCGGTATGATCTTCAGTTCCGAGAGCAGCGTAGGCTTTATCCCTCCGAGTACACCGATTATAAGGACGACCATTTTTACCGAGTAGCCTGGGTACAGCACTTGGAGCTCGTACCGGAGATCGCGATATTTGGTCCGTTTCTCCTCCTCCTTCAAGGTGATGTTTTTCTCTGCAGGTGCCGAGAACTCGATGACATACATCACCTTCAGTTGATGGTCGAGGAGGACTATGTCAGGCTTGTTGGCTTGGATTAGCCTGACAGTCGGGAACGAGTAGTTCCAGTAAATTCGGCATTTCTCGTTCTCGACAACGGACTCAATATCTCCGGGGACGTAAGGCAGCACTGGTGTCTGATCTACCCCGTACGAGTGCCTTAGATGGTAGTATAGCACTCGTAAAGCCGCGTTATGTCGGTGGATGTAGGTATTTGACAACGTATTCGTATTCAGCAACCTCAAAACAATTTTTTTTTCTCATTGAAAATCGGACTTAATATATGAAATCTCTAAATTATACAAAATTTAAAAAATATGTTTCCGAGACAAAACTCGCCTAAAACAGTGGTTCACAGGGATAACTTCACTCCTTCGAAACATTCGTGTGTTTGTAAGAAACATTTTAATCCTGACGATTATGCGTTACCAAAGGAGTCTACTACAGAAAATCGTAAGTAATAATCATGCACATTCGTTGTTTTCATCATGCTCATGCTTGATATAACCTAACTTTAATGACATAAGACAGCTCTGATAGATACAATAATTTCCCTACTGAGCAAGTAGCTTTCTCCTTTTATCATCATTGTGTTAAATGTGTTTCAGCTAATTTTTTTAAAATCACTAAAAACCCGCGTCAAAAAGCCATAATAGACATTTACCTTACCCTACACCAGCGTCTCTTGTGATTTCAAGCGCGGTAGCCCTAATTGAAAAAGACAAAAATGAAAATTTTAGTACGTTACTTTCTGCTTAAGATTTAGAGATGGCAGCACTAAATATCCCAGTAACTATGCTATTTCCACATAGTTATAAATCTACTGTACCAAAAAAATCCTACCTGGATCATAATCCGCGCTAATATTAAATAGTGGCGAGGGATTAAATTCTTAAAATTATTAAAATCAACTCCATGAACCCTTTGGATGAAATCAATAGATGGCAATGGCAATAGTTAAATATATTCGAGGATATTCAGCTGTACTCAAGTCCTGCTTCTTAAGTATAACAATTTTTTTTATTGATTAGTGGATTTAAGTGGCAGAACAGAAGTTAAGCTAACGCTTCTTATCAGTTGAATTTCATTTGAGTACAGTCATCTATCGGTAACATTCATTAAGACCTCATATCAAAGAACAATAAATTGCACTAGAAAACAATATTTACCGGTACTTGACGTCACACTGTCGAATTGGTTGAAAAACGCACTATATTTGTCATATTATCTTTTAATTTATATTTTTTGAATAAATATTGAAAGTCCAAAAACAAAATATTAAAAATAACAAATATGTCGACTTTTCAGATGATGACATTATGACGTCATTAGACTATCGTTTTGAAGTTTGTTCTTTATATGTTTTGTAGTATACTCTTAGCAGAGAGCTAAGACACTTTAATGTTTAATAGGCTTGCGATTGAATTTATCTGTGCTTATTGAATGACAATATGTATATTTTACCACTACAAAAACATGGAAATTTTTTCTTATGAAATAATGAATACTTTTAGTATAAATACTGCATTTAAGCCGGTTTATCAATGCTTGGTTAGCTAAATTATCCGTCAGTTAGTGACTTGTCGGTCAATAGAATTCACCCATTTCACGGATAATTTCGCTAACTATAAATTGAAAAACCGGGAGACGGTAGCATACAAGATTAAACGGTAGCATAAGCTTATAACGAACATTTAGTAGCGCCCTCTGTCGCTCACCTCCATATTTCAGGCATTTTTTTGACAAGTTACGTCTCTGTGTTATGTATATCATTGTCATTACGAAGTTAATTTTTATACTTGCACATCCAATTTTGTTGCAGATGGCAATGAATTAGCAATGTTTGTTTACATAAGCTTTGCAGCGTTAACCAGAATAGGGAACAAAATGTACGCTGATGATTGGTGCAGACGGCAGGAAGATATACACAAGTGCAAAGTTCCGATAGCGGTTAATTCAATTTTCATTGTTTATTTTATTTCATAGACATCGGCAGTAGTTGGACGTTTGTAGATTGTGTTTTGATATAAATTGATGTTATATGTATTACTTTTACAATAATTTAACTTATGTGTTGTGTAATGTTTTCATATATTAAATTATTTACCTTTATTGATATTACTCATTGGCAGATTTTATAATAATAATCGGTAAGGTATTTGATGTTTTAACGATTTACTGTTTTTTAAATTGTTTTTTATTATACGAAGTTTTTATAGCGATAGATTTCGACGAAATGAGGATTTTTGTTGTAGATATAAATTTATTTCATCTTAACTTCGCACATAAAAAATTCTAGCAACGGGAGCGCGGTATTATATAAATACATTTTGTACATTTATAATGCACCACGTGCCTATGCTAGAGAACTGCGAAAGACTGACGGTCGACAAAGGGGCGCTCTGCGAGCCCAAGTAAACGGTTTTTTATGCGCTCTTACTAATGAACAAGGTATAATATGGTGTATATTTTAATCACTTTTTTACACAGGTCAGTAGTACTAAATGCTCAAAATGCAGCATAAAGATAAACATAACATTGTTTAAAGCAGAAGTATGAAAATTGTGCAGCAAAAAGTTGGTTCGCTCTAAAGCAGGTAGAATTTAAAGTTGTTTTATTTTCTGACATTATTTCTTACGGGTACACAAAATAAAAAGTAACGGAAATTTTTAAGACGTGTGGCTTTCTTATAGGTAAATCGACATTTTTTATTAAATTAGGATATTCTTATTTCGGCGTAACTAGTCATTTTAGTTTCTTATTCAAAACTTTAAAGAAAATATGTCACTTTTATTTTTGTTATTTTGTTTCTTTCCACTGCTAACCAATAAAAGGCATTTCTTGTTATTGTAAATAAATTACGTATGTACACTCTGTTGAAATAATTTTCCACTGATTCAATAAACCTAAAAGGCATTTATCTTAATTCTAATGCCTAGAAATATTTTTTACGCCTGGTAATAAATAAGTAACCTACAGTGATACATTTATTACGCCTGGAAATAAGCAATTTACAATACACTCACTACTTTGCCCATTGTAAATCGGGCTCGCTAAGTCCAATCCACCACTGCAAAGTTTAAGTGAACAGACTTTAGAATGAGCCATCGTTATTTTAAATCCGTGATTGTTACCGCTGACATATACAACTGACTTAACCAGATAATGTATAACTGGTTGTATAAACAATATTAAATTCCAGAAAGAGCATTTCTAAATACAAGTTAATTTTTTTTCCATAGGAAAATGAAAATAAAAAATAATACAAAAAAAGAAACGTTTATTTATCTTTATATATAGTTCAGGCTTACGGTTTCGCAGAAATGCCTGACAACCAATTCAAATAAATATTAATATTGGAATAAAAAACCAAATTCTTATTTTCTACGTCATGAACACTTACTACTCCCCGTATGTACCATAAATTATCAGCTATATTTAAAAACATTAAACCTGCACCACTATCAATATCTTCCGTTAGTATATCTACAAATAAAACAATACATGTTGTAACTTTAAAGTTTCAATTTTCACTAAGCAACATAGAAATTTGGTAAGAGGGTTTTTTTTTCAACAGTGCGTTTAACGGAGGCATCCCACCATAAGTGCTTGCCTCGATACGTAACACTAAAATGCTACTCGGCTTCTGTTTAAAGATTTCTTGCCCAGTCAATGTAACATACAGGGTGAGTTAAATGCGTAGTTATATTTTGACCCTCAATATATTTCGTCGTGTACAATTGATTGGCACTGTCAAAAGATTTTTTTGAACCAAAAAAAAATTTTAATTTCTGTCAATTTTTTCGTCCTCCAGCCACTGACATTTTGATAGTCACTGGATAACTTTGTAAACGCCGTTCACAGAAATGACGTAACTGAAGGTAGTGTTCTAGACGAAAATAAGAAATAAACTTTAAGGCGGCCAGGGCGCGATTGATTAGTCCTTTGTGGAAAGCGACACCTGTCACTTGTAGCTTGCTCTTAAAATAAAAGGTGTTAAAAGTCTGTATTTATCTATTTTTCCTTGTAAAATTAGGTAATCCTGACACTTCTTTTATAAATAAACAGAACTCGTCCCGTAAGCACCAAATATTAAAAATATGCAATACCTTTTTTGTGTATTTTAAATTATTATTATTGTCGCTAATTTATAGTTTAAGTTTAATATGGTTCATTTCTAAAAATGAATCAAAGTTGAAAAAATCATTTTAAGAAGACGCATTTAATTTAAAAGAACGAAAAAGCAGATTTGTTTACTTACCTAATACAACAGTTACTACATGAATATATCATATAGGCTTGACGTTTGGATAGCATTCCATAGCCGTTTTACTTGTCTAACATTTTCAGCTACTTAAAAATATGCCTTTAACATATCCAGCATTAAAATAATAAAATTAGTCGTTATAGTTAATCACTAATTTTCACAAAGTGAACCACCAAAGGAACAAATTATAAATAATAAATTTTGGTAATATAGTAACTCAAAACTTCGAATCACAAATTTAATCACAAAAAACTATAAATAACGGTATTAAACATATTTTTGTAAATTCTAATGCAAACAGGTACGCGAACTATCAATAACACTGATTTTTACATGCGGTGTAGTGTTGCCAGATGTGTGAGATTTTCACATAGGTTATAAATTTCATTATAAATTAATCATGATGCTTTTCAAAGAATTTTTATTGACCTAACTGACGGTTAATTTAGCTGAGCATTGAAAAAACGGGTCTTATCATCGCAACAGAAACAACTGAAAACAGCAAAAGACTATTATTTGGGCTTGCACTACTAGCGCTGTTTACGCGAGGTTCCGATTTATAAAGATCTACATATACGGTATAAAATTTAATTCAGTTTACTCTTTTTTAATGGAAGAACTGACCGAGGTCGGGGCTGACGACCTAAATTTAACTTTTTTTATCAACTTTTGCTAATATTGATGTAAAATGGTAGAAATTTTTAAATAATAATTTTATTTAAAAAATGTGCAGGTACACATGGGAAAATAATGGTATAAATACCATGAAAATGGTATGTCTGGCAACACTGATTAGGTGCGTGGTTAGATGTGTGAAGATCATAGGTTACATATGCGACGCTAATATCGCAGTTCACATTATGGCGTGGTTGAATTTTTATCATGTAATGGCCTATCCCGAATAAAGTGCTGTTTTCTCAAGAAAAAATTGATCTTTTTTATAAAAAATGACGTATACTATCCTCCTAACCGTCCAGAGTATTATGGAGGGAAAAATGCAAACTGTTAGGTATGATCAGTGTAAAAAGTGACAGAAGTGTGTGAAAATACTGCAAACTATTTTCCATCACCTGATTATTATTGTATGGCACCTTTAGTGTTTTACTCTTATAGGCCAATTAAAATAGTAGAGTTGATTTATTCCTTGAACACCTACACATTTCAAATTATTGTAATAGCAGAGGGTAAGTACCTACTTCTTAAAAATAATAATCCTTTTAAAAACTTTGAAAAAATGAGATGGGAACATAAAATTCCTCTCGATATTCCCTAAAAAGTTTACTGTTTATCGGAAAATTTAGTTTTAGTTGTACATTCCATATGAAACGCTTAAAAAAGAAATGTTGATTGGTGCAAGAAAAAGTCAAAATTGTACATTTCTCACATTGAAAGGTATTTCAAAATGTTTAAAAATTATTTCAAATGGAGCAATTAATCGTTCAAGTAGCTAATTATTTCATCAAATCTTATTATAAATTCGGGAATGAACTTAATGCTAGGGCTCGGTTTTTCAATCGTGGGTTAGCTAACCTCACACTTTTAGAATTCGAATTTTTTTCAATTTTACATTTGTTTTGGAAGTGGTTATAGCAACAAATCTTTTATGCCAAAGTAACTTTTAGTTGAAGTGGTTTGTATTAGAATCTCATCGATTTTTGTGAAATTAAAATGCTAGGTAACCTTCAACTTATGTTAAGTCACGATTGTAAAATCGCGCCTACGTGAGAGAATTGTATAAGATACGCGGCAACGTTGCTTCAGTCCATTACATCATTTTTGCCAAGATATAGAATGTTTCCAGTAACCAGCAGTTCCAAAACAGTTTCATCATATTTTTTTGGAAGTCGATAACTACGTGGGAATAAAAAAATATATATGTCAGAGGGTTTCTACAGATGTCAAGAATCGGTGGTTTAAATATAACTACACACTTAAGACTCACCCTGTATATATCAATAATGTATTCTTACCTCCGTCAGATTTCGTGCAAATTTTATCTGAAGTCACAAAAGACTTGGAGGCTATATATTGACACCACTCTGGGTCAACATAAGAAACATCTGCAACTTTCATTTTGCCTTGTTGCCAAGTTGAATGCTTTAGCTTGTATTCATTCTAGAAAAATTTGAATTTTTAGGCATATCAAATATTTATCAAATTAATTCAAATCATACCACCAAATTTGGTATGCTGTTGTCCCAATCGATGCAGATTGGAGTGAAACCTTCATGATTTAATTTGTTTTGGAGTTTTACAATAGCTATATCTCCCGCAAGCCCAGTTGCCAAACCTTTGAAATGTCTAGTTATAAATACATTTTTTTGCACCACCTTAAAATAAATTGACAAGTTATTGTATACAGGGTAATTCAAAATTACGCCGACTACGGCAGCGTCCATAAAAATTAGAAAAAGTTGACATAATACGGTTACGAATATGCTTCCTAACGGAGCTACAGGTTCCCAAATATTCTCATTGGAGTAACGTGTTTTTAACGAAAATCATAGTTAGTGGAAATTTAATAAACAAAAAAAATATGTAATATGTTCCTTTTAATACACTTATCCACATAGGGAAATAAGTGTAGCATCGGTCCCCGCATGTATAACAACTCGACTACCCATGGCTCATAAGATAAAAGTTGTTTGGATTTTTGCGTGCGTATCAAATTAGTAACGACCTGCGTCGCCAGCAATGCATTTATAGGCTAAGCAAATATAGATATATGCGTGTCTCGGCATTTGACCGATAAGTTAATAATTGGTGGAACAAAGACACGACTGTGAACCTATATCTCAGCTTCATTGACCAGCTTGCTTTTCACTTGATTCAGCGGCGTCGTAATATTTTTTACATTAGTAGCTGTATGAATCACATAACTTGAAAATTACCTTTGACCATTGACAAGTACTCAGTGGTGGCCGGTGAAATTTAGGATATGCCCTATCTCAGTGTTGGAATATATAAAAAATATTGTTCTCCAGTACACGCCTCTGCTCAAAAGTAACGTTGACCTTCAATTTATTTACTTCATACAACTTGTAATTGTGATGTACGCACAAAGATTCAAAAAACAAAGTTTAGCAGCAGTTATGTAGTTATTGTTATTTTATTACCACTATTCTGTTTATGTTATGTTTATTAAATGCCAAACAGACCTCTGTAATCGACTTGCCAAATGTATAATATTTGTATTATAATGATGAATAAAATATCTATCTATGGGCATGCAGCAGGCCAACGAGCGTGTGATGTCACTCTGTTAGCCTTTACCCGAGGAATGTTTTCCAGTCTTACTGTGTTGGGACAAGTTCTATTACGCATAAATTTCTGAAAAAATTAGTTACATTTTTTTATTGTTACAGTGATTTTTTATACCGATAAATCTACCATTTTCAGTTGAAAACAAAATTTTGCGGACAGACTATTGCTCCTAAGACTTTGAACAAGTTACCGAAGCTTGTCGCCATAATTTTTATCACCCTGTATATAACAGAAACCTAAATTAAAAATGTTTTCTGACCACAACCTCAACTTGATATTTTTCTGCCTTACTTTTTGTAAATTACTGCCCCCACTTTGACTGAGAGTTTTTTTCAAGTCCCCATAGGTTATAAAAAAATTATTACTTTTAATCTTCCCTGTTAAAGTATCGCAGAAACAGTGAGCAGCTAAAAACAAAAAAAATTTGTTTATCCAGAAATAAAAAAATTTGCAGGAATACCTGTTACAACAAAACCAGGCTTAATGGCTGTTCCAATACAAATTAGTTCCAAATTGTTAACACTGTTTTCAATATAGAGCCCTACATTCCAAGGAACATGATTTACGTCTTTGAAAACACCACAATCTTAAAAAAATATACAATAAAAAAACTTCACATATCAAGTAAGTGGCCTTACCTTCACTTTGGTTTGTTAGCACTATTAAACATACTGAAAACAAATTTAACAGTATTAAAAATGTCTTTTTAAAACATGTCACTTACAAACAAATAAAGTTAATGTCACCTGTGCCATGTCCATAATATTATGATACTGGTTGTTTGCCAATAATGCTTGACACTCGCATTTAATTAACATACAGGTTTTAATAGTGCATACAAATTCTTACTTGAAAACAAGTTTTGTTGTCACATTGCATCAGGTGACTATGATCACTGATCAAAGTGTTTTGCATTTTTGAGCAAGTAACTGTCAAAATTTCATTTGTTTTCTAAGTTTACCTTCTAGATATATTGATAATTCAGAATTATGAAATTTGTGACTAATATGAGTTGAAAGTATATATACTATAATTACAAAATATATAAAGAAGTTGCCCATTTCAGAGAATTAACACAAAAAAATCTGATGTAATAAAATGTGGAACTCAAATTAAACTGTTGGTTATTATTGTGGTTAAAAAAAATGCAATGTCACTTATTTAAATGAAGAAAACTCTGCCACAATAGGCCTAATGTAAAATAAAAACTAAATCCATTAATGGTGGGAAAAATTTGGCATTATTTCTTCAAAAATTAAAGGAGTTACACCTTAAGAGGGTGATTTATCCTCTAAATGTAGGCTGTTTGCCATACAGGTGCGATTACAAGTGTAGTCTAATTTCAGGGCACGTAAAGAGAAAAAATACACTTCAGCACGTCGCCGTTGTTTAAAACGAAAAGGAGTATCTCAAAATTTGACCGAAATGAGTTAATACACCTTTGAACTTACAGTCGTCTCATCTGTGTTAGGCAGTGGCGGCTGGTGAAATTTAGACTGTCACATCTTAGTATTGGAGCATGGGACCCAAGCAATACTTTAAGGCGTCACTATCAAGACTAAATGAAGAAGTTTTGCAGAAAAAAATTGCGATTGAAATTTGCGAAAAAAAGTTGGAAAAATTGTGAGCCTCAAAGGTTATTTTTTAAACGATTTGTAAAATATTTGCGAAACTGTTTTTTTCAGAATCAGGTGGAAAATATAACAACAGATTTCAAATTTCATAAAAAAATACTGATTTTTTACAAGGTTGCACGTTTTAGAAATTTGCGCAGTGAAAAATGATTCTAAAATAAAATTACGAAATACGCCTTTTCATTTTAACAATATGCCTTTGAAAATATAATAATTCAACGAGTTGCTGCATTTTGCCAATATTTAACATATTTGTATTTTTCTTTGGAGAACGTACATAAACAATGAACACCAGTACATTCGGTACTATACGAGTGTTTCACCAACACAGTTGGCATCATCTGAAAATGATTCAACTTTGTTAATTTTAATCATCTCCAGATGATGGCAACTTGATTGGCGAAACGAGCGTCACACCAAAGGCCCGACTCGCTTCAGACCATAAATAAATGGGAAATTATTTTTTTCTGCAAATCTGGATCTTCGCTCAATAATCTTTGAGTCTCTTGTAAAGTAAAATTATTGGGCATAAATTGCGATATAACAATGTGTCAGACATTTCAATTTACACATTCTTCCATCTAAAATTAGTATATAGGGGGAAATGTAGGAAACAAGCAATAAAATTGTTATCTTTATTAAAGTAAAAAAATTTATTCTTAAAAACAAAAATTTAACACACTAGGAACTAAAGACATAAACATTCTAAGCTAAACCTAGCTTCTATATAAAAAAATTATGATTATATTTCATAACAAAGTCAGTAATTAACATAAAGAATACTTTTTGCTCGCATTACCTTCAACTTAACATAATCTCACAGCTCTTTTCATAAAAACAAGATCAGCTTCCCTCCTAGAAAGAAATTTAAAAAACAAATTAAAAATAATTTTAAGATAGTGGGCGATTTGGACACGTTTATTTTATTAAAATTGTTGTTTATAAGGACAAGCTCAAAAAAATGAATTGATTAATTCAGCCTCTACTTGACGAAAATCTATGTCAACATTAAGCTAAATGAAACTTAGCGTTTTATAATTTTCACAAATTTTTTATTTATACAGTGTGGAAATTAAGTAACGATAAATTCAGTAGTTCCGTTGATATTAATTTTTTTGGAAAAAATCTCGAAGGGGTATAGCGATTTTAACTTCAGCAAATATTTTCAGTCTATTTTCAGTTTCTTATGTCATTTATTTTTTTAAGTTATGACGTCATCGACTTTTTTTTGAATAACAACCTATATTTTTTATTATTGATTTTGGTAGTAGTTTTTATTCCGGTTCCGACCGTATAAAATTTTCAATATGTTATTATTTGAAAAAAATCGAGAAAAACAGTCAAAGTTCAAATAATAAAAATTCATTAAATTGGGTAAATTTATCTAGTTGCCGGTGTATCACATTAGTTACGGCTGTCAGAATTACACAATTTGTAAATGTCACAATAGAATAAGTGTTACTATTTTGCTTTTTTCTAAATTAGAAAAACTATTTTATTAATAAGAATGGTACAGTTGAGCGACAAACAGAGAATTGAAGTGTTAATAATGATTGGTTATGGCGATTGAGCTAGAACACATCAAGAAGTGTGTCATCTTTTTAGAGAAAAAATACCCGGATCAGCCCACATATCAATCAACAATTAGTAGGATTGAAAAAATATTTCGGGAACATGGGCGTTGTAAAGAATCTTCAAAAAACTGGACGTCCGGTGACATTAAATGAAGATGCACAACTTGATGTGCTACTAGAAATTGAAAACAATCCACATTCAACTAGTAGAAGCATTGCTTTGAACCACACTACAGTTCTAAAACTTTTGAAAGTTCAAAAATTCCACCCATATAAGGTGCACTTGGTTCATGAGTTGACAGAAGATGACTTTGATCGTAGGCAAGAGTTTTGTGAACAAATGATGGAAATGTGCAACCGCGATCCAATGTTTTCCCAGCGTGTTTTATTTTCGAATGAGGCAACATTTTGTTTAAATGGCCATGTCAATAGACAGAATTGTAGATATTGCTAGGGACAATCCCCATTGGATGCAGAAAAGTCATCCAATATTCTCAGAAAGTTAATGTTTGGGCAGGAATTATTGGTGACAGAATTATAGGTCCATTCTTTTTTTGAAAACAATTTGACTAGAGATAGATACCTGCAATTTTTACAGTTGGAATTGATGCCTGCATTAGCTGCATTATTCCCCAATGCAAATAACACTGACCTACCAAATAATACAATTTGGTTACAACAAAATGGCGCTCCGCCTCATTACGCAATTATTGTGCGACGCTACTTGGACCAAGTTCTCCCAGCAAAATGGATAGGGAGAAGAGGTCAGATAGAATGGCCGCCTAGGTCTCCTCATCTAACGCCATTAGACTTCTTTTTTATGGGGGTACTTAAAAAGTAAAGTGTACAACAATCGACCCAATAATTTAGACGATCTCAGGCAAAGAATTCAACATGAGATTAGGTTAATATCGCCTCAAACTATTCAGAATGTGAGAAATGAATTTTATAATGGTCTTGGTTATTGTCAAATGGTACAGGGTCGTCAATTTGAACATTTAGTGTAAATGTAATTTAACAACTGTTATTTCTGTGCTTATTTTTTTGTTTGATGATATTGTTAGTTTTTTCTGGTTAATCAATTTAGTTTCTTTTTATACCAATGTTTGCCTCACGAAGTTATCGTTATTACTATGAATTGAGCAGATAATAAATTTCTAGTTCGATTTTTCAACTATTTGTATAATTTCTAAATAAAAACGAATGTGCCGTCGATAACTTTCCGTCAAACGTAGGCAACTAGATAAATTTTCCCAATTTAATGATTTTTATTATTTGAACTTTAAGACTGTTTTTCTCGATTTTTTTCAAATAATAACATTGAAAGTTTTATACGGTCGGAACCGGAATAAAAACTACTACCAAAATCAATAATAAAAAATATACGGTCATTTAAAAAAAAAGTCGATGACGTCATAACTTAAAAAATAAATGACATAAGAAACTGAAAATAGACTGAAAATATTTGCTGAAGTTAAAATCGCTATACCCCTTCGAGATTTTTTCCAAAAAAATTAATATCAACGGAATTACTGAATTTATGCGTTACTTAATTTCCACACTGTATATGAATCAGTATATTATGCAAAAAGGGACCAAATATGACTTACGCCCTTTCTGCATAATATACTGATTCATATATTTTTACAATGTATATAAAAAACATGACACGTGTTTCACCCATACTAACGCACAGAGTACCTAGCTATACAGAGACGAAAGAGAGCCTTCCCGCCACAACCAAATTTGTATACGCATGTGCGGAATCGCCATTTTTTAACTGGTATATCAATCAACCTCACTTTTGTCACAGCTTTTGTGTTTACATTTATTCGTTTACTGTGTTTGTGTATGTTCAGATTTGTCAGCTTTTTTTTTGTTTGCATGGTGTTTAATTAATTAGAAATGATCTGTGTTGTGTTGCTTTGTTATTATAAAAATGTATCGTAAAGGAGGAACTGTTTGTTTTTCACGGATGTTCGAAGACTGGTGGAAATATATCCCTATTCTCCTTTCCAAAACAGAGGTAATTTGATTAATATAAACTTCATTATGATGTATGAAAATTCAAGAGATTGAAATGTATCTCATATAGTATATTGGAATAATAATTATTTCTATTTTCAGAGCTGAATCGTGGCTGACAGCTTGTAACCGAGATGATTTGCTCGACAAAAGTTTGGATGTTTTGCATAAAAATTACAGGTAATAAAATATTATTGGTAAAAATTACTCTTGGCCGCTTCAACTAAGCGAGTTACACAAGAAATTGTATATGAATGTATACCATTTATATTATAACTAAAAATATGTAATATTGGCTAATGGTGATAATAGGTAACGACCCTATATATAAAAAGGTGACTTATCTGTGATACACAGCTCATCAGAATTATAGGGATCACTCAGTCTTGACCATGACGTACACCCTGTAGGTGAGAACACTATATTCGTACAATCTTTGCAAGGGCTGGTTGGTAAAGACTAACTCAAGAGAAGACTAGGTATTCTGGAAGAATCCAAGGATACAAAAGAAACCTGTACCCAGGTAGAACTCTGAAATACCATATAGGTGTGTTAAAAATATGAAACATCATTAACCTGATGAAATGATTTAATTATTAAGGGGATTTACCTACAAGAGAGGGTCCTGTCGGCACTGTCGTCCAGTTGTTAGTTAGAATAGTAGGTATTTTAGTTTGATGGCAACTGCAAGTTATGGAAAGTTGATACTATGCATGATTTCAGAAACTAGTGTGAAATTACTTACACTTTTTTCCAAGGACACGCTATCGCACCAAACTACTTGAAATCATTCCAAAACGAAGATATATTAATGCTCCACAAACCCAAAAACGGTACACTAACAACAACGAGCACTAATAATTATTATTCTGGTAAAATTCACTATAAGTTAGGTTAGGTTAGGTTTGTTGCGAGTGGGTCTCAGTAGACCCTCCACTGCGACCATCAGCAGGCCTATTGTGGCTCGCGCCTAATTATAAAAAAAATTCACTATAACCCCACAACGGAAATCTGTATTATTTTACTTAAACTTTAAGAGAATGTAGGCAAACGTTAAGCAATAGCCATTTTCCCTGAACCATCAATCTTTGCAGGGATTCGCGCGATAATTATCCGTATGGTATTCCGTAAGCCTGAACGGTATGTGACGCACACTACAATACACTACGATTTAAGCCAGTTTTACAACGTAACAATTGATACAAGGGGTTCTTTGATGAGAGAGAGTAATAATAGGAAATTATATTTCTTTTAAAAAAAATTGCTAAAATTATTTTGAACAGTAAAAAATAAAACTGACCCCTCATTTAATGATAACATGCACACCTGACAGTATTTAGGTTTCCATACATCCAGTAGATATCAATACAATGCAAATTTGAAAGTAATCGATCCAGAAATAGCTGAGTCACATGACACAGAACCATACATGTATAAAGTAAAACACACTGTATATAAAAAAATTACCTGTCAAAGAGTTTCAATGCCCATCATCTTCCACCTTAATTTTCAGCTGTTCGTTATAAACATCATAAAAGTCTTTGTTCTCACTTACAACACTCACTGAAACAGACGACATCGAGGTAGTTCTAGACAAACCACTGAATTGTAAGGGTGCACCTTGCGGAGGCTGAGTATTTGGCATGTACGAGGGTAGCAGCCTGGATGCGTCCGGCCTGATCGGTAATGCAGGGGGGTAGTAAGGGGGGCCTTGTTGCATCCTAGGTGGAAGTGACCTGTACATGGAATTAGTCCCGGGTGGACCAAATCCGGGTGGAGGACCAAACCCAGGAGGAAGGGGGTGGCTTACACGGTTGCATCGGACCATAATGCGGCTCATACTGGTAACTTGGGTAATTAGGAAAACGAACGTTGTAATATGGGTTAGAACAGCCTGGCGACCAGTTCGGATATCCATAGGTGTAGGGTTGGGGATAATAGTAAGGGTGAGGTTTATTCTGAGCTAGCACTGGCACCTTGACTTGCTGCTCAGCAGTCTGTGTAGCAATCGAGCAATTGTTCCTGTCATCCAACATTCTTGCAGAGTCGGAGGAATTTGAGTGGATAGATAGTGCTCTGCCGAGTTCGCTAATAGTTTCAGGAGACATATCGTCGAAATTTGACCAGCTGTGGGTCATCTTCACTTGTACGATAGGCGATCCGTAACTTGTCGATGTACTGCTCTCTTGGGAACCCTCTGAGGCCTCTTTATCAGATTTGTTGCTCAAAAATGTTAGGAATGGATTGTTCGGGTTTAACGTAAAGTCCGCTGGTAAGTCACTTTTAGCGTTCGAATCTGTTAAGTCTTTAAGGAAGGGATTGGTAGAAATACTGCTGTCGTTCAGTTTGCTTATGCTTTTTAAGCTATCTAAGTCCTCTGACGAACCGCTAGACGAATTTAGAAAACCCGTTGCCGGATCGAAGCCGCTGTCCATATTCTCGTTGCTCCTCTGGGTAGATCGACGTTTCCTGTTATTTGACATATTAAGATTAAAAACCTCATCACTAGATTCAGTCTCTTTATTAGGTAAAATGTTTTGCAAGTTCGTGGCACTTGCAGAAAGAAAGGAGAAATTAATGGGCCTAAGCCAGACATCAGGTTCCTCCAACTCTAAATGTGTAGTATTTTTCGTAACTGGACTATATTCGGAATTCGGGCTACATGAACTACTGTTTTCACCCTCCGTCGAACAGTCCTTGTCAAAAGACATTTTACACAAAGGATGATTTAATAAAAGCATTTGGTTAAAATCCAAATCCTCATCAGTCTTACCTGTGGGTTCTTTATAAGCTGTCATCGAATTCACACTTTCAATGCTCTCCCTCGTTTCACTTATCGTCCACAGCTCTCTCGCGTAATCTCGGGCTAGATAATTTTCCATACATTCACTTTCTACGTCACCATACAGATACTTATCGTGCTCATAATATTTACTTTCCGCAATGCTCTGATCCTCTAACTTGCAAATGTTATTAATGTCTTTCATTATATCTTCCGTCATCAGGAGATCTTTCTTAAGTACGTTTACCGTCTCCTCTTCCTTGGTATTTAGATATTTCAAGTTTTCCGTCATTAAATCTAGCTTGTTGTGAAAATCCTCCTCGGCATCCACAAAATGTTCTTCGCTACTCGGCACAACTCCCGGTTCGACCGGTTTGTTCAAAAATGCAGCTATTTCGCTTTCCAGCTCGCCAAAAATCGACAAATCCGGCTTTTGTGACTTAAACTGATCCAAATCATAATAACGGGACGGGGATCTTTGTTTTCCCTTCATGCAATTTTTCTCGTGGAAATCCTCAGCAGCTTTTATAATCTTTTCCTCGAAAGTATAATCGACATAGAAGTATTGCGGGTAACAGAAATTTATGGGCACGTTACAATCGTTAAAAATTTCCATTTCGGCGGTGGAGGGCGCCAATCCATGTTCAAGTTCCAAAAATGTGGGAAATAAGTGAATGAATTTAACTATCGGAGTGTATATAGGGTCTACAAAAGGCAGCTTCCGTTCCTGAAAAAATTAAAATAACTTAATAAAACGTCAGGTCTGCAACGTGTTTTATGCAAGGTTTGGATAATAAATAAGGGGCTAATAAAAATATTTAAACAAACTTTCTCAAAAAAAAATCTGAATGCGTTAAGTCTGTAAATTCACAATTGAAATAATAAAGCTAATCTGCCAAAGTAAGACCAAAACTTGACGGTACATAAACATTATTTGGAAATTGAATATGGAATATCCCCATCAACATTGCAACTCCACCTGAGAAATGGAAAAGAATTATTTACTTCCACTTTACTCTAGTGATATTTATTAAGGATGGACCATTGTAATTCAATCTATCGTGCGAAGGTAAAGGATAACGTTCGTCATGTGCCGAGAACTACGCCTTTCAACAGGTTCCCGGCGATCAGTAGAATACCTCAACTTGTCGCTAGGCATGGTTAATCGGTGGCCTCTAAGTCTGTTTACTGCGTTTCAGGTTATAGACACTTTTATTAGTTTTACTGTGCTTTTAGTAGTGTATTTATATACTTAATTTATTTTTTGTTTTTTAATGTGGTGTGATGGACGCGGCAAAGAAAAAAGCAGGTCACGTTTGTTGTTATAAAACCTGCAGATATAAAAGGTACACTGGATCATAGGAAATTTTTTTTTCTTTTCCTCGTGATCCTGAAAGATAAACAAACTTTATCTATGCATAATATAAAATACAAATGTCATTTATACTAATGTTGATTATTGTTAAATCAACAGGGTCACTAATAAAAAAAATGTGTAAATCATATTTTTGCATTTTCCTAGGCGTTTTCTGAGGTGCACGTTGTTTTTAGTAAGAACTCAAAACGAAATTTGTACTAAATATAATTATGCCATCGTTATTTGATTTCATATGCAAAAAAATATTTCCTCAATGAATTTTCTTTACTTTAATCTATTTTACTTTCACACCACGTCATGAGAGTATCGGCAATTTTTCTAGAATAAGAAAAAAGAAAACAGCAATTTTTAAAATGGCAAGCAAAACACAAAAATAAATTGGGAATTAAACACTTTTTTTTTAAATACCTATTTTATTTTGTAACCTAAAAAATGTTAACAATCATGATTCAATTATTATTAATAATAAAATATTTCACCTATTGTGTATTTAGTTTTGCTTTATATAGGGAACCTACATTTTTTAAACATGTAGTGTCAAAAAATATTATATACACTGGCTGTACAAACAGCAGAGGATACTATAGAACGTTTATTAACGATCAGTGTATGCCGACAACCACAAACAACTGTTAATGGACATGATATAAGAGTTAAGTCTTTGTAAGTTACACTATGTGCCTCACCGACGCACGATAGATCGCATTACAACCGGCCTGCTTTAATAATTATTACTAATTTTAGTTATTTTCTAGAACTGAAGGTATTAGTTTCATTATGCAATTTTTACAGACACTAGCGCCTCCTGTGACAGTCTAGTGGTACTGCCACTGGTGAGACTCGGTATCGAGGCAGGTGGTATTTCGTCAAATCTACATTTCCCATTAGACACTTCACAATTTGGACTGTTGTTAACGGAACACGTATTAAAACACACCCTGTATTAGTATAGTGGGAATATTAACTTAAAAATAATGAAATCACCTTTCCAACCATACTTTTATTATTTTTAAAAGTATACAACAGTCTTAAAAATTGTAACAGGTTCTCTGTACAACATCAAAGCAGTTACCAAACTGCTACACCAATGAACATAATAAATAATTGCTTGTAAAAAATTAAAATACATTCTAATATTGTGATGTCTTGCGCCTAGCTGTGTTTGGCGGACTTGTGGTCCGCTATGAACTTTAAAAGCAACTGTCGTTTATTTTTCGTTACTGTTTGTTTATTTACCTTATTTGGATCTTGAGCAAAACCTTCTTCGACTAGTCTGTCATTTATATAAAAAATGTTGTTCTCGTCGGTCACGTCTGCCAGATAAACTTCCAGAAACTGATCCTGAGAAAAAAAACACATTTTTTTGAATTTGGGACAAACGGCATGAGAAAAATTGAAAACAATTTTTAAAAAAATGCTGTTTACCTCCCAATTTATATGGCTAATTTTGATCGACATATCCCTATTCGCAACCATCCTCCTAAAAGCTTTTGCGGCTTCCCTACTCCAAGGAATACCTTCTTCCAATGGAAAAATATTGGCAAGCCTGCATCTTATTGCCTGTGCCGGAAGTCTGGCGAAATCCATGTGCAGAAAGCACAAACCTTTTGTGGGGACCTTTGTCATTGTACCATAATCTATGAATATCACCTATAAAAAAAAAAAAGTATACCATAAAACACAAAAATAAAAATTGCACCACCTACCCTAATGGTATCCTCAACCTCCGGCATAACATCCACAATCAGAGCTCTGTGGTATTCCCCAAAAATAATTTGCACACAATAAAGTCCTTCCCTTTATTAAATGTTCAGGAATCTGGTATTCTAGAGCATGTTCCTTGTAAAATTCTCTGAAAAATATTTAAAAATCAAGAAAAAGTGTTGTGTTGGTATGTACAACAATGGTAAAAAATATTAAGAACAAAAGAAAAATACAAAACAAATGGATGCCTGAATTGCTTCACCTCCCCTCCACTCTTTTATCGGCGGTAATCAGCTGTGGCCAAATTGTGTCCGATA
This sequence comes from Rhamnusium bicolor, assembly GCA_029963845.1. Lineage (NCBI taxonomy): Eukaryota > Metazoa > Arthropoda > Insecta > Coleoptera > Cerambycidae > Rhamnusium > Rhamnusium bicolor. The sequence goes on along the minus strand of JANEYF010003318.1, from coordinate 927,028 downwards.
CTTACTGTATATTATCCATGAGGTTGTCCAACAGCGAATCCTGCAAGTAGATCCAAAATTTGGAGAGATCATATATCTCTCCTACAACGATATCAATATCGATGTCATAGTCTGCCATTTCTCGTTGAATAAAGTTCCTGGCTATCTCCTTGCCCGGCTTGAAAATATTTTTGGGGAGAAACATATCGACATCGGCCCACTGTAACATAAAATGAGTTTGAGAAATGACAACACTGATTTTTTTGAAACCTCTTTGTGGCCTCCTTTCACTGCTGTATTATTATTGACTTTTTTCTCAACCAATTGGATGTAATTTCTTTTTGTTGAAATTATTCTACTGCCCCACACTGCATATGGCATTTAACTCTTCTTAATGAACTCTTTTAAAAAGTGTATATTTATTTTTGGCAAAATACAGTTTCTTTAATTTAAAATACATGATAAATATGCGGGACATATTCTTTTAGTTATAGAAAATTATGCAATTACTCCTAAAAAAGTGTTTTGCAGAAATTGCGTTTTGAAAATAAGCTTCTCAATAGGGAACTTGCACATTTTTTTTTACTTCATAAAAATGTTCTACAATACTAAAAAATAAGATATGCAAAATATGACGCCTTAATTTCCAATAATAAATTATTAAAGTTTCGCGCGCGAGCGAACCGTTTCAAACAGGTTCAAAAGCGCGGGAGTAGTCGTGACATCACACCATACAATTTACAAACGACGACGGAGATCCCAGCACTCGACCGCTTGATTTCAGATAAATTTTAAGTGTATACTTAAAATGGAAACAAAAAACTCCTTATTTTAAATATTGCATTGTACCGTTGTGTAAGAATACTACAATGAAAGTGCCAGATAAAGTATTTATAATATTGCCAGAAGATTAGATTCGTCGATCAAAATGGCAAAAAGCGTGTAGAAGAAATGAAAAAGACATTTCACAGAGCAGTAGGTCTCTACATGTGTGTGATCATTTTAATGTAAGTACATTATTAAATACTATATGTCTATCTACTAGTTTTTCGCAGGCGGGCAATAAAATATGCCGAATTCCGAATTATTGAATTTTAATTAGGGTAGGATTAAAGAAAGAATGTGTATACAATGTTAGAAAATAAGATTAGTAGATAGAATGTAATTTAGTGATACTAAGTAAAGGTAATGTCCTGATGCGAAAGTAAACAGCTATTTATTATTATACTCTTCGCAAATTCGATTACGAAGAGTATATTGCATTTGATCGGGACATTTCTAAAATCGTTAATATCGCTCGCAGAGAAAAAAATACATTTCGTTAGTCATCGAATTCTGAACAACTTTCAAAATGTCCGTCTGTTCATCTGTCCGTCCGTCTGTCACGTTTCTTGTAAGCACGATAACTAAAGAAAGAAAAGTCCGATCGAATTGAAATTTGGGCTATAAGTTAGTGTTAGCTAGAGGAAGAAATCCATTATTTCTGAAAAAAATCAAATAGTAAATAAAAAAGTTATAGGACATTTTATTTAAAAATATGAATCTAAAGAGGGTTGCAATTTTCAATGTGCTACTAAAATTGAAGTAATTTTCTATAGACACCAAAATGCTGTAAAATATACTACCATAAATTTCGCCTACGCAGTCGGCATCATCGGGAGATGAAAAAAAGTTAAAAATTAAATATGTGATCAATATATTAGGTATTGTAAGAAAGAATCTTAGTTTATACTATAAAATATACTGCCACGCGTTTCGCCAATACAGTCAGCACCATCGGGAGAGAAAATTAAATATGTAGTCAATACATTAGGTATTGTAAGAATGAAGTTTATAAGACAAACACAAGATTCTTTTCAAAAAACTGCGAAGAGTATCCTACAGAATGTGCAACAATTATATACAAGTTCAATAACACTACTGTCTGCGAAGAGTAAAATGTTTACCTCTAGTATATATAGTATATTGCAACTATCTTTCCCTTGCCCTTTAATTTATTCTATTCAAATCTTACATTTATCTATTATGTGAATGATAACATGACACAATCACTTATTTCCCTTGCCCCAAAACATAGTACGAAAATACCTACGATTGGTAATTATACATTTGCGCAACTTTTCCTTTGCAGCAAATATCTTCTATAGAGACACTTTACACGTGTGTGCAAAAAAAACACGAAAAATATAGAAGTGGCTGTTGTAAAGAATTACCCTAAATTCTTTCCATAAGACTAAGTTTGCTAAAAATGCTTAGTTGCGACTAAGCATTTTGTAGTTATTTCTTTTTATTCCGTGATCAAGTCATAACTATTTTATGTTTATCAATTATTACTAAAAGCTAAAAAAAATACATACTTCTCTGCCTTGACCCCGCGGACCTCTCCAAGGGAAAAACTTTCACTATTTTGTATAAAAGATGCCACCATAAACATATCCACTTTAGGCAAATTATCAGATTGGCCCTTTGAAAAACCTTGTTCAGTCATTTTAAAATATCTGTACAACTACAATAAGCAGTACTATAAAACACAATTATATATTTATATCAGAACAGTCACTAACAAATCAACCACAGTCTAATAACACCATATTGTACATATGTTTATATAGAATGTCATACTTTGTTAATTTGTTTGTATTATTATTTTTAAGTATTTTATGAATGAATTGATTTTTTTGTTTTCTTTTTTTCTGTATATATTTTAGTCTGTATATTGTTTTACTGTTGCTTTTAATGTTTTACTGACATTTGTGTCAAATTGACATTGTTATATTTATTTGTTCTTTTATTTATACACTTTTGTTTATTTTTTTATATTCTTTGTTGACTTGCCAAATGTACATTATTATGTATCTTGATATTGGTGAATAAATATTATTATTATTATTATTATGTATATATTAATATAAATCTTACTCTGTACCCCATACAAGTTGTAAATAATCTACTTAATTGTGAATAAAGATTTTAAATTGGAATTGGAATTGGTAAACATCTGATTGTGTTGCTTCCCGGCGCGACAACTACCGAATATTGTATGGTGTGACGTCACAGTCAATAGTAGCTCGTTTCGGGCCACTTCAATTTTATCGCTGTTTAGATCCTTTATACTGATCTCGTGGAATTAGAAATCTTATTTTTTTGTGAAGTATACGTTTTATTACAACGTTACGCTATGTTTTTTAGTATTATTTTTATTTTTAAAATTATAGGCAAGTTCCCTATTATTGTACAGAAATTAAGATGTCTTTTTACCCCACTCTACCCCATGGAAATATATTTTTGTTAAGTTTCTTTGGCAATAAGAGATACAGACTCATATTATGTAACAACTATAATGACAACTTCTAGTTACTCACATCTATATTTGGCAGGGCACCAAAATCAATATCCGAATTCTTGTAAATATTGACGTTATAACTGGCAACGGTATATTTCGTTTCCACACAATCTGGTAATGGCCGACTTCGATCGTACAATTTAAAATCTTCCGTCGATGGCCTTACATAATGGAACACCGAGGACAGACATACACATAAATCGATCAAACTTCTGAATCCTAACTCCTGATAATTAAGTTCTTGTCTAAACATTTTTCTGCAGAATAAAACAACAGTTTGCAATTACATTTCGTCACGGAAAATTGATATAATAACATTCCATAAAGTTCACCCCACGGAATTTGTTTAAAAGCTTTTTTTGCTATACAGTGTGTTTCACTTTTCACGCGTATGACTCAATGTTTTGGCTATTTCTGGACCGATTAGTTTCAAATTTGAGTGACGTACAAACGCTTGGACATATGGAAACTTGAATACTATCATTGGCGTGCATGTTAACATTAAAAAAGGAGTACATTTTTTGCAAAATAGTAATAGTAGTTTTTTTTTTTAAGATAAAGAATTTCATATTCTTACTCTTCTTCATCAAAAACTACTTTTTATTGTATTTGGAAAAGGAAGAGATTAATAAATCACTTAGACAAAGACCAACAATGGGCATACTACCATTTCTCTTCACATTAATGGAAATTATACTGAAAAATTAGTGATATCTAGCTACAAAGTACAAAGAGCCTGAGCTTGAATTAAAAGCAGATTCCTAATAAATTATTTGGCATTATAAATATTTGGCAAACATGAAGGTACACTTGATTTCAATAAAAACTGGTACACTTTCTTTTAGCTATGTAAATCATTCGTTCTTTGATTGATATTAATAATCTTACAAATGTCACTTTGACGTTAATCAGTGGCGTCATTATTAAAAATGGTTCGACATCTAACAGATATTCAAAAATTTCGTATTGTTTCTAAAATTGAAGATGGTTGGTCCATAAGAAAACTTGCTGATGAATACAATGTGAGTAAAACCACGATAATGAGTGTTAAAAAACAATGGAAAACCAACCAAACGGTATCCTGTAAAGTTGGTTCCGGTAGGCCCAGAAAGAGCAATAATCAAGATGAAAATCTTATAAATTACGTAATAGAAAACCCTTTTCAGACTGCAGTAAATGCAATTTCATAGACAAATTTCCCTGCTTCGGTATCTACACTGCTTGCAGAAGAATAAACTACAAAGCGACTTGAAGAGTTGTTCAGCGGCTAAAAAATACAAACTTTCAGAAGAAAAGAAGCAGGGTAGGATTATTTTTGCACTCAACGATATAATCAATGATGAAAACTTCTAGGGACAAGTTGTCTTTTCTGACGAAAAGGTTTTTAAATCCTGCAACGATGGACATGTTTGCGTATATAGGCCTCCTTTCACTAGATACGACGAAAAATATACTTTCGATCCACAAATATCAGGAAGGTTTTCAGTCAATGTCTGGGCTTGGATGAGCCTAAATGGGTTAGGTGCGTGTTGGAACAGTGATGGTCATCTCAGTTCCATTAAATATATTGAAATATTAGACAATATTATGTTGCCGTCAGTAATAGAGGGTGTTCCCGGAAAATAATTTTATTTTCCAACAAGACAACTGCTCCATACATATGGCCCATCGTGTCAGGCAATGGTTTCTTAATAAAAACATAGAGTTGATACCGTGGCCATCTAAAAGTCCGGATTTAAATCCAATTAAAAATGTATGGGGACTAATGGTGAAACATATAAGAAAATTAAATAACCATCCAAATAATGCCCAAGAGTTGGAAGGGATAATTGAAGACACTTGGGAGAACTTGTCGCAAGAAGTTGACCTTGCAAGAAATCTGATTTTGTCCATGCCTGCAAGACTTCAGGCAGTTTTAGACGCTAATGGAGCAATGACAAAATATTAGTTAATTCTGTATTACGTAATTGAAGTTCATTTATTTTATTTTTTTTATTGTATTTTTATGTTCAGTTTGCATGTTTACATTTTTTTTTAATCTCAAGTAGCATTTTTGTGTTCTTATTTTAAAAATAGAATTATCATTATTCAGTTAGTATTTTAATTACAACCATTAGTAGAATTATCCGTAACAAATATTATTTTTTTAAACAATAATATGACAGGCTGGAAAATGTTTTGAAAAAGTTATTTTCTAATTATTTTTTAAAATTCCATTTGAATAAAATAAAAGAGAAAGGTTTAATAAGTTTAAAAACACAAAGAAAACCGATCCCCTCCAAAAAACCCAGGTCCGGGGTAAATCACCTCTTCTCCACCCCCCTCTCGACATGCCTAGCCAGCCCTATTTACAGACATATGCACACAACTAAACTATTAAGATTTTCGATTACAAGAGTTGTACCAGTTTTTTTTTTTAAATCAAGTGTACTAAGGTAATATGTTTAATGAGGATTTTTCATATTACCCCATTTTAGGGAATGTCTATTAATCTAGTAATTAAGTATACACCTATAAGCCGGCAGGCTTTCTGGAAATTTGTGTTTTGAAATCAATTATCTGTCACTATAAATATCTGACAAATATATGGGGTATTATCCATAAGCAGGTACTAACGGTCATATGTTTAATGAGGATTTTCTTATTACCCCACGTCCCCCCACTTGATTGCATATTGATCAGGTAATTAAGTATACAGGTACAAGGGGGCAGGTTTCCTAGAAATGTGTGCTATAAAGAGGTACGAAAGATTTGAAATCAACATCTCCAGGTAGAACAAAAACGGCTATTGATGAAGACTTCAAAAATATTATTCGCAGAAAAGTGCACTTATTTTATTTAAAAAAGGAAATTCCAATATAGAACAAAATTTCATGTGCTCTTGCAGAAGACAACAATTTACCGCAGATCAGCAAAACAAGCTCTGGGAAGTTCTGCGAGAGTTGAATTTTTGTTGAGAAAAGCAAAACAAATACGGAATTCTTGTTGACAAAAACGAATTAATTTGTTGGAGAAGAGCCTACCTAAAATTCGAAAATTCCGCGCAGAAGGAAAGAATATTTATTATCTGGATGAAACTTGGGTAAACGACGGATATATTGTGATAAAAGTATGGCAAGATATGATTGTGAAAAGTTCTTGGCAAGCATTTTTAGATAGACTGTCAGGGTTGAAGACAATGTAAAAAAACAGGTGACTATCAAGAAAATGTGACTGCAGATGTTTTTGGGGAATATTTTATACAAATGTCGTATCTTATACCTCGGGTATGTGTAACTGTAATGGATAATGCTAGTTACTACTCCAGGCAGGTTGAGCAGACATCTATGAATTCCCGGCAGAAAACCGATGTAATTCAATGGCAATCCGAAAAAATGTTTTTGAAACTGATAAGGTAAAAAGGAAACTTTTGGCGATTGTCAATCTTAATAAAGAGCCTTTCAGAAAATACGTTATTGATCAAATGGCAAAAAATTGTCAAATAACTACTTCAGCTACCACCCTATGACTGTGAACTTAACCCATCGAATTGGTATGGGCTCAGGTAAAAGGTGAAGTAGCCCAAAATAATACCATATTTATATTAAAGGACATTGAAGTTCATCCAACCAATTCCCTAAAATGAGTGACTGCAGATAAGTGGCAAAGATGTATAGACCACGTAATAAAAGGAGAGGCAAAAATGTGGGAGCTTGACAATCTTATTGACTGACCTATACACTCTATCAAGGAGCCAAAGATAGTCATCAGAATATTCAGAGGAAGAAATTTAAAACACTTTTTTGGCACTTTACGTATTTATACAATTTTTTATATTGCATTTTTACATTATATCGTTATAGACTGTTCAATTATTTGAATAATTTGGTTAAATAAAAATGGATTTGCCAACATTTAAAATAATGCAAAATAAATTACAAAAAAATTTGTTGGCGATTTGCTATTTTTTATTAATTTTAACTAACACAGTGTTATAATTAACAGATTAACCCATATAAAATACAAAGGATATTTAAATTTATTTATAAGCACCCTGACTATGTTTTTGCTCCTATAATGAGCTTTTATTCCTCTCTCCCTCTCTCTCTCTCTCTCTGCCTTAACCACAGTATAAAAATCTTTCTGGTTAAAAGATACACTAATGCAAACTATTTTTTTTTAAAAAATCATGTCAACTTTTTGGTAAACTGTTTCTAATAAATCAGAATATTTATTTATTGTTCAAGATACATTTTTGCATTTTCGATATGTCAAGCTGACTCAGGCTTTTTTTTTTAAATTACCCGAGCTGGGCATATCGAAAATGCAAAAACTTATCCTAAACAAAGATATATCGGTTTGTTAAAAAAAAATGTTGCCTTGCTTTAGTATATCGACGGTGTTACAACAAAAAGGTGTAAATGGCTTTTACCAAATTTTACAGGAAAGCCAAAAATTGAAAAACATGTAAAATGTGTTCTAGGTTAAATTTGTAATAAAATTAAAAACAGTTGAAAAAATAAAAAATTACAATCGCAGCTGAGCATATCAGCCCGTGCCATTACGAGATTTCGGCGCTTACTAATTTATAATATACTTTACTCACAACTGAAATTATCGTTACGCCTCTTCAACTTTAATTTTAACGATTCTCAAATTTTTTGTCGATTCGACCGTAGTTTTAGATGAAAGACATGACTCTTACGATGTTTTCTACAATAATCTCATTTTCAGATTATTGTCGCTTACGTCTTTTTGTCATAACACCGTCGATCTTATTCACTTAAAAAAAATTTTCAGCAAAAATTGGTACAAAAGACTTTTTAATTAGAGGAGGTAAGAATACAAAACTACTTTTCTTCTTAAAAAAATCTCTAATACTATCTTGTGAAAAACTGACCCTTTTTTAATGATAAAATGCACGCCTATGACACTATTTAAATTTCCACACGTTCAGCAAATGTCAATACAATAAAAATTTGAAACCGGACCAGAAATAATTGATACATAGTCATAACTGTAAAAAATAAAACACAGTATATACACAGGGCTCATTTTTAAGATAGACTATGCTTTCAATCTTCTTAAAATAGGGCCTGTACCTCACCTGACACAGACATATAATCTTCAATTTACTAAGATTATCTTTCATAGCCAGCTAAAGCTTTTCTCTACACTAACAGCATTTTACGATACGTTTCATTTGTCTTATTTTAACCTGTAAACAACTACTGTCACAGTGAGGTTATGTTACTTCAGTGAAGTACGCACAGGGAAATTTACTAAAAAGTATACCTGATGCTAATAGAAAAAGAAAATTGTACTAACCTGTATTTTTCTGGAACATCGGCACACCAAATACCATTGGGGCACTGGCTTATCAAAATTCGTAAGTTATTTCTAACATAATATGGTACATCATTTTCCAACTGATTACTAGAAAAATTATTCTTCCCTGGAGTTAACTTCTTAAGCAAATTTCTTACGTTTGTACATTTCTTCGACACATCATCTGGACTCGTGGTCTTATCCATTAAATTGTGCTCATTCTCTAATTTTGGCCTGTTCTCTCTTTTACTTTCCTCAACTTTACTTACCTCAGCAACGCTTTCAATTTTAGCATTATTACTAACAATGGGCATTTGTGAAGGATATGCAGATACATCAGTTTTTATCGCATTCGATTCTTTAGTTGATATTTTATTATTATACGTGACATAATCAAAGGAATTAGAGGTCTGGTTAGAGGAACTCGATACTGAAGAGCCCCCATTTGGAGTGGGGTAAAAAATTTTCTTAGTTGTAGGTGCCTGAGTAGGATTCGTATAAAATGTCGTCACATGCTTTCGAGGAGGTGCATAATACATCTTTCGTTTCCTACAAGTAAAAAGCTTATCATATTCAACTTAAACAAGTATACATTACAATTGTTATAGAGGAAATACATTACAAAAAAATGTTTACTCATTTTTATCTTTATGTTCGTAAACAAAACATGTACCAGCATGACCCAAAGACCTGCCGTTATGCAATTAAAATGTGGCTTCGTAGTCGAGCTGTAGAGATACTTGCATTTCACCCTAGAGTCCCAGGTTCGATCACCGGTAGAGAAGCTAGGATTTTTTCTAAACTATAACTCCTAGCATACTCAGATATTGGGTATGTCCGATGTCTCTAAATGTATCGTTATATTCCGCACAAAGTACCTTGAGGTAACATCAGGAATACAGGGAGTTGTATTACCTATGATATATAAAACAGTTAAAAGGTACACTTACTGTTGGCTGATACATTGTTTTCTTTTAGGCTTAGCAATTCTCTGATTTGTAACTAGGTTATTAACGTGGGCTGATTTTTCTGACACAACTGGAATAACTTCTGCAGTAGGTCCTGATCCCCTCAACTAAAAAAAAATACATTAAGCCAAATAATAGACTACTAGAAACGTAATTTCAATATAATAGTGATACATACAGTCACTGTATCCGGTATGGAACGTAAAAAGTGTTCAAGGGAGTTGTACCCTAATTTCTGATATGGAATGACTTCTCCTATAGTGTTTCTGTAATCTTTACCCAACTGCTGCAATGTGACAACCAACGGCGTTGCAATAAGAAGACTTGTTATGTACTTCTTCGTGTTCTTTTCTATATTCTCCTACAAACAAATATATTTTTAGTTACCATTAGCAAATTCAAACATTTGTACTCACCATCTTGAAGTATTTAAATAAATATGATACTCAAAATAACACAAATTACTTCAACATTCGCATATAGAGAAGCCTTTTGAAAACTTTCTACATTTCAAATCACTTATTGCATTTTTTCTTGGCATCTAATTAACAATGCAAATGAAATGTAATTTCTTCGGCAAAACAATGCGAACCACCAAGCCAAAAGCCAAGTGAAGTGAGTGAAATGATTTGGTGTCTGGTCTGGTAAATAGTAAATACAAAAATGGCGACTCAATTGATGCGCGGTAAGAATACGAATACAACAGAGACGTCTCTGAATACAACTCCCACGTGCTATTTTTGCTAATCGGAATCACACTGATCCGACATGCGCACACAGAGCGAGGTCCGCAAAGTCATTTCTCGCATACAGAACGGCTGTTGTTGTAACTTATAATAGGTGCATTTCATCCAAGTGAACGAACTGATCAGAAATCAGAAGAACATATGTTAGCGAACTTCCTGTAGTGGTGTGCGCTATCTTTATCATCATAAATGCCAGAATAGAAGAATAGTTCACATACTACTGCTTACCTAGTTAGTTTTGGTAAGCTCGCTAAAATACGAAGTGTCTGCGTCTGACATCACTCATTTTGGGGCTATAATAAACAATTCCAAATTCACAGACAATTTTTTTTAGAAGACTGTTGAATAAATTTTATCTAAAACATATATCGTTCTGTAATTTGTTAAGGTACGCTGGTTTTAGTGTTTAAAATAACCCGAATACACACCATTTGAAATTTGCTGTCAGTTGGACAATTCGTATGCAAATATGTTATGTTTATTGTTTTTACTTCATTGAAAGGGTCACGTGACTGATGTAGATGCCCTGTTGCAAGTTTACAGTGTTTCTTTGCGAGTTCGCTCACTTAGATGAGTTCAATAATAAGCCTAAATGGTAATGTTCATCAATCTGTTCTAAAATTTATTCAGTTTACTAGAGCTGTGGTATTTACCATTATATTGGACTACCCATATTTTCTTTTTTTTATATTTGTTTAAAATTATTAATATAATATAAACAATTTTTCCAAAAAAATTTTGTTACATATTCAATCAATTCAGTCACTGTAAAAAAGTAAGCTAAGGTTTGGAAGTGTGCGGTACGTCTATAGAAATAATATGAAAACGGAAGTAGTAATAAACATTCAATGAGGGACCGACATGAATCTCTAATGTGATGAATATCATTAAATTGCTTGTGGATTGGATAAAGAAAAATTCCACTACAAGTATATTTTTGTTTCCACCAATCGAAAAAGTACAATATGAGTTTTTAAGATGGCGATTTTCGTCACATTTCAGCCTATGCCACTTGAATGAGGGTTAATTTTGAATTCACCACGAGAGGTGCTAGTGTACGGAAAGGTCATTGTCACTGACCGTTAATGTTTACTATGACTTTTTAAAGCTAGTTATTAGTAATTTTTATAAAAATTAGCTGAAAAACATTTAACACAATGATGGCAGAAGGGGACAGTAGTAATTTACTTGCTCAGTAGGGAAATTATTGTACTTATCAGCTGTGGCGGTTTATGGGTAAAGAGATACGGAGGTCAATTAGAAAAGTTTACTGTATTATCTACCTTTTAAAGTGATTTAAATTCCAAGTCGATCCTCCGGTCTTTTTGAGATACAAAGTGGTCAATTACTTTTTCATTAAAGTCTTTTATCTTCTTTATTAATGCCCTTTCTATGGTAAGCATAGCTAAAGAAGATAACCTTTCCTGACCCATGGTATTTCTTAAAAATGTCTTTACTCTTTTTAACGTGGAAAAACAACATTCACTTTTGACGGTATAGTCATAGGGAGAGTACACAAGATTTTTAACAGTTTGACACTTTCAGAAAAAGTATTGCACAAATTATTGTTAATAAAAAGCTGTAACAAAGCAACTGCTTCACACCGTCTAAAACGTATCTAAACATAAAAACTACTTGTACTTTATTATGTCCATCTTTCAGTTTTAATATATTTTGTACAACAATCATATTTAACAGTAAACACCAAAAACACTGTTTTACTTAATTTCACGACAAGTAGAGATTTACTAATAAAATGTTCACAAATAAAAACATTAAAAACAACGCGAGAAAATTTACCGACCAACGCGTACCTAGTCAACATTAAGACTGCTAGTGCTCGACTGAACTTTGTGCGTTACCGTTTACGTAAAATGTGTCAGGGACATTGTCCCCGCCAGTGTTTTCTATCTCTTTTGCTTTCTGACGAATCACGCATAAGTCTATTTCACTATAATTCGTTGTAAATTCGGTCCGTAGCTAGTTTTGGGGACAAGTTGTGGATTGATCCAAGATTTTTTAAATTCTATAAATGAATAATGTAATGAATATGAAATCCTGCGATCTAGTATTGTGCATCGAATGAACTAGAAACTTTAATAAATTTTTTTAAAATATTAAAAATATATATATTATATATTTTTAAACTTCAGAAAATGAATAGCTCTATTTTTTATTTGTATGTGGGTGGTCATTGACCAAATTACCCTATAGAAGAACCGCCAGTGCTTATCAGAAGTGTCTTATGTCATTAAAGTTAGGTTATACCAAGAATGAGTATGATGAAAACAACTAATGTGCATGATTGTTACTCACAATTTTCTGTAGTAGACTCCTTTGGTAACGCATAATCGTCAAGATTAAAATGTTTCTTACAAACACGCGAATGTTTCGAAGGAGTAAAGTTATCTCTATCAACCACTGTTTTGGACGAGTTTTGTCTTGCCTTTGGTTTTCGAACAAAATGGTACTGCACAACACTGACACACAATAACAAGGTTTTTTATTTGCTGATGTACGAAATAATTATAATAAAACACTATGAACTATTCCCGCGCCTAACAATTACTTTTGACACGACCTTACTCGACCAGTGGCGCCAACTGGTGAGCCCGAAAACGTGGGCCCTCATTGAGCGCTAACGCTACTTTCTTATATCAATTCAATGGACGACAAAACAATCATAAATATCATGAGAACGTCACTTTTGAAATGCCAGAAGAAAATCAACAAATTTTTATAAGGCGTTTTCGAAAACCAATAATTTATTATGTGGCTTTAATTGGATTTCTAATTGTAACAGTGGTATTCGGGTCTATCGTGTTTATAGTGTTAAAACCAATTAATACAGAACAGGAATAACATTCGAGGTAAAGAAAATTCTAAGTGGAGAAAATTCGATGTAAGAACTGTCAAACGTAATTTTTCTCCCTTTCTTTCTTTGAGGTTATGAAATGAAATAGTAATTTTATCCTTGCATTATTATTACTACTGTGTTATTACTGTTGTATAAAAATATATAAAAATGTTACAAGTAAGGCTAGTAAGTTGTTCTAAGTTTAAAAACATTAATTTATTTAAAGGAATGTTAATAAAAAACACATATTCAACGTCTACGCAACCGGCTATTAAAAATACAGGGGAGAGTGATGAACAGCAACTAAAAGACTTTGAAACTCTTACAAATATAACTAAAAAAATCCGTACAAAGAAACCCCAGAAACCACCTTTTGCAAAAAAATCTTCTCTTAGGGGTCTTTGACACTGATATTTTAACCTATCCACAATTGGAGAAAGAAGATGTTGATAATCTCGAGCAACATATAACTCCACTTGAAAATTTAGTTAAACAAAAACACATGGTTGATTGTGATACACTGTCAGACAAGAATTTCAGGCAAAATTTATCAGATTATAAAGCCATTGGACTGCAGGCTTCTCAGTTTTTAGATGGGAGAGAATGTAATGTTACAGAGAGTAATAGATTTTTAGAAATACTTTCACAACATAAGTTACGTGATAATATAATTCATAATGAACAGCTAGGAGTACAAGTGTTAGTGAAATTTGCAAATGACCAACAAAAAAAGAAATATCTTCATCGAATAATGAAAGGTGAATTGTTAACTGCCTTCTGTTTAACCGAAGCAGTATTGTCTAAAATTAACTCTATTCAAACCAAGGGAACATTGTCTGATGATAAAAAAACTTGGGTAATCATTTAAATATTATGCAGTTTAACTACATTAATAACTTACATGTTATACAGAAAAACTATTGCTTTTTAGATTTTAAATGGTGAAAAAAGTTGTATCATTAATGGGATTTCTGCTGATGTTTTAATAGTTGTTGCCTTGACAGAGATTGTTTCAAAGGACATTATTAAAGAGCCTAAATTAACGGCATTTATTGTTGAGAAAGATTCTCCTGGGATATATTATAAGAAAATAGATAGTAGCGTAGAAGTAGCTGACATCACTTTTAGTGATACACCAGTACCAGTGGGTTAGAAAAATAAGTCTGATGTAAGTAACATAAATATTCTAAGCTCTTGTTTTTAGAAAACATCATTGGTGAAGTTAATAAAGCAGAAGGAATTATAACTTCTATAGTACCTGAGTTTCGTTTAAGTACAGGCTCTGCTTGTATTACTTTAACAAAAAAAATAATAAATAATTTGGCAAAAAATATTCTTCAAAGTTCAAATGATATAAACGTGTTATTCAAGACCGATGCAATTCGGGGGAAAATTGGAGAGGTAAAATCGAATATAAAAACAGGATATCTTTTTGTAACTTGCATCTTGTAGGTGGCTACAGATTTGTATGCTATGGAGAGTGCGGTATATTTAACATCAGGTCTTATAGATTCCTACGAAAATCAAGACTGTGCCCTAGAAAGTGCCATCGTGAAGGTTTGCTTATTATTCCATTAATCTAGGTAGTAAAAATTTTTTAGAGTGCTTATGTTTATAGGTTTTTTGTGCAGAAAAATGTATGGATAGCTCCCTGATATCCTTGGACTTATTGGGAGCGCAAACTATATCAGATTCACATTGGGCTGTCGAAAGTCACAAAGAGGCTTTAAGATATTGGACGTTGTATGAAACAAATGACAGTTTGAAAATCATTGTAGCCCTTCTAGGTCTGCAGTATGCTGGGGTAGATTTTTCTTATGCTCATTTTTTTCGTATATTGTGATCTATTTTTTTAGACGAAACTTAATGAAACAGTTAAAAAGCTACGAAATCCATTGTTTTATGCGACATATATTTTGAAAAGGATGTGGTCTAATAGGAGAAATATAGCAGATAATCCCAAGTTAGATCTTGAACTAGCGGAATATCTACACCCTTCTATGTATATGGCCGCCCAACAGTTAGAGTGAGTAAAATTGATTCAGAAACTAAATATTGTTGAAAATGACATCCTCATAATGTCAAAACATCATAAATTCGTGTTATTTTGTATTTGAGGGAACCGTTTTTTAATTTTTTATTGTTTCGTAAAACATGAAACAAGTATTTGTAACTTAAAATATAGAAATGAAACTTGTTTTACTAATAATTATGAGCCAATTGGGCTATTCCGATGAGAACACTTTGTTTCAGCAGCGGCTCCTGATGTTAGCCCTGGAACTGAAGAGCACATAGACAAAAATTGAAAATCACCTAGCTATCAATCAATATCCACTGACCGTAATAAACAAAACAATCCATAAAAAGGCACAAGAAATAGAGAATTATTGTCCTAATAACAATTTTTGGATTATTTTTTATTTTTATTTTTCCGAGTGTCGATGGATGGAAAGTCATTTTTCTTTATTCCACAGCTCCAGGGCTGACATCCGAAGCTGCATCTGCATTGTTAAACACATAACCTCGTGTTGATAAAACGTTATATTTTGTTTTAGAATTTGAGGTACTTTTTATTTCAGATACTGTGTAAAAAGGCTTCAGTTCGCTACGGAAATGTTATTCGCAAGATGTGGACCAAATATAGTAAATCAACATATGGATTTACGGAGACTAGCGGAATGTATAATAGATATTTACGTGATGTCTGCTTGTGTTGGTAGGTAATTTTAGATAAAACAATTATTTGTAATTTATTTATTAATTTTTATGAACATTACTTTTTTATCATATGAAATTGCTAATAAATTGTTTAACACATGCAGTGGTAAAATAATACAATTGCACCAATTCGGTAATTTCCAGTGTAAAAATATATATATTTATCATCTCAAAATATAACCATAGCAAATGTCACTAGTTTCTTTAATAATTTCTTAATTATCGCAACGTTTAAAGTAGTGCTGGCAACAGAAACCGGTTTTCTGGATGACTGGTTAATCGATTTTGCATTACTCACGGTTTTGTACAAAATTGAAAACCGGTTGCTCGGTTAACTTGTTATTCGAGTAACCGGTTTTCGGAAATCCGAATATTCGACTGCTTGGATAATCGATTAATATGTGTTTCCTTTCCTTCAAACGTTGAAATCTGAAATTACAAGCGGGGCAGGTAGCCACCGACGCCTGTTTAGTTTAGAATTTACATAAAACCTGATATATTTTGTATTTTTTGTCATTGTTTGCAAATATTAACTGAACACGATAGTACACAACCACAACACTAAAAAGTCTAGCTAGACTTTCGTCATAACATGACTCATGCATGGTGTAAGCCGTGCTCGTGCTCTAAATAAAAACAGAAAAAACAATCCTTTGCAGTTTTTATTTTCAACTTCAACGTCTCGTTTCGTATTATGCAATATTTATGTAGAATTAAAGATCAGGATGTAGCGGAATACTTTATTTCCTTCTGAAAATTAGAGAAAAATTACTTTTATTTATATTTAGCAATTTCAAACACGACAGTTTTCTTGTTTATATGTTTTTATGTGTGTGTTGTTGTTACATTCCCCAATAGTTTCAGTTCTCTGTATTAATTTTGGATGTTATTAACTTCGCCGAAATAACTGATATAATCTATAAAATTGGTGTGTCAGGTTTTTTTATGTTAATGGCTACTGATCTACTGAAATGGAAATATTAAATTTATTTGTCTTCTAAAATCTAAATTATAAACTCAATCTAATTTATTTTCTTATTAATCTGTTTTTTCAGTTATTATCTGATTAACCGGTGTTCTAATAATCGATTAACCGGTTTTTGAATAACCGAATAACCGGGTTTCTGGATATCCGAATAATCGATTATTCAGAAACCGATTATTCGAATATCCGGTTACCCGAATAACCAGTTATGATCTATATTTGGATATCCGGTTTTATCCGAAACCGGTTTTTGCGGATACCGATTAAACGTTTTCACCTTTTCCGATTTTTGCCAGCACTAGTTTAAAGTCCTATTTCTGTAATAATTTTGTTCTTTGTAAAAAAATTATTAAAGTTTATATTTAAAAGTTGACACAACATATTTAAAAAAAAAATGCAAGATAAATATACTATTTATTACTATTATTGTCTTTATAGGCCGAGCTTCCAGGGCATATTGCATTGGACTACAACACGGCGACTATGAAATGTTGATGGCTACCACTTTCTGTATAAAAGCAGTGGAGAGAGTGAAAGATAACGTGCACAAAATTTATGTGGGTGAAGTTAATACTAATGATGTAAACTATAGAACGATCACAAAAAGAGTTTTTAAACACAAAGGTTATTTCCCCAAGCATCCCTTAACGAGGAACTTTTAGGTTATTCGTCGTATACGTAATTTATTTGTAAATATTTTTAACTAATAAAATTATGTTATCGTAATAAACTTTTTTCATTTAGAGTATGGAATATTGCATACAGCAGATGCATTTGTGTACTTTGCATTTTTCTAACTAGAACTGCAACGAGCAGTAAAATTATGGATTTCATTTCTCAAACCTGTCTTAGTCCTGTTTCACTGGGGGCGGCTATTCTGTTTCATTCTTTCTGTCGATGATGACTGGAATAACGTTGAAATCATGTCACTTTTACAACTACATGAAAATAGTGTTTTACTACAGCGCCATCTATTACAGCACTGATGAAGTAATGTTTTTAAAAAGTGTTGATGTTTTTTAGTTTCAAAATATCAAAGTAGCAAATCTTAAAAACAAAACTATTATAGGAAACTTTATTATAAAGTTTATTGAACAAATATATTTACAAGACATTTGATATATCAAATATTTATTCCAGTAGTGTGTTTACCCTTATCGAAAAATCATTAGTGCATTTTGTAGCAACCTAAGCGGTGACGATCTGCATAGTGCTCTAGATGCAGGGCATGGGTAGTGGCTCAAGCACTCTGAGAGAATTCTGTCACATTCACATAGCCTACTTGCACAAGAGCCTGGTCCTCCAAATTCCCCGTGGTCTAAAGCTAAAAAAAATTACTATTTAATTTACAAATCAATGAGTAAGCGAGTGAAGGAAGTATTCTATATATTTCAATTCAAACTAGCAATTATATGTCCATAGATGGCGCAACTGTCTAGTTTGCAAAAAGTTTTCATTGGCTTTTTTCTAATATGATAAACTTTATGTATATCAAAATAATTCTCAAGGATATAAAATATTGAATTAATTTATAAAGGAAGCAGCTTCAATCCAAATAATATAAACAGAATATGCAAGATTATAAATCTTAAAAAAATTGCATTAATCGCCATCTTGATGTCAATTCTGTTGTATTTTAATTGGTGGAAAATGGAAATATTTAAATAGCTGTCAAAATTTTACTGGATAGAATTTTCATTAAATAAAAATTCCATGGCATAAATTCACAACTGCTCGAAATATTGTCTAAGTAACGGTAATTGACCATGAACCAACAACAACTTTTTTAGATTTTCTATGCGAAGTTTTGCGTTTTTGTTTGTATTTTATTTAGCAAAGGCTATATTTGCAAGAATGATCTTCGGCTAGAGTGATGTCCAATACAGGATATAATAAAAACAATAACCGAGCTATAAATTCACATTATTGCTTGTTGACATCGAAGAACAATTAATTTGCGGCATTGTGACAAAAGATACGATCATTTATGAAGACCCGCTACAGTAATACTGAATTAATATTTAATTATCATAGAATATTTAAATTATACACCCGTAGAAACAAAATTGAAATATTACTTACCACATAGAGGGCGACTATAGTAGCATTTCCAAAAAATATGGGACGATATATTCAAGAAACATCGGACATTTTGCAGTGTCATAGCACCGGTCATGCATTTTGCAACATCTGTAACCATTTTGCAAAAGTATCAGTTACTCAACGTCTTTCGGATGTCCAAACAGGTACAGTTGACGTACAATGGACGGACATGTTAAGGACGTCTTTTCTTACAAATGAGGATATCCCCAAAATGTCCACGTGTTGTCCATTTTAGTTACAACAGAGAATTGAACGAAATGTCCACGTGTCATCCATTTTAGTTACAACAGAGAATTGAACGAAACGTCGATTTACAGTCCGACAATTTAAATTTATTGTAGTACAGAGCCTTCATGTTAATAAATGATTAAATACCACGTGATCAATTGATACTTCTTAACTCGTGATTTTGTATCTTTCATATTACGGCAATTGACAGTGTTGCCAGATAGTAAATATGTTTTTGCAGTAGAAAGAGACAAAAAATTACGGTGGAAAACGGTAGATATAGTATCTCCAAAGATTTATACGGAGGGGATGGAATTGTCGCCATCGCTGTCGTACATATTTCACTCAATACTCAACACATAATAGGAAGTAAACATTTAAATTAGCGTATATTTAATTTTACAACTGTCACTGTTACTGTAGATATAACCACAGAACAACTAAATTGATCTGACAACTGATTTCTCGTTGCGTGGCAACATTTGAATTTTATTACGAATTTCTTTGCGAAATACAATATAGCATTTATTTTCCAAAATGTCAATGGGGTTTTATTAATTTATTATAGAAATCACGGTAGATTTAGATGTATAATCGGTAGCACGGTAGACACTTGCTAAAATCGGTAGATCTACCGTAAAAACGGTAGACCTGGCAACACCGGCAATTGGTCACACTTGGTTCTCGATTATTTATGAAGGCCCGTTATAAGACATAAAGTGGACACTGAGACTGAATGTTAGCAATTTATAACTGACGCCATCTAGGAGTGCTTTGTTGAATTCATGCATTAAAGGACACGAAATAGAATGCTTATGAGAAGTCGTTTAGACCGAAAAACAACGTAGTTAAAAACGGTAGATCTGGCAACACTGGCAATTAGTCACACTTGGTTCTCGATTATTTATGGAGGCCCGTTATAAGACATTGAGTGGACAATGAATATTAGCTATTTATAACTGACGCCATCTAGGAGTGCTTTGTTGAATTCATGCATTGAAAGGACACGAGATATAATGCTTATGAGAAGTTGCTTATACCGAAAAACAACATAGTTAAAAACAATAATATCTTACGGAGAACGATTAAAATTTGAATAAAAAACTAAAATAGACGTCCTC
The DNA here is from genome assembly GCA_029963845.1 of Rhamnusium bicolor. Lineage (NCBI taxonomy): Eukaryota > Metazoa > Arthropoda > Insecta > Coleoptera > Cerambycidae > Rhamnusium > Rhamnusium bicolor. The sequence continues at coordinate 906,673 of JANEYF010003318.1, read as the reverse complement.
AGAACTACCACTTAGGGAAGTACTTATACAAAACCTATTGCAGTGGACATCCCGGTAATGTCCAGAATATGTACCAGGACCTTCAGACTTAAACAAAACTTAACAAATTTAAACTAAATATATCAACTCACCTGTCAATACCATCAATGGCGTATCCAGAGCCCAGAAACCCGCAGTAACAGCCATAACCCTTGTATATTAACGGGTTACAACCTGTAGCACAACTAACCATATTATACAAATGTAAAACACCTCTTTTTGCCCTTTGTTCTTGAAATGGACGAGCTAATTTCATCGCTCGTCCAAGATATGTGGTGTTATTTATCGATAGGGGTTCGAATTTAATCCTGCTCAAGTTCGGAGATTTTAGAGGGTAACCTTTAATGAATAAGGTTTCCCCAATGTTGAACCAAAAAGAGAAAAATGAGAATTAAAAAGAGTGGTACGAGTAGTTCGACATTTTAAGGTAAAATATTGACAAAAAATGATCAGGTTTCTTATTTATGACTGGAGTCTAGACGTTGGGTTACCCAACAGGGGCGTACTTAGGAGTGTTACTACATATTTTACATATGCATATATGATTATTACATGCCCTTTGCATTTATAAAATACAATTGCCAGGTACCAACGTACAACCAACCTTACCGTTTTTTTTTGCCCTTTTTTTCAAACTTTATCAAGTAATATTGAAAAGAAAAATGTGTTGTGTGAGATAAGTACTACTGAATAAACATGATTTGGGTAAATACTCACGATCCTTTGCTGGTTTTAACTTTCATAGATGGTCCAAACATGTTATTGGCATAAGTAATTAATAAAGTAACATTTTGAGGTTTAGGCAACTTTCGACGTGGATCAGTTATAGGCATCCAATTTTCATCATGTTTTGTTACTTTAGTGCTTCTTGTAAAATCTTTGATTATATCTGGAAATAAAGAACTACATATTATACAAATAGCACATAAAATTAACTAAGGTTTCTGGAACTACTTTTCCCACATTGTAGAATGCACTTGCATATTCATAATATCCTCTAAATTTGCGTATAGAAAGACAAATAAGAGCATCGTCAAAAAACCTAACATCAAAAAAAATTATGGGCAAAACTTTTCAATGATAGTTATGTAAATCTTCTATGAGATATCAATATCACAATAGGACTATTTTAATCGCACTTTCGACCTGTAGAACGTATCTACACCTAATTTCAATCTGATATCTGTTGTAGTTTTGATTTTGTAATAAAAAATGTGCTAAAAGAATTAAATATCAATATCTCGAAAATTATTCATACTAGACGTATGGCTGTTTTTGAAAGACAGGTTTTTTAATTTTTAATATGTCGTTAGTGTTTACGATAAACAGATTTAGGGGTAAAATTTTAGAATTCCATACTAAATAAAAATTTAAGACGACCTAAGTAAAATTATTTAACTATCTGACGATCAATTTTAAAAATAAAAAACAAGCTATATTACGCTACTAAACCAAATTTAATTGACATGTTATATTCCGTGATGCTTTCTACGTAAAAGTACTGTAACAAAAACGAACAGAAATAGGAAATGAAATAAATTACCTACAGCAACGTACTCAATTTAGAATGAAATCTATAAAAATTATGTTGTGATTTAATTAAATGGCATACTAAAATATCAGGTGGAAAGCGAATTTTATTTCAATATGTTTCTAGTTTTTTGTAACAAATGAAGCGCATTTATTTGTTTCCATTGTGTACGGTTTTTTACATAACGAAGAATTCAGGGACGAACAAAGAACTTCGATTAAAATATGATGTAATTTTAATAGAATTAAGTTTTTATTAACGTAAATATATATTCTATGCCTAAATGTAAGGCGTAGTACTCGTGTGCGGGACTGACCTGATGTGCTGGGACAAACGTAATTGTAAACATCACGTAAATTCTGTGCAACGTAAAACTAAAAAAAATGGCGTGCCTTCGACAACACAGTTTATGTTCGATTTACTTTTAATGCTGATTGCCTGTGATGTTCCGCTACACATACTCGATAAACAACCATTTCAGGAGTTCTGGAATAAATACTATCCCAAGGTGACGTTACCAAGTCGCACATCGTTGCGTAACTATATGTCCCAACTGTAAGCGAAAACATTGTAAATAAGATCAAATGTCTACTAAAAAATACACGGCTGTGGTTATGTGTTGACGAGACGACAGATTGTAAAAAAAATCTATTATAAATGCTATAGTACGTGTACCGGACCCTCTTAAACCAAAATTTCTACCGTTACTAGCTAGCAAAAGACTAACTGAGTGTACTGGCCAAACAATTACGCGGATGGTGCTGGAGACGTTAGAAAAATTTGACCTGTAAAAAGTCAAGTGTTGATGTTTGTGACCGATGGTGCCGCGACAATACGTTTGGTAGGCCGTGTTACGTGTAAAGTGCATGCTTTACACCTTGTGGCAGAAACTATTCGACAAGGTTTTCCAGAGGTAGATGCATTAATAGCAAGTACTAAAAAAAGTGTTTCTTAAATCTCCTAAACGTCATCGCGGTATTCCCGAACTACCACAGCCGATTCTTATACGTTTGGGAACATGGTTGGAGGCAGCATTTTATTATGCTGAATATTTACAACAAATAAAAGCTGTGATACTACAATTCAATCCAGACGAGGCTGCAACTATTAAGGAAAGCCAGACAAAATTCGAAGATGTTTCTGTAGAAACAGCTTTAAAAACTATTCACAAGAACTATAATGGATTACATGACGCCATAAAAAACTTACAAAACAGTGCGTTGTCGTTAGCGGAGTCACAGCAAAATAGTGGACGAAGTAAATCGACTGCTACACTCTATAGGTGACGCAAAAAAATGAGCCCGTTGGAGAAAAGTTCGCACGTGTTAAGCAAGATACCGGTTTTACCAGATTAAGACAAATATGTGATGGTACTGAAGGTGCATATCTGCAGATCCGTTAAGCGAGTTCAAAGACTATTTTAAGTATGCTTGTATTACATCAATAGATGTCGAACGGTCGTTCTCAAAATATCAGTATATTTTTTCACCACGTCGAACATTACTCTCGGAGACAACCATAGAAACATACATGATGCTGCAAAGTTTTTACACATCTTTTCCAGTTTGTGATAACCAAGCTAGTTAAGAGGGTAAGTTGTGCATACATTGTTATAAATTGTAACAGTTTATTGCTTTTATTACTAGTTAATTTCTTTTCTTACTTATTTATAGTGCGTACGCCTATGTCCTGCGGCGTATTTTTGCCAACTTTAGTCATTACATTACCTACAATGAGTTTCGTCTTCACGTATTTCAGAAATGAAAAATACATAATTTTTTTTTTTTGAAAAAATCACAATGTATCAATGAAACGAAGCAGTTAAGGGAAAAACTCATTTTAGCTTTTCCCTCAAAATATGTTCAGGGGCCGTTTCCTGAATTCTCTCGATGTACTTAAAGTTCACACTGTATAATGCAGAATAACATTGTACAAAAAAAATCCAAATTTCGGTGTAGTAGCATATTCTCATTCAAATAAATTTTTTTTTGTCAGCAATCATCTGCGGGAGTTTGTAATTAATTAATAGATCACCCTGTATATATTGTGCCATTATAATTCGATTTCAGTTACAATTATTTAAACGTTAATTCAGTTTTAAAGATGGAGACATATAAATCAAAACTGCTTTTCAATATGTAAACGACAAATGGAGTTATTATAAGTAAATAACAATAACAGTTCAGATAGATGTAAAAAATTGTGATTTTAATATGATATACCGGGTGGCTATTAAAAAACGAATCCAGTTTGAAGCTCTATAACTCCGGAGTATATTGAGGTATCGATTTGAACTATTTTGTTTTACAAACAAAAGGTTGAAAGGTATTCCTACGATTAGGCATTAAATGCTACAAACGGTTGCAAACCCTGGCCATCTAATTCTCCTGATTGTAATCCATTGGACTATTCAGTGTAGAATGCGTTACAAGAAAGTGAATGCACAAAGACTGTCTGCCAACTAGAAAGATCTGCGTCGTTGAATAGAAGAATTGTGGCCAGAACTGTCGCTATATTTAATCAGAAAGGCTATTTATCAATTTAAACATAGGCTAAAAGTAGTAAATTTGCAGGATGGAGGTCCAATATAACATGTTTTCAAGTAGTAGTATTAAAATTAAAATATCCATTTTGATGAAAATATAAAGTCGTTATTCTCTTGTTTTTCTAAAGGTTTGAAATTTGCTAGGAATATCTTTCAACCTTTTGTCTGTACGTAATCTCAATGCATTCCGGAGTTATGGAGCGTCAAACAGGATTCGATTTTTAACAGCCACTCGGTATGGTCATTAGTAATGAAAAAATTGAGAAGTTCCAAAATACTGTCTAAAAGTCAATTAAAAGATATATAATCACTAGGGCTGTCAAAAATGTTCCGTGGGACAGTGGCGTATGCGAAATTAACTAATACGAGAAACAATAAACTGTTACAATTTATAACAATGTATGTAAAACTTACCCTCTTAACTAGCTTGATGAACTAGCTTGCTTATCACAAATTGGAAAAGATGTGCAACCATTTTGCAGCATCAGGTATGTTTCTATGGTTGTCTCCATGAGTGATGTTCACTTTGGTGAAAATATATTCTTATATTTTGAAAACGACCGTTCGACATCTACTGATGGAATACACGCATACGTAAAATAATCTTAGAACGCACTTAACGGATCTGGGGCTGCACCATCATCACATATTTGTCTTAATTTGGTAACCTTTTCTTTAACGCGCTCATTTGTTGCGTCACCTATAGCGTGTAGCAGTAGATTTACTTCGTCTACTATTTGCAGTGACTCCGTTAACGACAACGCACTGTTTTTTAATTTTTTTATGCTTTCATGTAATGGTTTATAGTTCTTCGCAATATTTTTTAAAGCTGTTTCAACGGAAATAATTTCGAATTTTGTCTGGCTTTCCTTAATACCTGCAGCTTCATCTGGATTGAATTGTAGTATCACAGCTTTTATTTGCTAGAAACATTCAGCATAATAAAAAAGCTGCCTGCAACCATGTTCCCCAACGTGTAAAAATCGACTGTGGTGGTTCAGGAATACCGGGACCCTTGCTATGAAATGCACGGAGACGTTTAGGAGATTTAAGAAACACCTTTTTTGTACTTGCTATTAATGCATCCACCTCTGGAAAACCTTTTCGAATAGTTTCTGCCACAAGATGTAAAGCGTGCACTTTATACGTAACATGTATAAACGTACAACCTTGTTCTTGCAAAGAACGACCTACCGAACGCATTGTCACGGCGCCATCAGCCACAAACATCAACATTGACTTTTTGACAGTTCAAATTTTTGTAACGTCTCCAGCACCACCCTGGTAATTGTTTCGCTAGTACACCGACTTCTTTTGCTAGCTAGTAACAGTGTAACTGTCGGTTTAAGAGGGTCCAGTACTCGTACTATAACATTTAAAATAGATTTTTTTTACAATCTGTTGTCTCATCAACAGATAACCACAGCCGTGTATTTTTTAATTCACATATCATCTTATATACCATATCTATGTGTACAGTTGGTAGATAGTTACATAACGTTGTGCGACTTGGTAATTTCACCTGGGCATTGTATTTATTTCAGAACTCTCGAAATGGTTGTTTATCGAGTATGTGCAGCGGAACATCACAGGCAATCAGCATTAATAGTAAATTAAACATAAACTGTGTTGTCGAAGGCATGCCATTTTTTTTTATTTTTATGGTGTACACTATTTACGTGAAGTTTACAATCACGCTTATCCCAGCACATCAAATCTTTCTTGCACACTTTACAAATTATTTTAGCACCATCACAGAATAAATCCGGGAATTCACCTATGAATATATTCACTTTGTCAGCAAATGGTCGTTTTCTACCCCTGCGTACGTCTGCCATGCTTTATTATTAATTTAAAATCAACAATACAGTACAACAAATAAAATAAAAACAAAAATAATATGCAATACGCCGAAGTGACTTAATGTGTACACAACTCGAAAGCTAATAATAGACTGGACTGGAGAAAGAGTTTCGCGGTCAAGGTGAATGCCGGCGACAGTAACTACATCTGTACTCTACGACCATGATACACAAAAACGATTTGCAGCTTTATAATCACTTAGATCAGTATTGCTTATCAATGGCTCTTTATGTTAGAACTTACATTAACTGTAGCTTCGTCTAATCCTATCCAAATAAAGGATCTGGAGCTTAAAAAAATCCTTACTTAACCACCCACTATCAGCTAATATCATATAGTAGCTAAATAGACCAACAAAATTTAATATGATGACATGACAGTAAGAACTGTATTGTTTGGTTTTGGTGGTGTAATTAATATGACAGTTCATTTATCTGTCTTATGTAGGGAATCAGTCTTATATGGAGAATTAGAAGATTAGTCTTGGTCTGATGTATTATGTAGAATAGGGTGCAAAATATCAATATGAAGGTTATCGCTAATATAAATTTTCTATGCATTATTTCACAAAGGAATTAAATTTGGTATGAAATTGGAATTAAAATTGGTAATTAATTATATTGTAGTTAAAAGCCGATATACACGATGTTCATTTGAAAAGTTTCCATGCCCTCGGAAATCAAAAAGGAGTAGAAAAAACGGCAATGACATATTGGTTATCGCGATGCATCTGGCATTATACGTAATTTATTTGTGAAAAAAATCAGTTTACCCTCGTAGATCAAGAACAAATCACTTTTATCAAAATCTGCTTATGCCACTAAATCTGTCTTGAAAAATGCCCTCATTGCGTAGTGTATTTAGTGACCTTTAATCCCATGGAATCTGACTCACCATAATATAGAGATGCATTATTATTGATTATGATATAAATAATCTAAAGAAACTTAAAATATTAGCTGCCTATTAAAATATCATGTTCCTCCTTTCGTATTCTATACAATTCGTTGTCCTTCAAAATTATTTCGACTAGTAGGTACTTGGACTTGAAACTTTCACTTCACTTTTCCTTAAATACAATGATCTTCTCGCGAACAAAGTTTAACTTGTGCCCTTGTTTGGAAGGACAAAAAGTTAATTACACTACGTCTCTCCAGTTATATTATACTAAACTCGAAAAACCATATACAAAAACGTTATCTTGGATGTATTTGAACAAAACGGAACATAACGTTACAAAATTTAACAATATTACAAAGCGATGGTAGCGGTAAGTTTAGTAGCTCATTTTCGTTGTTAGAAATTCAATTAAGACCCAAGACATCAGTTATTTTGTGGCTACATCAGGGGCGTGCGGTGAGTTTTGATACAGGGGGAAGCAGTTTGTGATATAGAGTGATGGGTAGCGCGAGGCCCCGAGCGAAGCGAGGCAAAAATTATTTTAAGAAAAGGGACGTGGCTTCCGTATACTCATTTTAAAACAAATGTCGAAAGCTGCAAAGTTATGATATCTAGAAAAAAGTACACTTGTAGGACCGCCACTCCTCAATAAACATAAAACATAAAAACACCACAAAAATTAGACAACCCCCGATTCCAAAGCCGAAGCTGCACGGGCGAGGGTTACACTTATGAAAAAAACGCAGACACACAACCATATCCACCGACATTGCCAGCGCCGGTGGCGAGGATTGAACCCGCAGCGAAATAGAGAGTTTGTTAAGTAGTTAACATGCACATACCTACCTATTTACAATGTAGTTTAATCCGCCTCTCCTTTTTTGCGATGTCGGAAATAACGTAAAAGTTTGAATTTTTGGACATCTTCACAAAGTCACTTTCTATTGTTAACAGTGCCTTTTTGTCACTTTGTCAATGTTGTTTAAATCTGAAAATCCATTTTTATTCCAAACACCTTTTTCATTTGTGAACAGTACACATGGCCAACAAAACAATTTACACAAATTTTCACAACCCCCTTAACCACTGATTAGCACTGTACACTTCAATATTAAAGTACCTATAGCATGATTTAACTTTCGTTTTTAAGAATTTTAAATCAGGTTTTGGTTTCCCATTTCTAATAATATCCAGTTTATCTTGAAACGAATATGTTGAAAATCCCCTTTTCAACAAATTGCACACACAAACGCAAATAATATTTTCCACAGTGCTAGAACCAGCTTCCAAATTTAATAAGTAATTCTAAATCTGCGTACACGCGCACTAATATTCAACGTTTTAAAAATCACTTGTCGCCGCACCACAGGTTTAGAAACACCAAAAAAAGTTTTTACAAATATAGCACAAAAGCTGAGAATAATAATAGGAAGATTAATATTAAGTATAATATTAAAATCGAGATTAAAATCTATAAAATAAAACGTATTACGATGCTATACAGCTCAGATATCAAGATTATGAAGTGGGATGGGATGCATTTCAATAAGTTACCTACTTTCCAGAGACAGTTGTCTCTGCTTACATATATCGAAGTTGCGCGAGTTCGTGTTGGCTCGATTAATCGAGTGCGTCATCGTTACGGCTTTAGCGTGCAACATTATATCAGCTGCTGAAAAGCAGGGCCGTATCTATTGAAATTGGGTAAAAGTAAATTTTAATGATTAATATATGTGATAAATAATAATTAGGTTCTATTTATGTGTTTTCTTTTAATAATCCCAGGGGAAGCACTGCTTTCCTTGCTTCCATGGACCGACCGCCACTGGGCTACATTATTATTACTTATTTCATTTCTTGAAGTTTTAATGTATATGAATCAATCTACGAACGAGCTTGATGTACTGTTTTAAGATTTTGTTTAATACACATTTTGATTTGAGTTTGCGAGTTTGTTATTTGAGAAAATAGAAAAAAAATGTTTCATGTGAAAGTTAAAGGGATTAATAAGAAACAATTGAATAACAATTTTTTCAGATGTGTATAGACGTAGGTATCTACTATAATAAACATTTTGAAATGAAAGACTTTTTTACGTTTCAATTTGTTATCAAAGGAATAAACATAAAATACTGATAAACAGTAAAGCGACAAATGACATACATATATCCACTATGAATATTTATTAAATCGTATATCATTCATACTAACCTGTTATCATTCACCACTAACTATCACACAACTATCATTATACGTTCAGAACAACGATCCATTCCCACTAGTATTACGGTAGTTATGACAGACTTATTGTAGTTGCCATGGCAACCGCTTCTTAGTAATCTTATTCCTATGAATATAATAATATGCAAAATTTCAATCCACCTGCTACAGGTGTCCTCGATGCCACGCTCTCTAGCAGTTCTGATAATGGAATTGAAGGAGGTGTTGTCGAATGCCCCCTCTATGTCTAGGAAGGTCCCTATTGCCACCTCCTTGTTTTCCAGCATTTTCTCCACCCTTTGAATAAGGTGGTGAAGTGCTGTTTCCGTGGACATACCTGCTCTGTAGGCAAATTGGTTTTGATGCAAAGGTCTTCCAGCCATTACATCATCCCTTAGGTGCCTGTCAAGCATTTTTTCCATCGTCTTAAGTTGGAACGACGTAAGACTAAGTCTTAGGGACTTAGCCTGGGTGTGCAAGTTGCGGCCAGGTTTTGGTATGAATACCACCCTAACTGGTTTCCAAATATTTGGTATGTATCCCAGCGCCAAGCTCGTTCTGTAAATTTTACATAACATTAGTGCTAAGAGGTCAATTCCCTGCTGCAGCATTATTGGCATAATTCCGTCCGGTCCCGGAGATTTATATCGCTCAAATGAGTTTACAACCCATTTAATTTTGGATTGGTTTATCACTTTGTTGGTTAATGACTAGTTCTCCCTGGTTGCCCTGTTTCTAGATACTTCCAGTTCTGATCCTTGCCATTCCTCCAATGAATGTTCAATTATCATGGAACCAGGAACGTCCATTTTAAGGAGTTCTTCCATTGTCTCCTTCCTGTTCCAGTGTGTTGTCCTGTCTCAGTGATGAGAGAGTTTATCACGCGCTGACTATCTTTCGAGAGAATTTTCTGTAGTCTGGCACATTCGGGAATACCTTCTATATTCTCACAGTGCCTCCTCCAGGATTATCTCTTAGCCTTTCGCAATGCTAGGTTATATTCGGTCAAAGACGCCGTATACTCGTCCCAATTTTTTTACCTCTTTGCTCTGTTGAATTTCTTCCTCACTTCTCTCCTCATGTCTGTAAGGTCTTTGTTCCATCAGGGCACATTCCTGGTGGTTTTCCTTTCTATCAGAGGACAGTTGTCTTCGTATGCAGAGATAATTGCGTTCTGTATTTGTTCCGCAACTAATTCTATATCTTCCACACTTTTTATGGTGTTTTTAACACCTTCAAGATTCCGAGCTAGGTCTGCTTTGTAAGCTTCCCAGTTCGTTCTTCGAGGATTTCTATATATTTCGACTGGTCCGTTACTTCCCATCCCGTTATTTCCAAAATTGGTATTTAATAATTCTGAAACGGTCATGATATTATGAGGTGGTGCACCATCTTGTTGAAAGAACTGCTTTCTTGCCTCAATTAAGGGTAGATTGTCCATAAATTCCTAAATAATTTTCTGGTTTAAGGTTTCGTAGTACCGTTGGCCATTAAGATTTTCTTGATATATGTGATATGTTAAAACGCAATTGCCACGTAGAGCACACCAAACACTAAAACCAAAGCGTCCCTGAGATCGCACGTCAACGGTACGGTGAGGATTCATATCAGACCAATAGTGCACGTTATGCCTGTTGAAAATTCGTGCACTGCTAATGTAGGCTCCATCTGTCCATAACTACATTTCTAAAGACGAATGGATCTTGTTGACTTTTTCGACAATGCCATATACAAAACTCTAATCGTCGCTGAAGATCAGTTGGTTGGTTTCCTTATTGTATAAGGTCTGAATTTGTGTGTAATCAGAATACCCAAAGCCCGACGTCTTGAAATTCCAGAATCAGCTTCAATTTGTCTACTTGAAATTGAGGGATTTGCACCAGCCATTCCAATTACAGTTACTGAAGTTTCTTCTGCATCTTCAATGTTGTAATATTTTGGTCTTGGCTTGTTGAAGCATCCACACTTAACGAGATTTTCTTTTAACCTCTTAAAAATAGCTTTATTAGGTTGTTTTCTTTCTAGATAGCAATTGAAATATATTTTGGATGCAATATCACAATTGTTATTACTTTGAATAAAGCATTCTAGCATATCATATTTCTCATAATTTTCGTAAGACATATTTACTTTTACGATTAAATGGGGTGTAATTATGATGGAAACAAAATTATTAATACGCAATTTACTTACAATCGGATGGACACTCTCATAGATGACCCACGCCCATTTAGAATAAATATAAAAAAACGCAAGAAGTAATCTACTAAAAGATTATTTTCGCTATTAAATACTTACACATCAAAAAAGACCCCACATATGACATATAGTTTAAAAGAGAAAAAAATATCCTTTTTAACTAAACCATAGCCAACTATGATTCCCAATTAAAAAAATACAGCTCTATGCCATAACTCGAAATTGATCCATTATTTTTTTAATTTTCTCGATGCCACTGTATTATACAGAAAAAAAGTGCCTCAAGAATATAAAAGTTGTTTTTCCATAACTTTACAAACAACCAAGATATTGACATGTGCCTAAAAGTCGAAAAATCGAACTTTTGTTTAAAACTCGAAAACAAATGACATTATTAAGATGAATAATTAAACACAATTTCTAATATGTAATATATTATTTTCAATAGGTTTGTTCCAGCAGAAAATCACAAAGAGTTTTCCGAATTTTTCAAAGGCGCTTGCGTGAAATTGCAAATTAGTTGGCAATTAGTTCCGCTGGAACGAATTATTTCATATTGACAGTGTCCTGTAAATAATTTTCATTTCTTGTGATTAGTCTTTCCTGGAACAAATCTAAATATTCTTCGTTATCCGATAAAGCTGATGTTTCTGGGTCGCTGGACTCCTGAATTTAATGTCAGACATTTTTAATACAACTTTTACCAATCAGCAAATAAAATACTAATAAACAGTTCTACAGAAAAAAAATAGAACATAAATGTGTAAAAAATTACTTGAAATCAATTCACGAAATCAGCACGAATTTTTCAATATAATCTGGATCTTCATTTGATATGGCCCGACCTTGAAAAAAATGTCCCCGTATAGGGGGCCGCCATACTGTGGACAATCTAGTTACATTTCAATTCATTATTGGTAAAAATTAGTGATTTCTCGTTGGTCGCACTGGGTTTCGACTTGTCAATTGTCATCTGTGGACGATTTGTTGTTCTGTATTTATTAGTTTTTGAGTGGCATTCTGTGGTTATTGTTTAGTATAGAACTTCTCCGTGCGCTTAGTTAGAAATGCATTGTTTGGTTCCTGGTTGCGAAAGTTCTGCCAGAAAAGAAAAAGGTGTAAAGTTCATTCGTAAGTCTGGTAGTATTCACACACCAATAGGTTTTCTTTAAAAGCGGGATAGTTTTGTAATTTTTTATAATAAAACATTTTTAAATCGAGTTGTTTTTCTCATCTCAAATGTGACATATTTTTTTCTTTAAATGGGATTTAACTAATTTGTAATGCATGACTGATAATAACACAACTTATCTGCTAGTTGACAATAATAAGTAGAAATATCACAAAAGAGTGAAAATAAATTGAAAATAATTCGACAGTTTTTCGAGAACCTGTTGCTTAGCAATAGACACGAGATCCCGTAGGGCTCAAGTGTCTATTGCTGAATGACAACAAGTTTGAGAAAAGAATCGGAGAATTATAGTCGGGGAGCTGGCGTCCAAAATGTGCAAGAGTTTTCTCAAAGCTAATTTTTTGAGATTAGGTTACTTTTTAGTGATGGAAAGTAACTGTAGAGTCAGCACTTCCGGTACCGGGACACCTGGCGCTGGGACGCTCGCAAAAAGTGTAATATTAATTAACGTCTCTAAACTGTTTTCTCAAAGCTCAAAATTTATAGAGAACGAGCAAATATAATATAAAATAAGAATCCAACAGTCAGACAGCAAAATATAGGGACACGTGGCGTCTGCGCTACTTCATAGCTGTCAAAAAAATGACGTGTGACAAAGTGATTTCTCAAAGCTGAAATTCTCCAAAACATTAATTAAAATTATAAAGTTAATAAAGGAGACAGTCAGACTCATTTATGATAGGACCACGTCAGTCAGCTGTCGATAGATGTGAGAACGGTAACTGCGCGCATTAGTACGCATTTTCTCAATAGATATCGTTTATTTTATAACTCAATGGAATGTGGGTTACCAGGACCGGACCGATGGGCAGGAGAACCAGGCGGTCGCCTGGGGCGCTGACTTGCCGCAAGTCGGTTGTAGTTTCTGAATAATTAAATTTAAATTTTAATTAAAAGCATGCACTCCAAATAAGTCCGCACCTGCCCGCCTATCGGCAAGCGTGCTGTATGATAACAAAAAATCAAAGTAAAACCGGCCGGCGGAGTACAAAGTGTTGGCGTGGCTATGATGTTTACGTTTTATCGTTTTTATATAGAGCGCCGACTGCCGGTCTTTGACCGAGTTCTGAATTTTCTGTATTTAATTTTATTATTTATTCTCTAACTAAAAACAAAGAATAAACTACTCTTTGCTAAAGAAGCGAATTGTTGAAATTAGTCTATTATATTAATATTATTACTATAACAGTATAGTACGGTATGTGTTTTAGTTTCCAGTGCTTCAGTTAGCATATTAATATATGTATAATAGATATAACATATCGTGTTATCTTTTGTTGCAGCTTGCCAGCTTGTACTAGCTTTCTTCGGACTTTGTATATTAGTTATTAAAAACTAAATTTGCGTTGTGTATTGTGTTTGTTGACGTTATAATATTGACATAATTCAAAGAATAATAATGTCTTCGAAATGGTCTGGGGCGCAAAATCGTAAAAGAAAAATAGTAGCTCTGAAAGAAGCTGAAAAAAAGTTCGACATTTATGTCAAAGTTTGTAAAAATTTCGACGTCTTCGTCTTCGAGTGAACCACAAATAAATTTTAGTGAAAGCGAAAGTGAAGTCAGTGAAGTGTTTGAAGAATTTAAGGGCGGTGAAGAATGTGTAATGATGCAGGTGCTTAAAGACGACAATGAGAACGTTGGTTGTGCTAAATATCCTGAAATTGAGGCTGAAATGGAAACTGAAACTACGAAAAATAATGATAAAATAACCAAAGGAAATGAAAATGATAATACACCGATGTTATGACTATTCAGATATAGGAAATTGGCGAAGATTTGGAGTCATGCTGATGAAAAAGTGCCCACTGCAATGATTCCAGAGGAAAACGGTTGGCAGTTGATCGATGGCCGATATGATTTCAGTTGGTACGAAGACGATCGGCTACCTAATTTCATTTATGACGTTTTGATTCAACCGGATGATACACCTGCAGGTAATTTTTGCCAGTCGACTCGCAAATGTGATTCAAAACCTTACTTATTAATGTAATGTATTGCTTAACGCTGAATTTTTGATTTGTACACAGATTCGGAATCAACCACCACTGATGACGCCGAAGAATATGGTGCAATCGCGTTTTATTCTGATGAAGATAGTGGCGAAGAACACGACGACGGCAATGATTCTGACGATTAGATGTTTTTTTATTAAATGAATCAATGATTTTTTTTTCTGTTATAAAATAATTAAAATTTGTCTTGTATAAAATAACTGATATCTATATAATAACTGATATATAACAATTACAATTATTAAGAAACAATTAAAATTATTTTTTTATATAAAATAAATGATATGTGTTGAGAAAAGGCGTACTAATGCGCGCAGTTACCGTTCTCACATCTATCGACTGCTGACTGACGTGGTCCTATCATAAATGAGTCTGACTGTCTCCTTTATTAACTTTATAGTTTTAATTAATGTTTTGGAGAATTTCAGCTTTGAGAAATCACTTTGACACACGTCATTTTTTTTGACAGGTATGAAGTAGCGCTGATGCCACGTGTCCCTATATTTTGCTGTCTGACTGTTGGATTCTTATTTTATATTATATTTACTCGTTTTCTATAAATTTTGAGCTTTGAGAAAACAGTTTAAAGACGTTAATTAATATTACACCTTTGCGAGCGTCCCAGCGCCAGGTGTCCCGATACCGGAAGTGCTGACTCTACAGTTATTTTACATCACTAAAAAGTAATCTAATCTCAAAAAATTAGCTTTGAGAAAACTCTTGCACATTTTGGACGCTAGCTCTTGGACTATTATTTTCTAATTTATTCTCACTCTCGAATGGTATTCGAAAGATTATTTTTTATGTTTAAATACAAAATATAAATATTGCGTGAACGTTATTTGTGGCATTCTCTAATTTTTTCTTTCTCTCTTTTGAGTCTTACTACATGAATAATTCTTCGTTATCTAAAAAATATAGTTAGTTACCCAGTATGTTACTGGAAAGATAAACCTTTGCTCTTGTGACTTTACGTCAAAATATTAGTCAGAGGGTGCATTTTGACAACTAATATGAGACATAAAAATAATAATATAATTCCCTAACGTTTCGGAAAACGAATCTGTTTCCTCCAAAATTCTAATGTTATTCTCGGACACTGCATAATACGGATTTTTTATGGTGAACAATTAATTTTTAATGACGCAAAAGATGGAAAATATGGAGTTATAGATAATGAATATAAAGAAACTTACCTAAGTATGTTAGCCAAACAATACTCCACATAAAATTTTGTCTCATTTTAAACACATTTAAATTTCATTTTACACACTGCATTTTACAAAATTAAACCGGCATACATTCAAATGTTTTAATTTAAATTAAAAGTGACCCGTATTGTACTAATTTCCAATGAATAATTTACAATAAACTCATATTGAATTTATTAGAAATATTGTTGTTAAAAATTAAAATATTATTTTTTATTAAAACATGTTTGTATATTTTAACATTGTTTTAATAATAATTGTTTATAATATGCGGAACGACGTTTGCATTTGAACTGAATAAACAATCGCATTTTAGCGTAATATGTTTATAGTGAAACTGAAATTCGTCCTGAACAAAATGAAATAAATTTCACGCTCTGAACATTTCACTTTAAACACTTCCCTTTCATTTTCTACTTTTGTTTATTTCAGATTATTTTTGTACTTACCTACTTCATTGTTAGAACTCATTGAGTATCGGCAAGCAAAATATAATTAATAATATATTTTTTGAATCACTTGCTAATTTAATAAGAAAAATATTTGTTTGCATTTCTAGATACAACTTTTCTTTCTGATCGAGTTGCATAAGCGACAGTTTTTGAAATATCCAAAAATGAAAAATGAAGTTTGAAAATGGCTGTTCTCATTACAGTGGCGGTTCGTGGGTCAAGAGATAGGGAGGTCAATTAGAAAAGTTTACTGTATTACCTACCTTTTAAAGTGATTTAAATTCCAAGTCGATCCTCCGGTCCTTTTGAGATACAAAGTGGTCAATTACTTTTTCATTAGTCTTTTATCTTCTTTATTAATGCCCTTTCTATGGTAAGCATAGCTAAAGAAGATAACCTTTCCTAACCCATGGTATTTCTTAAAAATGTCTTTATTCTTTTTTAAGGTGGAAAAACAACATTCACTTTCCACGGTAGTCATAGGAGAGTACACAAGATTTTTAACAGTTTGACACTTTCAGAAAAACTATTGCACAAATTATTGTTAATAAAAAGCTGTAACAAAGCAACTGCACCTTCACTATTGGAAAAATCTTCTCGGCTATATAATACTTCTAATTCAGTTTTAAGTTTCAAATGATTTATGACTGGATACTCCGTTTTAACTAATTTAAACATATCTTGAGGAAAGCTTTTTTATAATCTTTAAATCGATCTGCGTAAAATAACTGAGACACTGCTAAATGATTACTGAAGCCAAACCTGTTTTTGATCTCAGATGTAATTATATCACAAACTTCTAATGAAATTCTCCTTTTTGATTCTTCCATTTTACATCTCTGGGCAGACTGCATGGATGTCTCCTCCAAATAGTTATTCAAAATTTTATTTCTGATGTCTTCAATTTTACTATTAAAAACGCCAATACACTTATTTACTGTTATGACATCGATATTACATTTTTGTAATTGATTGAACAATATGTCACAATGAGGCATAACTAAATGAAAAAAATTTAACCAGTAAAAAAAATTTTCATTTTGTAAGTAGTTTTTTAAACCAATAGCTTGGTTTAGAGTGTTGTTTTCTGATTCATTATCAATGATTTTTTTCTAAACAATCTAATAATTCTGTTCGATAGGTATAAACAGTCTCTATGCACTTTGTATTAAAATTCCATCGTATTGGAGTCGCTTTAGGTAATCTCACCTTAACAACATTATCTAACACGGCTGTTCTTTTTGGCGATTTTCCAAAGAATGAAGAAAAGCTATGTAAATTAGCAAAAAAAAGTTTTATGCTTTTATCCTGACTTGATAAATCGTACATTGAATTTCGAAAATACCTATTAACTTCTTTTTTCTTATCAAGAGATGTTTGTTTTATCGTCATATTAGGTTTTGGACGGCCACCACCTTTGAATTTCACTCGGTCTTCATAACCCAACTTATGTCCATCTTTCAGTTTTACTATATTTACTCATATTTAATAGTAAACACTAAAAGCACTGTTTTACTTAATTTCACGACAAGTAGAGATTTACTAATAAAATGTTCACAAATAAAAACATTAAAAACAACGCGACAGAATTTACCGACCAACGCGTAGTTAGTCAGCATTAAGACTGCAGTGCTCTACTGAACGAACTTCGTGCGTTCCCGTTTCCGTAAAATGTGTCAGGGACATTGTCCCCACCAGTGTTTCTTGTCTCTTTTGCTTTCTGACGATTCGCGCATAAGTCTATTTCACTTTAATTCGTTGTAAATTCGGTCCGTAGCTAGCTTTGAGGATACGTTGTGGATTGACCCAAGATTTCTAAATTCTATAAATGAATAATGTAATGAATATGAATGTAGAGGCTCGGTGCTCGGTAGAAACTTTAATATATTTTTTAAGAATATTAAAAATATATATATTATATATTTTCTTATATATATAACTTCAGAAAATGAATAGCTCTAATTTTTTATTTGTATGTGGGAGGTCATTGACCAAATGATCCTATAGAAGAACCGCCAGTGGTTCTCAATCACATAATGTATCTATCCATGAATATTAACTCCCTTAAGTAATCCCGGTATTAATCAACAATAGCTGACATAAAATTATACAAGCCCTGAATTTTTTCATTGTTGAATCTCATAATCAGCTACTGGGTAATACCAAGCTAACTGGATTTAGCTGACTATGGTTGAGTTTTTATCGCTGTTTTTTTCTCTTTTGACATGGCCAATATGGCCATCTCGATAACATATAGTAATTACGAAATTCATTAGCAAATTATCATCAAAATTAAATGAATATTTTAGAATTGACGAAATATTTTATATCTTTTTAAATAATGAATTAGACAATTGCTTGGTGCAAGAAAGCAGTACAACAAAGACATTTGTGATTTTAGAGGAAAAATAATTAACAAAATAACCTCGAAAATAACCTAAAGTTAACTAGATTAGAACTAATGTGAAATGCGTGTACCTCACTCATATATGTGTTAGAGATGAATATTTTTGAATTATACACATTAAACTAATTTTGATTAAGTACCAAGTAGATGAAATTCTAGGACAAATAAATGGCCGCTAGTTTTAACTTACTGTTTAACAATCTCTGATCTGTTGTTGAAAAATACCCAACGAAAATAGCCCTGGTCACCACCGGTTTATGTCATTTTAGCTCAACTTTAAACAAACCGCTTGAACAGGTCGATTTTATTTTCAAGCGGGACACATATTCACTATTTTTATCAATCCCTAAACGGGGGGAAATATCCCATGGGACGTGGGATTACATGGGTATCTTGGTTATTAGGTAAAAGGTGTGTTAATGTTACCTGACATAATCAGGTTCGATAATACTGATTTCAGCCAACCTGCAGACATTGCAAATGCTTTTGCGTCCTTCTTTAAATCTAGCTTTTCTTCAAATATCTTAGTTGTTCCTGATGAGTACGGTAATGTTACAAATAACACCTTTTCCCTTGGACATTTTCCCTAAAATGAAGTATTTGATATTTTAAAACTAATCAAACCTAAATTTACCTCTGGTCCTGACGGCATACCTGCTTTCATTTTACGCGACTATGCTGTAGTGTTTGCCTGTCCTCTTATGAAAATCTTTAACCTTTGTTTAAATTCCAGCACATTTCCAGATGTGTGGAAACATTCTAGAATTTGTCCTGTTTTTAAGAAAGGTGATAAAAACTCTGTGATTAATTATAGACCTATCACGATTATCTCTAACTTTTCCAAGGCTTTTGAAATGTTACTGCATAAAGCAATTTATGCTAGCACTAATGGGTTGATTAGCGACTTTCAGCATGGTTTCATGCAGGGTCGGTCTACCACTACTAATCTTTTTTGCTTGACACAGTACATTTCTGAATCTGTGGATTCTGGTGGACAAGTTGACGTCATCTATACAGATTTTAGTAAGGCGTTCGACAGTCTTGATCATGGTATTCTTTTGTATAAACTTAAGCAGTTTGGTTTTTCAGATAAACTGTCTAAACTTTTTTCATCATACTTGCAGTGCAGGCGTAATACGTGGAATACCGTGGTTTCAAGTCTGGCGAATTCATTGCTTCATCTGGTGTACCACAGGGTTCCATACTTTGGCCTCTTCTTTTCGTTATTTTTATCAATGACATTGTAGATATGATTGACGTCAATTATCTTCTGTATGCAGATGATTTGAAAATTTATTGTGATATTAATTCTATCTGCGATTCCCTTCAATTGCAAATAAATTTGAATAAAATTAATGACTGGTGTGTAAAAAAATAACTTGACACTGAATGTGCAAAAGTGTAACGTTCTGTCTTTCACAAAAAAGACCGAACCGTATATTTACAATTATACACTCAATAATATGTCTCTAAATAGAGTAACTGAATTTAAAGACTTAGAAGTTATTTTTGATTCAAAGCTGAGCTTTAATCTTCATATTAATGCTGTTGTACTTTTTAGTTACAAAAACCTTGGTTTCGTTATAAGGCATTCACGAGGGTTTAATATGACACTGACGTTTTATTTTTAATATTTAATTCTTTTCTTCTGTCTGAGATAGAATATGCTAGTATAATCTGGAATCCTCGGTATCAAACATATAGTAATAATTTAGAAAGTATACAACGCAAATTTTTAAAGTACGTATCATCCTTTAAGATTGATGGCATTTACCCAGTTATTGGAGCGCCACATGAACAACTATTAACTAGACGTAATATGTTGAGTCTAAAAGATAGAAGACAAAATGCATTCTCTTATATTCTTACGTAATATTATTAATAATAAGATTGACTGCCCTTCTATTTTAAGTCAACTTAATTTTAATATTACCTTAATCGCAACTAGGCACACTGCCACTTTCTATTTACCAACACCAAGGACCAATTGACTTAAATTTTTACCTTTATTTTGTTTATGCAACAATTATCATTCCGTTCAAGATAATTTGGATATTTTTATCTGTAGCATTAACTCGATCAAAATGTTATTTGTAAGAAGTAATATAAGTGCTGTTTAATGTATTTCTTTGTTTGCTGCTGCAAATGCATTGTAATAACTGTCAATTTTCAATTGCCAATTTATTTTTCTTTTTTTTGTAATTAATATTCTTATTTTTATTTTTTGTTTGTAATTATTATTATTACTTTTATTTTTTTTTGTTAATTATGCTGTATTCCCATCTTATAATTAGTATGCAAATACTGTTGGATGGTGTATCTGAAATAAATAAATAAATAGATAAATTAGTGGACACAAAATCGCTTAAATGAGCAAAGTAGTGCAGAATTTTATTCCCATTAACATGGCGTCCAGCAAACAAATGAATTCCGTTTAGTTTAGATTTTGTTTAGAAAAAAAGCCAAAACCGCCTTTTTTTAAAATGCCTGGTACATTTTTATTTGTGGTTCAATTAAAAAATAATTAAAATCGTAATGCAATAATTTGTTAAAAGGATTAGAGTGGCATGAAAATTATTTTTTTAAATAGCAGTTTTTAAAAAATTACTTTAACTTTTTTTAACATGGGCACCATATTTGATTATTGCGTTTTTAAAATCGGAATAATTCTTCATCTGTACTTTGCTCGTACTTTCTTGTTTATAACAATAGTCGCCCTGTTTAGCCATTTGATATGACCTGATATTTGTTCAGTAAAATTGTCTATTAAAAGATTTATTTAAGATAAGAACTTTTCTGATTTTCTTTCACCCTTAAACACATATTAGTTTTGTTTTTCTTTATCAATTTGTATGAGTTTTATAAAAGTAGAACCGATATCTGCAAACCTGGGGGCAGCATCGCGAAAGCAACTTTTAATATAATATAAAAAGTGTTTATAATTTTTTAAATCAAAATGGATTTTCACAAAGTAACTTCATCTTCAATCAAATTTTTTTTAATATGAGTATAGATTGGAATGAATTTACTGTTGTGTACGGGATACCGAGCAACTTTATAAAGCCAGTATCTTTTTTCATACCAAGAAACAATCACTGAGACTATGAATTCCATTCTGATTGCTTCATGATGTGTTCGCTGATAGAAAAAGTAATTTTCTTGGAAGAACTTCTATACAAAATAATGTAAAATTGCAAAAATCGTGGGTGAACTGTAATCGGGAATCGCCTGCGATACAAAGAGGGAATCATTCCCTTGACGGTCTTGTTTCCGCCAAGGATTGCCACCACACCAATAAATACTATAAAGTGTAACAGCTGAGCAAAATAAACAATAAACCACTTTGGCTTTTCATACAACGCATACCTCTTGATGCTTTCTTGGGTATTGTACTGCTTTTTATCGTTTTTTATAATAACGAAATTAGAAATAATTTCAATAATTTTCAACCGGTTCTTATTATTTAGATAATACCAACTTGGTTGACGAAATGTAAGATTTTATTTATTTGCTTAAATATACAGGGTGTCACAAATGATCGGGATTTTACCCAATTGTGTATTAGATAGAAAAACGCTGACTGTATATTTTCGAGGTTAATTTTCAACGTTAATTGAATGATGCAAAGTTCAATTCAATTCAATTCAATTGCTTTATTAACACTTAGGCTATTACAATGAATAGATGTGGTCGTCAACAGTAAGTAAATAACAAACATACATAGAAGTAACAAACATAATTAGAGTGGAAATATAAACATAAAAAAACAAAAAAAATAAAAAATAAATATATAGATCACTAAAAATTAAACTACAATACATATAGAGTACAACAATTCACGTCATTAGTTACAGACATATTAAAACAGGTAGGTGCTGCTTAATAAGAAAGAACTCATTGACGCTGTAAAAACAGTTTTCTATTAAAAAGCTTTTTAGCTTATTCTTAAATATAGGAAAACTGGTACAACTCTTGATATCCGTGGATAGTTTATTAAATAATTTAGTACCTGAATAAAGCGGTGATTTTTCGTAAAGAGCAGTGCAATGGTTATCAGTTCTAAGCAAGTGGCCATGTCTTGTGGCATAATTATGACAGTCAGAATTCATGGGGACTTGACTAAGGTTACGTTTAATGTACAGTAAAGTTGTATATATGTAAATTGAGGGTAATGACAATATTTTGTTGCGTATGAAGTAAGGCTTACATGAATCTCTGGTGTTTACATTATGCATTAATCTTAGCGGCCTTTTTTGCAATACAAACACTCTATTAGTATGTACAGATCGACTCCATAGCATAATATTGTAAGAAAGATGGGAATAAGCAAGAGCATAATAGACATTTAATAGGCTTTTACCATCTAAGGTATTTCTCAGTTGGCTGATGGCAAAGTAGGCTTTTCTAATCTTTTTATAAAGTTCATCAATGTGAGTATCCCAACTTAGCCTGTTGTCCAAGTGGGTACCCAGGAATTTAGTGCTACCAGAGAATGATACATCATTATCAAGCAAAATATTCGGGGGTATAGATTTTCTGGCCGAAAAATATAAACATTTAGTCTTGTCAGTGTTTAGCATAACATATCTTTATGGCACCAAGTTTGAAAGTCACTTATAATTATAGCAAGAGTCTCATTCAACATAATGGGGTCAGTTGCTGATAGTGACATAGATGTATCATCAGCAAACATAATAATTTTGCATTGATTGACAAATTGAGGAAGGTCATTAATAAATAAAAGAAACAACATGGGACCCAAAACTGATCCCTGGCGTACACCCACATTAATGGCATGTTCGTCAGATTCACTTCGATATCTCTTACCGGTTTCGAGATATAGGCCATAACTGACTTTTTACGAATTTTGGGTAGGACCTATAACTTATTTATTTGTGGATATTCTTTTAAACGATAAACAATTTTTAAAATAATTCTTTTACGGAGATTATGATTATAAAAGAACATTTTTGATTTTGCCCTATGAACCAAATTCCACTTTTAATAAGAATCGTAGTTGCCTTTGATCGCAACAAATTGTTCTTTTTCTAAAATTTCGTAAATGTATAATTTGCTATAGTTATATTTAATAATAACAACGACATAAGCATTTTTAATGTACAAAGTATATTCGCCGAGAAAAAGAGTTGAATTTTTCTAGTGTGCCTTGGAATTTTTTAAAACGTGTAGGTCTTGATTAAAATGATTAAGGAATTCATGCTTATTATTATTTACATTCATTTGGATACATTATTTTCTTTTTGTTTGAAACATAGATTGCTTTGGAAACAAAATATATTTTTATGCTCAAGAGTTACACCAGGATATTAAAAAACTATTCCTGTTTGAAATTCCGGAGTACACCGAGATATCGATTTAAATTTTTTATTTCTTACAGACAAAAGATTGAAAGGTATTCCTAACAAATTTCAAACATTTATTTAGAAAAACAAGCGAATAACGATTTTTTATTTTCAGTTAAAAAAAATATGCGTAATCCCATTTTTTAATAGTACCAGTACTACTTACTGAATATGTGTCACACCACACATTTATTCAAAATGTGCCTTGATTTTGTCTTTGAACTATAATATCTGGGTTTTCATCAATTCCCATCTATCGTTATTATAACGATTAAAATTCCACAATTTGTAATTCTTGCGTTGTCACTCATTTTCAAATGAAAATTTGCATCTCTCACAATTTTCCACGAACCAGTTACAAAATTCAAGCCTTCTTATTGTACACCACGATGAAGTCCATTCATTTTTGTTTGTGTTTGCTATCCACACAAACACCTATACTCGTAGATTCGTTGATTGACAGTCCAGGTAACACTTACTCACTACTTTATTTACTAATTAACAATTAACAACAATAGATTAATTACTGTCTTAACTATAATCACACTTCAACACTTATAAGTCTCTTTCTTATTTCTTCGTTACTCGTTCACGTTCAACTTAAGACTCAAACTCGGCCCACAGTGCGTCTTATTTATACATCCATTCACATGGTCTAGAGCATTCCAGACTATTCCCGGCCGTTCGCGTACAATTCTACCAAACGTTCCATTATGCATTTGCTGAAGTACGTGACACTTGGGAATTGATAATTTCAAAGTAACTTTCCTCCCATTTGGACTTTCCCACGCTCTCTTCAGCAGTCCATCATCTACTATAAGGGAATCCCATTATGCCCATAAAGCCTTGTGTGGGTGTGTGTGTGTGTGTGTGTGTGTGTGTGTCTGTGTTAGTTTAATGTGAAGTACATCCTTCTATACCTCCAGTTCTCTTCAAGTGAGTGTTTATAATAAATTGACTTTATCAACTTTGGATAATACGGAATTCGCTAAAATAAATTTCAACGTAAGATATCGTTTCATATATGCATGCAAAACTGACACATAATCACCTAAATCCAACCCTGGTTTTACGTCATATCTGATTGGTAAATCCGACCTCTGGTAATATCACTTCTCTAGGTTAAAAATTAAACAAAAAAAGGGGGTGTACCAAAATACAATGACATAGGGTATACTCGTAGATTTGTACCCTCATGTAAAAAGTATATAATCCTGGTAACGTATTCTAGTTAAAGTTGCTGTTAAATTAATTTCCCGGTTATAAATCTTATATTAAAAAAAGCAAAAGCTTTTCGACGATAATAAAAGGTATCATTGCATTTAAGTGAGCCTGTTGTTAGTAGAAAAAACAAATATGAAAAGATTTTATTTCAACGCCTTCTCTCAAAGAGAAGATTTAAATTTCATTAAACATTTCCATATTGTATAAAATTAGTAACATTTAAATGAAAACCTAAGGCCTATTATACGGTCTTTATATTACACAACAAATTTGAATATATACTCCAGAAAATTACGCTATGAATAGAGGCCTCTATACAGAGGAATTAAATAAGCGCAAAAGGCGTTCATTACTCTCGGCAAAGATGCGGAATGAAATAAAAATGAGAAGTTTATGAAATAATGCAAACCATTATTTTCTTTTAACCAGTTTATGCCAGATCTTAAGGGATTCTAACCTAGGATTAATATTACTTGCAGTGAGTTTGTGTTTGTGTAGAAAGAGAAAGTGACACTGAATGAAAACGACCAAAGGGCTCCAGATGTTGCATATCTGTTCAAAGCCTGGATTACAGTTGGGTACTGGGAAAAATTTTAAAAGCAATTTTTATAAACACGAAGTGAAAACATACTTTGTGACTTTGAAATTGCAACATCTAGTAACAAATTATAACATTTTGGTTCTGAAGAATTGAATGATACACTGTTTTCTTGTTACTAATAAAATAAGCTCGTTTGGTCTTCGACAAAGTTATTTTTTACTCAAGATGTCACTAATAAGTTACACAACTTTAAAGTTCCAAAATATTTCCCGACAACGTTACAGAACTTTAAATAGAACACTTATCATTACTTTGAAGTGGATCTTTGATAACGCTGTGCAGTCGGTAATACTATCAACTCTCACTTTAAAGTTGAAAATGCTTTAAAGTAATGCAAAGTAGTGCCCACGACACACCAGTGGCGGTTCGTGGGTCAAGAGATAGGAAGGTCAATTAGAAAAGTTTACTGTATTACCTACCTTTTAAAGTGATTTAAATTCCAAGTCTATCCTCCGGCCTTTTTGAGATGCAAAGTGGTCAATTACTTTTTCATTAAAGTCTTTTATCCTTTTTTTCCTAACCCATAGTATTTCTTTAAAATGTCTTTATTCTTTTTAAGGTGGATAAACAACGTTCACTTTCGACGGTAGTCATAGGGAGAGTACACAAGATTTTTAACAGTTTGACACTTTCAGAAAAAGTATTGCACAAATTATTGTTAATAAAAAGCTGTAACAAAGCAACTGCACCTTCGCTATTGGAAAAACCTTCTCGGCTATATAATACTTCTAATTTAGTTTTAAGTTTCAAATCATTTATAACTGGATACTCCGTTTTAACTAATTTAAACATATCTTGAGGAAAGCTTTTTTTATAATCTTTAAGTTGATCTGCGTGAAATAACTGAGACACTGCTAATTGATTACTGAAGCCAAACCTGTTTTTGATTTTAGATGTAATTATATCACAAACTTCTAATGATATTCTCCTTTTTGATTCTTCCGTTTTACATCTCTGGGCAGATTGCATGGATGTCTCCTCCAAATAGTTATTCAAAATTTTATTTCTGATGTCTTCAATTTTACTATTAAAAACGCCAATACACTTATTTACTGTTATGATATCGATATTACATTTTTGTAATTGATTGAACA
Organism: Rhamnusium bicolor; assembly: GCA_029963845.1. Taxonomy (NCBI): domain Eukaryota; kingdom Metazoa; phylum Arthropoda; class Insecta; order Coleoptera; family Cerambycidae; genus Rhamnusium; species Rhamnusium bicolor. Next base: position 879,819 of record JANEYF010003318.1, on the reverse strand, counting down.
ATATATCACAATGAGGCATAACTAAATGAAAAAAATTTAACTAGTAAAGAAAATGTTCATTTTGTAAGTAGTTTTTTAGTAAGTAGTGTAGTTTTCTGATTCATTATCAATGATTTTTTTCTAAACAATCTAATAATTCTGTTCGATAGGTATAAATAGTCTCTATGCACTTTGTATTAAAATTTCATCGTGTTGGAGCCGCTTTAGGTAATCTCGCCTTAACAACAATATCTAACACGGCTGTTCTTTTTGGCGATTTTCCAAAGAATGAAGAACAGCTATGTAAATTAGAAAAAAAACATTTTATGCTTTTATCCTGACTTGATGCTTTTTGTAAAATTAAATTTAGTTGATGAGCTTAACAATGAATAAAATTTGCTGCAGGATAACTTTTTTTTAATTTTGGCTTGTACACCTCCAAAAGCACCACTCATTACTGATGCTCCATCGTAACTTTGTGCTATCAATTTTTCAGGACTCATGAATTTTCAGACATTCTAACTCTTTTAAAATTACATCTGTCAAATGCTGCAATGTCGTTCCTTGAGGCTGAATAAATTTCCAAAATCTTTCACATACAACACCGTCTAAAACGTATCTAAACACAAAAACTACTTGTACTTTATTCAGAACTCAACTTACGTCCATCTTTCAGTTTTAATATATTTTGTACAACACTCATATTTAATAGTAAACACCAAAAACACTGTTTTACTTAATTTCACGACAAGTAGCAATTTACTAATAAACTGTTCACAAATAAAAACATTAAAAACAACACGACAGAATTTACCGACCAACGCGTACCTAGTCAGCATTAAGACTGCTCTATTCACTATTGAACTTCGAGCGTTACCGTTTCCGTAAAATGTGTCAGGGACATTGTCCCCGCCAATGTTTTCTGTCTTTTTTTGCTTTCTGACGATTTGCGCATAAGTCTATTTCACTTTAATTCATTGTAAATTCGGTCCGTAGGTAGCTTTGAGGACAAATTGTGGACTGACCCAAGATTTTTAAATTCTATAAATGAATAATGTAATGAATAGAGGCTTGGTGCTCGGAAGGGATACGAAATCCTGCGATCTAGATATTTGAATAGTATTGTGCATAGAATGAACTAGAAACTTTAATATATTTTTTCAAGAATATTAAAAACATATATATTATATATTTTTAAACTTCAGAAAATGAATAGCTCTATTTTTTATTTGTATGTAGGTGGTCATTGACCAAATGACCCTATAGAAGAACCGCCAGTGGCACACACACTGCAACAATTAGGTACCTGAAAGTGTATTAACTATACAGGACTTGAATTCAGTAGAATTTATGCGAATTTAAGGTGAATTTTATACTAAGTCGCAAATTTAATGACGATTATGTAACATTTAACAAATTTTGCGAATCATCTTTCTGAGAACCATCTTCCATTTCTTTATTACATTTTGAAACTAATCATTAGACCATCTAAACCACAACATTATGATTTATAAATAACGGCACGATCGGCTTCCTTATGCCCACGCACAGAGCTACGAGCATGTGACGTCAGTCCATCCATCAAACGTTTCTCGGATTGAAATAATGCAAGCAGTTTCTGTGGCTTCTGTTATAGTTATGATTGTTTCTTTTTTTAAATAAATTTCAGATATTGGTAATAAAGGCTCTACTGTATGATTTTAACTAATATTAACGAAAATCAATTTTTTTATGGACATCCTCGCGCTGAGATCACGAATATCTTCTGGCAGAGTACTTTTATACCGCCGATCACACCCTGTATGGTATTTAATGCTGGCCATAGAACAGAAAAAAAATGCTGGCTTATGTCGAAGCGTAACAGAGCTACGAGGAAATGTGAAATTCAAGATATGTTGTTGGGGTGGGGGCGCCTAACACGACTGTAAACGTATCACAGAACATTTACACCATTTTGTTCAGAAAGGATAAAGTAAACTTTTCTTAAGAGTACAAAAGTTTCCAACTGCCCCTCGAATACTAAATCGACGAGTTTTGTCTCAGAATCGTGTGTACTTAAGATCCACATTATATTAAGTGGCTAGTTTTAAAATCAAAGCATTGTATAATGAATCAGTTTGAATGGTCTAAATCAAAGCATATTAAGTAATATTGTTAATACAACAAAAATACGAGCTTGAACATTTAGATGAATTCTAACATGAACTTGTATGTGGACTTTCTTAAATTGAAAACAAAATGTTGTAATATTTGCTTGCGTTGTCTTAAATAAATAGCGAAATAATCATATTGTTTATTTTAAATTTACTGTTTATTTTTTTCCAAACATATAATAAGTACCAAGTAAATTATTTTGTGTTCATTCAATATTCCCCTATGTTTGAATATCAGAGTTGCGCCCATGACGCATTGTAATATTTATTTTTTGTTTGACATTTAAAAAAAACGTTGTATGCAAAGGAAAATTGTGTTCTGGAGAAAGATATATCGTTGAGTTATTGTTGTGTAGGTTTTACACTAAATGCTCGCTATGTCATTGTTACTTTCTCACATAGAGAATAATAATTGAGAATGTATTTAATACGTTCCATTATTTAACCAATGTCGATGGATTATATTGAAATAGGTCGGTCATCGAGCAAAAAATACGTATACATTTCGATTGTAAACTTTCCCCTCGCCCTAAAACTGTTTGAGTTACAAATGACGAATTTCCCTTCAAATTTATTTAGAAAAATTTGTTCCTTGAACAAATTATTATTAAAAAAAATCCTCATTGTTTAATAAACTCAAAGTTTTAAAACATTGATCGGTATAAAGAGAAGATATCACTAGCTCTGTTAGTATAGTCTGCGAAACCGATACTATGACGAGACGTACGGAGTAAGACACGACATGAGGAAGGGGAATGTCATACACATGACATTTTCCGTCTTTTACACCGCTTACATTAAAGGGAGAACGATGATTGTTGTTTTTGTTGGCACGCGACCGAGGCGGAGTTTAGCTTACATGCTGTGATACTTTAGGGCCGCACCTAATTTTGTTACCTACCGATTATTCATTCTAGTAGTGCATTATATGATATATTGTAAGTATAATATTATAAGATAAATAATAATTATTTAATATCTGTTTATTTGCTGGCGTGTTTTTGAAAATAATTAAAGAAAGTCGAGGATTTACGAAATTAGCTGTAAGGACTGTAATCAACAACATGTTGGACAGACTAGACGATCAATTCAAACTAGATTCAAAGAGCATATGCGTTTGAGAGCAACCATAAAATAGATATTAGCAATTTAAGATTAATTAGGAATGTAACAAATACTAGACAGCTGGATGCATTTGAAAGCTTAGAAATCATAACGTGTAAAAATAGTATGAATAGTGACAGAGGGCCTATCCCAAATAGCCCGCTTTATTGGTTAGTGGGTCACGGTTCACCGAACCGTGACGGTCCGGTGAACAGTGACAATAGTTTAGGTATAAATAGGGAAGATTGTTAGCAAGTTTAGTTTTAGTCATCTCCAGATGATGCCAACTTGGTTGGTGAAAAGCGAGTCGAGTGTAATTTAGTTTTTTTATAATTCTATACATACATCATAATTTTATATCTTGTAGTGCCCTGAGGAATGAAATTTGAAGTAGTTTTTCTCAAAATAAGGACCCTTACCCAACAAAACTTTTTCCAACTAATCATAAGCCGGTCTAAAAACTTTTCTATTACTGTATACAGTTTTTAAGAATTTTAGTTAAAATTACACAATTTTTGTAAATTCATTTTCGAAACGGAGCTTTCGCTACAGTATGAACACTCGTCTATTTTCTTTTGCTTTACCTGCAAACTTATCTATAATACATTCTGAATAATGTATGATAATAATAATAAGGAAGCTAGAGAAAGCCCTCAGGATGAAAGATGTTCGTTGGAGCGCGATATAATTCAACAGTGTCGGTCTTAAAGATCTCTCTCTCTCTTCACGCATCAAATTATATCATATTTTACACACGAATTATGTAGTAAAAGTTTTCTCTCAACCAGACATTCTCGGTAAACTCCAAGTTAAACGATTGATGAACATATTTTTTTATTAAAGGCATAGATTAAACTGTAAAATTCGTTTTATTCAAATAATTTTAGCATGAGTTACGTTCTACATACATTAAAACTGAAACAATTCTTTTTGGAAAAAGTCCTTGGACATAGACCTTTGACTTTAAATAACCGCATAAAAAATAATCAAGTGGAGGCCATTCTATCAGTCCTCGCCTTCAATTCCACCTTCTAAACAGTTTTTAAAATTGCGAACAAAAAGCGCTAAATTCGGGGGTGTGCCGTCTAGCTGATAACATATAGCACTATCTGGAAGACCAGGATTGTTATCGTTCGGGAAAATTTTAATTTTTGCGGGTTTTTTAGCATATGCCTCAATCATCCAATGAGGATTTTATCTGCTCCAATATCTATAATTTTGTCGATTCACCGAGCCATTTAGACAGAACGTGGTTTTCAGTATTCAATTTCATATGTGAATTTAACTGACTGCTGATTGTGGCTCGGCTGATAGTTATTTTGTATTAAAAAAATTGCACACCTCTTACTGAGTTCTATTCTTATCCCCATATCCACTAAAAATTAAAATTTGTAACTATTGTGTTAATGTTAAACGTGCCATATTAATTAAATTCCAAGATAGTTTTGTAAAATACGTTGAATTGGATTTGGTATAAAACTGACTTTTTTGAATTCAAGATTTATATTTACTTGATAGGTAAAGACATAAGATAGTTCGAAAACTTAATTGAATAATTTTGTTAGCTTAGCAACAGAGCTTTTGATTGATTTTTTCTTAATAAAAAAATTTAAATTTTCCAATTTTCAATTGTCTTGCTCGAAAATTTTCTTTTTTGTAAGGCGTCAAAATGTTGTCATTTTGACAATTAAGGAATCTATTAACACCAAGAAAAAATTAGTGGGTTGCCATTTAAGAAATATATCGATGACATCATTACTCGAAAACAAATGATGGTCGGAAATTAAATCTGATATAAAAACGTGTGTTTTTATAAAATAAAATCGGCTTTCTCCCATGCCCTAGCCGCTCACTGTATTTCACCCAATATCTCTTAGATAAGTGTGTTTCTCACTGGCGGTTCTTCTATAGGGTCATTTGGTCAATGACCTCCCACATACAAATAAAAAAATAGAGCTATTCATTTTCTGAAGTTTAAAAATACATAATATTTTTAATATTCTTAAAAAAATATATTAAAGTTTCTAGTTCATTCTATGCACAATACTATTCAAATATCTAGATCGCAGGATTTCATATTCATTACATTATTCATTTATAGAATTTAAAAATCTTGGGTTAATCCACAACTTGCTACGGACCGAATTTACAACGAATTAAAGTGAAATAGACTTATGCGCGAATCGTCAGAAAGCAAAAGAGACAGCAAACACTGGCAGGGACAATGTCCCTGACACATTTTACGGAAACGATAAAGCACGAACACAGCATAAATGCTGTGGCACGAAGTTCAGTAAAGCAGTCTTAATGCTGACTAGGTACGGGTTGGTCGGTAAATTCTGTCGCGTTGTTTTTAATGTTTTTATTTGTGAACATTCTATTAGTTCTATTCTCTACTTGTGAAATTAAGTAAAACAGTGTTTTTGGTGTTTACTATTAAATATGAGTGTTGTACAAAATATATTAAAACTGAAAGATGGACATAATAAAGTATAAGTAGTTTTTGTGTTTAGATACGTTCTAGACGGTATTGTATGTGAGAGATTTTGGAAATTTATTCAGCCTCAGGGAACGATATCGCAGCATTTGACAGATGTAATTTTAAAAGAGTTAGAATGTCTGAAAATTAATGAAAGCATCAAGTCAGGATAAAAGCATAAACATTTTTTTTGCTAATTTACATAGCTTTTCTTCATTCTTTGGAAAATCGCCAAAAAAAACAGCCGTGTTAGATAATGTCGTTAAGGTGAGATTACCTAAAGCGGCTCCAACACGATGGAATTTTAATACAAAGTGCATAGATACTGTTTATACCTATCGAACAGAATTATTAGATTGTTTAGAAAAAATCATTGATAATGAATCAGAAAACAACACTCTTCACCAAGCTATTAGTTTAAAAAACTACTTACAAAATGAACCTTTTTTTTTACTGGTTAAATTTTTTTCATTTAGTTATGCCTCATTGTGATATATTGTTCAATCAATTACAAAAATGTAATATCGATGTCATAACAGTAAATAATTGTATTGGCGTTTTTAATAGTAAAATTGAAGACATCAGAAATAAAATTTTGAATAACTGTTTGGAGGAGGCATCCATGCAGTCAAAAACAGGTTTGGCTTCAGTAATCATTTAGCAGTGTCTCAGTTATTTCACGCAGATCGATTTAAAGATTTTAAACAAAGTTTTCCTCAAGATATGTTTAAATTAGTTAAAACGGAATATCTAGTCATAAATCATTTGAAATTTAAAACTGAATTAGAAGTATTATATAGCCGAGAAGATTTTTCCAATAGTGAAGGTGCAGTTGCTTTGTTACAGCCTTTTATTAACAATAATTTGTGCAATACTTTTTCTGAAAGTGTCAAACTGTTAAAAATCTTGTGTACTCTCTCTATGACTACCGTCGAAAGTGAACGTTGTTTTCCACCTTAAAAAGAATAAAGACATTTTTAAGAAATACCATGGGTCAGGAAAGGTTATCTTCTTTAGCTATGCTTACCATAGAAAGGGAATTAATAAAGAAGATAAAAGACTTTAATGAAAAAAGTAATTGACCAGTTTGCATCTCAAAAAGACCGGAGGATCGACTTGGAATTTAAATCACTTTAAAAGGTAGGTAATACAGTAATCTTTTCTAATTGACCTCCCTATCTCTTGACCCACGAACCGACACTGGTGTTTCTAGCCCAAATTTCAATCATCATTTTTCCCTTAATTTGTGTAAAAATTAGAATAAAATAAATAGGTGTACCTAGAATGAATTAACTTTAATCGAATAGACACTTTTCAACGACTACAACAAATTGTTTTGACGAAATATCATTTCCCCTGAGTGTGAAACCGTAACTCTATTAATTTAAAGTTGGTACAATTTAATTTAATTTGATAAATTTCGTTTAATATCATGCAGGGACTCGATGTTTTTGCTGCTAAATATTTATGCTAACAGTGGGAATAACCATGTGCAAGAAGTGTCTTATTGTTTTAATATAAATTACAAGCACTCGAAATTTTATTTAATAATAGTCGATAAAGTAGTAGCTGTTATTAATAAATATTGTTTTCAATTCTCCCATACGCGAGATTAGGTTTAATACATATTTTAATTGCAAATATTCAGCTGATAAAATTTATTAGTTTACTTTAATTAGTGCATTATACTAATGATAAAAATACTCTTCATTTCGGTCAAGTGTGGTAAGTATTGTAGTACCTGGCAAACTCGACCTTGATGTATTGACGTATTTCACTACCAAAAATATCAGTTTTTTGTAGTCGAATTGAAATTAAAACAGCATTGATGACTCCATCGCGCTTATTTCTCAATAGCATACATATTTGCCACCTCATACACACTGGCGGTTCTTCTAAAGGGTCATTTGGTCAACGACCTCCCACATACAAATAAAAAAATAGAGCTATTCATTTTCTGAAGTTTAAAAATATATAATATATATATTTTTAATATTCTTAAAAATATATTAAAGTTTCTAGTTCTTTCTATGCACAATACTATTCAAATATCTAGATCGCAGGATTGCGTATCCCCTCCGAGCACCGAGCTCTACATTCATATTCATTACTTACATTATTCATTTATAGAATTTAAAAATCTTGGATCAATTCACAACGTATCCTCAAAGCTAGCTACGGACCGAATTTACAACGAATTAAAGTGAAATAGACTTATGCGCGAAACGTCAGAAAGCAAAAGAGACAGAAAACACGGGGGGGGGACAATGTCCCTGACACATTTTACGGGAACGGTAATGCACGAAGTTTAGTAGAGCAGTCAGCATTCTTAATGCTGACTAGGTACGCGTTGGTCGGTAAATTATGTCGCGTTGTTTTTAATGTTTTTATTTGTGAACATTTTATTAGTAAATCTCTACTTGTCGTGAAATTAAGTAAAACAGTGTTTTTGGTGTTTACTATTAAATATGAGTGCTGTACAAAATATATTAAAACTGAAAGATGGACATTAGTTGGGTTATGAAAACCGAGTGAAATTCAAAGGTGGTGGCCGTTCAAAACCTAATATGACGATAAAGCAAACATCTCTTGATATGAAAAAAGAAGATAATAGGTATTTTTAATTAAAAAAAGTTATTCTTCAGCAAATTTTATTCATTGTTACGCTCAGCAACTAAATTTAATTTTACAAAAAGCATCAAGTCAGAATAAAAGCATAAAAATTTTTTTTGCTAATTTACATAGCTTTTCTTCATTTTTTTTGGAAAATCGCCAAAAAGAACAGCCGTATTAGATAATGTTGTTAAGGTGAGATTACCTAAAGCGGCTCCAACACGATGGAATTTTAATACAAAGTGCATAGAGACTGTTTATACCTATCGAACAGAATTATTAGATTGTTTAGAAAAAATAATTGATAATGAATCAGAAAACAACACTCTAAACCAAGCTATTGGTTTAAAAAACTACTTACAAAATGAACATTTTCTTTACTGGTTAAATTTTTTTCATGTAGTTATGCCTCATTGTGATATATTGTTCAATCAATTACAAAAATGTAATATCGATGAAATAACAGTAAATAAGTGTACTGGCGTTTTTAATAGTAAAATTGAAGACATCAGAAATAGAATTTTGAATAACTATTTGGAGGACGCATCCATGCAGTCTGCCCAGAGATGTAAAACGGAAGAATCAAAAAGGAGAATTTCATTAGAAGTTTATGATATAATTACATCTGAGATCAAAAACAAGTTTGGCTTCAGTAATCATTTAGCAGTGTCTCAGTTATTTCACGTAGATCGATTTAAAGATTATAAAAAAAGCTTTCCTCAAGATATGTTTAAATTAGTTAAAACGGAGGATCCAGTCATAAATCATTTGAAACTTAAAACTGCATTAGAAGTATTGTATAGTCGAGAAGATTTTTCCAATAGTGAAGGTGCAGTTGCTTTGTTACAGCTTTTTATTAACAATAATTTGTGCAATACTTTTCTGAAAGTGTCAAACTGTTAAAAATCTTGTGTACTCTCCCTATGACTACCGTAGAAAGTGAACGTTGTTTTTCCACCTTAAAAAGAATAAAGACATTTTTAAGAAATACCATGGGTCAGGAAAGGTTATCTTCTTTAGCTATGCTTACCATAGAAAGGACATTAATAAAGAAGATAAAATACTTTAATGAAAAAGTAATTGACCACTTTGCATTTCAAAAAGACCGGAGGATCGACTTGGAATTTAAATCACTTTAAAAGATAGGTAATACAGTAAACTTTTCTAATTGACCTCCCTATCTCTTGACCCCACGAACCGCCACTGGCAAATACTCAATGCATAATATATGTTAAATAATAATGTTTAAAATTTTAATTACACTGTCCAGTGGTGGATTAAGAACAACTACCCCTTGAAAAGGGACGATTTGTGATAAAACTGATATAAGACAAATTTTTATCTTAAATTTAGTAAACTATTTACTTGTTACAGATCGTGAGTAAAAGTGGGCAATTAGTAACAAAACAGTTATTACGGTACTTGTTTAAATACAATGACCATTTTTGAATGAAATTATACTCATTATTGCAATTTCTCCATTAGTCGTGCTGTGCTACAAAAATGTTTAACGATGCGTCAATCGAATTATCAGATGTATGTATATAATGCAATGTGGTAATACCTACTTCCTATTTATTCTCTAAAAACATGCATATTATCCAAGAAACAAATACAGTAAAAAATTGCATACAGAGGATTTCCTAAGTAATTTATTTATTTATTTATTTATTCATTTATTTAACTACACTATCCCACAGTAAATTACCAATTACAGGATAGGAACACAAACTATAAACAAATAGTGCAACAAAATATCTGCCGATAGTTGCTTTTAAATACATTTAAATACATTATTTTACAAAACACAGTTTTAAAATAGCAGTATACAACATAATACAGAAATGATTGACAGAAAAAAATTAGAGAAAAAAACAAAAAAATGTTATAAAAACAATTAAATTAACACAAAGTGACTAGCAGCTAATAATACTAAAAAAAAGAGGAAAAATACAAAAAAAAATAATAAACAGATTACTAATACACTAAATAGTCCAGATCTATTAGGTAAATTGCTAATTTTTTAAGAATTTGTTCTTTATTTCCTTTATTTTACAATTGAAAATATCAATATTGTCTTTAACCTCTGAATAATTAAAGCAAGCTTGAAAGAGTGGCGATGCTTTTAATAGGTTAGTTCGAGGAGTGGACAGATGAAATGTTTCAGGAGAGCGCGAGGCTAATCTCGGTACGTTAAAGTCAAGAATTTGTGGACAATCAAAATCATGTTTAATTATCTTGTGCAGAAAAATGATAGAGTGCATGGATCTTCTTTCCTTCAGTGACACAAAATTATATAAGTTTAATAGCAAATCGTGGGGAAAACCAATAGTGGGGTAAATTCTGTTATCCTTAAAATACATATACTTGAGAAATTTACGCTGAATATTTTCAATACTATCTATATATGCGGCATATGTTGGACACCATACTATGGACCCATATTCCAGGCGTGATCTTATGAATGCGTTATACAGGAGTATCACTGTGCTAGGGACAGCAAAATCTTTGCTATTTCTTATTACACATCCAAGATTTTTATAGGCTACTTTTAGTGTTACGATAACATGCTCATTAAAAGACAAATATAATTCCCAGATCTTTTATAAAGCAGGAACGAGCCAAGAATACATTGTCTATTTGATAACCAAAGGCTAGAGGATTTAATTGCCTACTGAACGACATTACATTGCATTTCTTAATGTTAAGAGGTAGATTATTGGCAAAACACCAATCATTAATTTGAGTTAATACATCCTGTAGCCGAGCGCAGTCATCATATGAGTCGATTTTAGAATACAATTTCATGTCGTCAGCATACATTAGAAAGCCGATTTTGAGAGAGGATCTATAAATATATTAAATAGAAGGGGACCAAGAATGGAACCTTGCGGGACTCCTGACAGTACATCTATATTGTTAGACTTATAACTATGATACTGCACATATTGTACTATCTTGGAGAGATACGAGCTAAATAGATTTATGACATCTGACGATATTCCATATTGTTCTAAGCGATTTATTAAAATTGAATGGTCTAGGCGATCAAAGGCCTTGGAGAAATCTGTATAAACAACATCAACTTGTCCTTGACTATCTAAAATGTCTGAAATATATTGCGTTATACAGACCAAATTAGTTGTAGTTGACCTAGCATTCATGAATCCATGTTGATTTACATCAATTATATTTTTTACATGATCATATATATAACAGTGTACAAGAATTTCCAAGACCTTACAAAAATTGCATAAAATGGCAATAGGGCGATAGTTACAAACATCATCCCTACTCCCATTTTTAAAAACGGGACAGAGTCGTGAAACTTTCCATATGCTTGGAAATTTGGACGTTTTTAAAATTAAATTAAATATAATGGTTAGCGAATGAGCAAGAGCTAAAGCACAGTCTTTAAGCATAAAGGCAGGAATGTTATCAGGGCCCATAGTCATCTTTCGTTTTAGCCGGCGAATACATGACATAACTTGCTCTTCAGATATATTTTTTATTACAACAGTATCATTGGTTTTAAGATCATCACTATTGATATTTGTATCCTGAGAAGGGAGGTATGATGATTGAAAATGTGACGCAAATGCGTCAGCAATTAACTGACCATCAGATAGGTCTTGTTCATTATAATTCATTGAGGCAGGGACTCCTTGGTTATATTTTTTGTTTGACATATAAGCCCAAAATTTACTAGGGTTATCCTTGATACTATCTTCAATTTTTAATAAAAAAGATGTATGACTGCTTTTAATGTCTGTCTTTATTTTTGATCTTAACAATTTGAATTCTTCATGTAGTTGCCTGTTTCCTGTATTTTTATATTGCCGGAGTATTTTATATTTTTGTTTCATGTCCTTTATAATACTATTAGTAAACCATTGAGGATATTTGCTGTTACGAGGCTTTGATTTGGGAACACAGACATCCATAATATCATATAGATTATTATATAAGAAGTTACAAGCCTCATCCGCATCTGTGTAATTCGCAAGAGGTGACCAGTCAATCGTTCTTATATTTTCATAAAGCGAGATGAAATCAGCATGACGAAAGTTATGACATGTTGACATTATAATTTAAATTTGATGAATTAGTGGCATGTTTAGTTCCGAGAGTTAATTTAACATCAAGAGCAGGATGATATGAATCTTCTTTTAGAAGTACATCAGAGGCTTTACTGACTAGACATGATTTTGAGCAGAATACTAAGTCCAAAATATTATTATTTTGATTTATCACAGGATTATATTGATTGAGGGAATAAAACTCACACATAAGTCAAAGATACAACGTAAATATGTTCATGCATATATGACACAATATCTTACCTTGTGGTTGTTTTGACGAGTTTCTATAACATCCAAAGTTAATACGAAAAGGGCTGAAAGTATTGGTAATACTAACACACGCATGTATTTTTAACTAGCGATTACAAGAGTAAAAGTATATTTTCAATATTAATGCACCCACTAAAACATTTACTACCGCAAGCATTAGTGGTTTCATCCACGCTGATTCAGACGTATCTGTCTTTCAGTTTAGAATATTTTTTTTGTTTAATACTGTCACATCTCTGTGATAAATATTTTTTCTTAATACCATTTCCGATTGCAAGTAAGCTATACTGCCTACTAATACACTTTTGCAAACATCGTCTAAATAGAGTAGTGGTGAGAGGTACGAAACTTCTCGTATGGTCTAAATGCTACTATCCGACAGACATGATAGATGTCTCTGTGGCGGATAGCGCCTTGCGAAGCAAGTACCGAAAGCGGCGACCTCTAGCCCAGGTGGACTAAACTTACTGTTATTAAATATGATTTGAACGAAACAACTACTCAGCTGGCAAATACCCGACCTGCATTGGATTACACCTTCAAATCATGATAGATCGATAGCCAATATCATTTGTCAATTTCTAACCAGACATAGACCAGTTTCGAACTCATATGTAATAATTGTTTAAATAGTGGATTGTCTAGTTTCGTCCACGATATATTACACCCAACCATCATGTCCACTAAATCTAAATTAAAATATGTTTGCCTGCCACATATGTTACCACTCACACATTTTTTATGACTGTCTGAGGAAATGTTTCTCTTAGTGTTTACCTTTTTACATTATGTGCAATATAATTTTGTGCCATTAAATTGCCACCCGGGAAACCACTAATCCACAAATTCACTTTATCCTCTGAAGGAATTAAACAAGACATTTTAACAAGGTTAACCTCCATTGTCTTTAATTTCGCACTGTTTACATATCATCGTGTTATTCACATAGACGTTTTATAAATACTACGTATTTAAACTATATTCGTTTTCAACATGGGCCAGTGGGCGTAAACATGTTAGCCAAGCTACGCGATTGGCCTATCTATTTATGCATTCGCATTGTTATTGGACACCAAACAATACAGTCAAGATAACAGTCAGTAAGTATTTGTTTTTTATAGCTGTAAGCCGTCCAATTACCTGATAAAAACCTTTAATTCTGTTTGCATTTTTATAAAGAAAACAGATTTATTACATAGTACATAAGAGTATGTTATCATTTCGTATTGTTAGGGAACGTTCTATTAGGTGTTTACAATATAATATTACCCAACCTTACCCTTTAAAATCATCACTGGCGGTTCTTCTATTGGGTCATTTGGTCAATGATCTCCATATACAAATAGAAAATTAGAGCTATTCATTTTCTGAAGTTTAAAAATATATAGTATATATATGTATATATATATATATATATATATATATATATATATATATATATATATTTATATATATATATATATATATATATATATATATATATATATATATATATATATTTATATATATATATATATATATATATTTATATATATATATATATATATATATATATATATATATATATATATTTATATATATATATATATATATATATATATATATATATATATATTTATATATATATATATATTATTATATATATATATATATATATATATATATATATATATATATATATATATATATATATATATATATATATATATATATATATATATATATATATATATATATATATATATATATATATATATATATATATATATATATATATATATATATATATATATATATATATATATATATATATATATATATATATACATATATTTAATATTCTTAAAAAATATATTAAAGTTCATTCTATGTACAATACTATTCAAATATCTAGATCATTACATTATTCATTTATAGAATTTAAAAATCTTGGGTCAATCTACAACGTGTCCTCAAAGCTAGCTACGGACAGAATTTACAACGAATTAGTGAAATCGACTTATGCGCGAATCGTCAGAAAGCAAAAGAGACAGAAAACACTGGCGGGGACAATGTCTCTGACGACACCGACACGGTAACGCACGAAGTTTAGAAGAACAGTCGCCAGTCAGCAGTCTTAATGCTGACTAGGTACGCGTTGGTCGGTCATATTATGTCGCGTTGTTTTTAATGTTTTTATTTATGAACATTTTATTAGTAAATCTCTACTTGTCGTGAAATTAAGTAAAACAGTGTTTTTAGTGTTTACTATTAAATATGAGTGTAGTACAAAATATATTAAAACTGAAAAATGGACATAAGTTGGGTTATGAAGACCGAGTGAAATTCAAAGATGGTGGCCGTCCAAAACCTAATATGACGATAAAGCAAACATCTCTTGATAAGAAAAAAATTAATAGGTATTTTTAATTAAAAAAGTCATCCTCAGCAAATTTTATTCATTGTTACGCTCATCAACTTAATTTAAATGTACAAAAAGCATCAAGTTAGGATAAAAGCATAAACATTTTTTTTTTGCTAATTTACATAGCTTTTCTTCATTCTTTGGAAAATCGCCAAAAAGAACATCCGTGTTAGATACTGTTGTTAAAGTGAGATTACCTAAAGTGGCTCCAACACGATGGAATTTAATACAAAGTGCATAGAGACTGTTTATAACTATCGAACAGAATTATTAGATCGTTTAGAAGAAATCATTGATAATGAATCAGAAAACAACACTCTAAACCAAGCTATCGGTTTACAAAACTACTTACAAAATGAACATTTTCTTTACTGGTTAAATTTTTTAATTTAGTTATGCCTCATTGTGATATATTGTTCAATCAATTACAAAATGTAATATCGATGTCATAACAGTAAATAAGTGTATTGGCGTTTTTAATAGTAAAATTGAAGACATCAGAAATAAAATTTTGAATAACTATTTGGAGGAGATATCCATGCAGTCTGCCCAGACATGTAAAACGGAAGAATCAAAAGGAGAATTTCATTAGAAGTTTGTGATATAATTATATCTGAGATCAAAAAACAGGTTTGGCTTCAGTAATCATTTAGCAGTGTCTCAGTTATTTCATGCAGATCGATTTAAAGATTATAAAAAAAGCTTTCCTCAAGATATGTTTAAATTAGTTATCCAGTCATAAATCATTTGAAACTTAAAACTGAATTAGAAGTATTATATAGCCGAGAAGATTTTTCCAATAGTGAAGGTGCAGTTGCTTTATTACAGCTTTTTATTAACAATAATTTGTGCAATACTTTTTCTGAAAATGTCAAACTGTTAAAAATCTTGTGTACTCTCCCTATGACTACCGTCGAAAGTGAACGTTGTTTATCCACCTTAAAAAGAATAAAGACATTTTTAAGAAATACTATGGGTAAGGAAAAAAGGATAAAAGACTTTAATGAAAAAGTAATTGACCACTTTGCATCTCAAAAAGATCGGAGGATCGACTTGGAATTTAAATCACTTTAAAAGGTAGGTAATACAGTAAACTTTTCTAATTGACCTCTCTATCTCTTGACCCACTAACCGCCGTTGAAAATCATTACAATGATCACTCTACATGGTGTTAAATTCAAGTGTTACAAAATTTTAAATAACCTCCTAATTCAATTTTAAAAACCTTCTCCCAATTTAAACAACCTCTCCCCAATTCAAACAACCTCTCTCAATTATAAACAGCCTCCCCAAAGTTCAATTTTAAACAACCTCGCACCAATTTATCTAGTTTTTTTAAGAATTATTTTAAAGCACTTTTTGTGGGGATAGAAAAATGAATATGAAACTTTCTGTTTCCTCTCGTATATCTTTCGCTTTCTAATATACATCATCACGTAAACGCACCAGCGGCGAAAGAATTACTTGTTACTTACACGAGTTTCTCGGTGTTCTAACACTCGTTCAATTTCAAACTAAATTTCCCTCGCAACCTTCTAATGTGTTCTAAATTAAATCTGTCCAATCCAATGGTAGGTAAAAAAAACAAGTGCTCAACTCAAGTCTTGAGCACAAATATTCAATTACAAACAAGTGTACTTACATTCACGTACCTAATATTTTCAATTACTTTTAACTAAAAAGAGAATGTGTAAAGTTGAGAGTCTTGTACAAGCAGTTTTCATAATCACCGAAACACCGCCGGTTTCGCCAACCAAAGTGACATCATTTGGAAATCAATAAAACTAAATTTAACCTAAGAACGTAATTTATATTACCCAAACTAACCCATATTGTTTAGGATGTTCCTAGTTCCTCATGCCTGTTTATGTTCTCAAACTCATGTTGGGCGACACAGGATCAGTTCCTCCAAATTCCATTCATATGTTCCTTAACTCTAGATTGAATTGATAGTATTCTTTGCCTAACGTAGTTCTTACTGCTAATTTGCTAAATTTCTCAAATTTGTCCAAAGGATTGTCCAAAAGTTTTTATATTTTAGATAATTAATCATATAGTGGTAAATAATTTACGGTATTTATTGCTTAACACGTTCACATATTATTTAAAACAAACGTAAAACATATAAAGACCTCACTTAATTATACAACACTATTAAAATTACTTTTTGTTTAATCACATACATATTTAAGAACATGTTTAAAGCACAGTAATTTTAATTGTTGAATGATTATATCTCTCAAAAGATGGGTAGTCCTGTAAAATGTATAATCACCAGCATTATGCAACACGTGCCTTGTTATTTTGTCCTAACATACTGTGTGTACCAGGAAAACAATTTTGCTTCAAATGTTAAACCGCTCAATATATTAATTTTGGGTAAAGTCACTGGAGAGTAAAAGTATGGTTACTTCAGTAATTATCTCGCGCCCTAGTAACTCCGTATAGGACTAGGTATAAGAAACTACAAACGTAAATATCCTGGAAGTTACAAATGCAAACACTGCAATTTATTGTGGATGTATTATAGCTAGTATCTATTTATTTGGCTAGTTTACAGGGTAACCGCTTTTTGGCAAATTGCCTTGAAACTGATTATAATTTGAACTGAAAAAAACTTACGTAAATGTTCGAAAAGAAGGGAAGAGCCTAGCAACTAAACAATTAACCTAGCTTATGTACAGGGTATCACAAATTGGTGAGGATTGATGTGTTTCACCCACTTGTATATTAGATAAAGAAACTCTGTTTGCACATTCTCGAGATTAATTTCACCGGCACACAAAAAAAAGAGTTGTTTGTACATTTGACGCCACCTATCTCCCGACATGTATTTCGACCCGCTGAATCCGAATTTGAAGTCAGTTTGGACCGTACACCCTCAAATATCGAGTAAATTGAAAAACCGTAAAAAATAGCGAAAATTGGGTGTTTCGGTAATAAAAAAATTTTGTGGATCTAAACCAAGCCTAATTTTTATGTATTTCGATCCGCTGAATACGAATCTAAAGTATATTTAGACCATAAGCCGTTTTAAATCTAAGTAAATTGTAAAAAACCCTCGAAAATTGCTAAAAATGGCAAAAAATTGTGATTATGTTGATGAAAAAAATTTTGTAGACCCGGATCGAAGAGGATTTTTTATGTAATTTGATCTGCTGAATCCGAATCTGAAATATGTTTGACCCATTAATCCCTCAAAATCTCAAAAAATCGCAAAAAACCGATAAAATAGCAAAAAATTGCAGTTGAAAAAATTGAAAAATCTATGAAACACGATTAAATATGTTTCTTGTAATTTTTATGCATAAAATACAAGTTTAGAATCTAAAAATGTGAAAAATTGTAAAATCTATAAAAAATGACGTATAAACAGAATGAAAATTTTTTTTATCGACATAATCACAATTTTTTGCCATTTTTAGCAATTTTCTAGGGTTTTTTACAATTTACTTAGATTTAAAACGGCTTATGGTCTAAATATACTTTAGATTCGTATTCAGCGGATCGAAATACATAAAAATTAGGCTTGGTTTAGATCCACAAAATTTTTTTTATTACCGAAACACCCAATTTTCGCTATTTTTTACGGTTTTTCAATTTACTCGATATTTGAGGGTGTACGGTCCAAACTGACTTCAAATTCGGATTCAGCGGGTCGAAATACATGTCGGGAGGTAGGTGGCGTCAAATGTACAAACAACTTTTTTTTTGTGTGCCGGTGTTTCAACGCAAATTGAATAATCCAAAGTTAATTTCAATGGAAAACGAGTAAAACACTACTATGTTTTTTACCACTATATTTGCACAGAATTGTGACTGCAGTTTCGACAGTTACGTCATTATCAAACAATGATTCAGATACGAATGAGATACATAGCATATTGTTAACCTAAATATTAAATAGGTAGGTAAATCTCTTCTAAGGATTGTTAATCCTTAGAAGAGATTTACCTACCTATTTAATATTTAGGTTAACAATATGCCATGTATCTCATTCGTATCTGAATCATTGTTTGATAATGACGTAACTGTCGAAACTGCAGTCACAATTCTGTGCAAATATAGTGGTAAAAAACATAGTAGTGTTTTACTCGTTTTCCCGTGATAATGAACTACCACATAGTAACGGCTTCCTCAATCAACTATTTAATTTCAATAGCTTACCGTTTTTGGAAATATAGGCCTAAACTGACTGTTCATACTACTTTTACACTTTGTAATTTCCTAACTATCAAATGCATCCAGTTGTCTGGTATTTATTATATTCCAAATTAATCTTAAATTGCCATTATCTATTTTATGGTTGTTCTCAAACGCATGTTGAGCAACACTAGACTTATCTGTTCTACAATATTTGAGATAAGCCATATGTTACTTAATTCTAGTTTGAATTGATCGTCTACTTTGCCCTACATGTTTTCGATTACTGAATCTTACAGCTGTTTCGTAGATCTCTGACTTTTCGTTTGTTTCAATTTTGTCTTTTGGATTTATTTTCCTATATCTTTAAAAATCATACCAAAATATAAAAATAAAAAAAACTGTTAAAATGTGTCTAAAGTTTATTAGTAAATAAAGGCCATTTATTATTATTGTTATTATTAATGACACGGATGAATCGGGGATTATATGGAATCGATACAAAATTCGGTTTTTTTTCTTCTTGTTGAAAGGTCGAGGAATTTCAAAGTGTCTTTTTTAAATTTGTGTTTCTTAATTATTTCGTCAGTTAAACTTACAGAATATCCATTACTCTCAGCTATATCCTTAATCAGTGCCTTTTTTTCCCCAACCTCTTCTTATAGAGGCTCTCCTCAATAAGGAGAGTTAAAAAAAGCATTGATTAAGCTTCCTAGCTTAATATGTGATGAACTAGAAAATTGAACTTGATTTAAATTTTCTCTGGATAACTAAAATTTTGGAGATGTATTAATAATTAGAAATAGTGAAAATAAGTTATAATTTGACATACCCAGGAAAGATGTCAGTACCATAATATACAGGGTGTCCGGAAAAAGGAGCCCAATCCGGTAACCATGGATTTCTTGACCAAAAATAATAGGACTTTCACAATGCCATTTTTTCATTTTAGAACCCTACATACGTAATGTCAAAGTTTGAAATTTAAAAATAATTTTCTTAAATATCTCGAGCATTTCGTAAAATATTTATTTAAAATTTGGTACAGTGCTCCAGTTTAAAGAGTCATATCTTTTGAAGAAAAAAAAACAAAAATTAATTGTCAAATATTCAAAATAGAGGGGTTCCAGTAACCACTGACCCCCAGGTTTTCTAGTACCTGCGCCAATGACTCCCAAACTATTTTTTTAAGTTAACCATCCATTTTGGATTATTTGATGTCTCTTAACAAACTTCGAGAAAATCTTCTTTTTAGAGATAAGTTGAAATATATTGATGCCTACGGTAATCTCATAATTTTCAAATACTAAAAGTAAACAATTTATTTAAATTTTGCAATAGGTATAAAAATATCAGTAGTGAAGCCAAAAATAACTATTTATTTCTAAAGTCAATGGCGCCCAGACAAAAAATTGGTAGGCGCAATGGATTCAACAATCTACAATTATTTATAAATTAGAAGCAATAACAACATAACAATTTTAATACACCTTTTTTTCCTTAAAATTAATCATAATTCGTTAGTAACAAAAAAACAGTAGAAAAAAAAAGCCAGTCTTAAGAAATTGTTCGATATGACCTCCATGTTTTTGTAAACACATACGAGCTCTCTTTATTAAAGAAAATCTTAGACTTTGAAAAATATTTGGCTTCAACCTGAACTGCCCTCCAACTTAAAGGATTCTTTCTCATGAATGATTCCTGCTCAAAATCGGAACCATATACACAAATTCTTTCATAAATCCCCAGACTGAATAGTCCAAGGGAGTAAGGTCTGGGGAACGGGTTGGCCACTGAACAGGAGCATCTCGACCCCGACCAAACCAGCGATCAGGAAAGATTTGATTCAAATAGTTTCTAATATTTGTAACAAAATGAAAGTTGAAACCAAATATTTCGTGTTACACATGTAAAGGCAATTCATTTAGTAAATCGGGCAGTGTGTTTTGAAGAAATTGCAAAAATGAATGATCAGTCAAATTTCCTGGTAAAAAATACAGGACCCAAAAGAAAATTATCTACTACACCTGACCACACATTGACTTTAAAATTTACTTGATAATCCGTCTCCACTATGGCTTTAGGATTTTCTTCAGCCCATATGTGTGTGTTATGAATATTTGTCATCTCGTTTCTCGTAAATTTAGCTTCATTAGTAAACAAAATCTTTCTAATAAAACGTAGATCTCGGTTATTCATTTCACATAACCATCTACATAATACAAGGCATGAGGCAAATGAGCCTGTACTTCTTGGAGATGGAATGGGTACAGCTGCTGACTTCATAAAATAGTATGTACCTGAATTTTCTCTATGTTTCCGACCTGCGTAGCCAACATTCTGATACTAATTTTCGGTGTTTCCTCAAAAATTCTTAAAATTTCCTCTTCCTGTTCAGGTTGCATCTCGCGGATTCGGCCGCAATTACCACTCCGTCTCTCCCTTAAACTTTCAGTCTCCTTAGATGGTTAACCAAATTGAAAAATATTTTATTTTGGGATGAAATCGATTGGTTAAACTAGCAATGGAGTTGCATTTTCCTAATTGAGAAATAGAAATAAATGTTTATAGTTTACAGAAATATTTAAATCTTACCCATAATTAAAATCATATCCATCATTTCAGAAATGGGTACAATTCCTTGTCTACGAGCCATGTTGGTTTTTTCTATTTAGAAGAACACTATAAAAAACTTGTAAAAAATAAGGATTTACTTTGACAGTAAACAAATAATTCTATCGTATCCAGGGTGTTGCCATTAGTTTAAGAAAGCGCTGACTTGTTTTAGAGATATTTGAATAATATGAGATTACCTTAAGCCGCGTCGGCAGCAATATTTTTCAACTGTTAAGAGACATAAAATAATCCAAAATGGATGGTTAACTTAAAAAGATAGTTTGGGTGTCATTGGTGCAGGTACTAAAAAACTGGGTGGTCAGGGGGTACCGGAATCCCTCTATTTTGAATATTTGACAATTAATTTTTTTTTCAAACGATGTGATTATTTATTTTGAAGCACTGTACCAAATTTTAAATAAATATCTTACGAAATACTCGCCGTATATCTATTGTTTTTTTTGTAATGGCTTTTTGTTAGTCTTCCTCTTTCTCATTTTAGCTGTAAGTACAAATTATGGCTTTTCTTATGCACACGTAATATTTGTCCTATAAGAATAAAACGTATTTGATTTGATTTTGAGTTATTTAAAAAAAATATTTTTAAACCTCAAGCTTTGACACCTTATGTATCGAACATGGGGGTTCAAAATGAAAATTGGCATTGTGAAAGTCCTATTTTTGCTCAAAAAAATCCATGGTTATCGGATTGGCCTCATTTTTTCGTACATCCTGTATACTGCCCTGCTGTGACAGGAATTCGTAACTGCAATAATCGTGTAGAGGTCTTAATGGTATTTGTAATTTTGACGGCGCACACTGTATAAAAATCCCACGCCATGTACAGTGTACATGTCCAACAGAACATAACTTTTATTTAGCAAGGGATATTTTTCGTAATTAAACCCTTATTACCTATCCAATATACTCGACATGACAGAAGAGAGAAAAATGGAGAAAGAAACAAAACTACCGTGTTTTTATTTCATTCCATCACGGAATTTTTGATATATGACTAGCTACCAATAAAAAAGGCGAATGGATATAAAATAAAAGCAGGCCTAAAGTAAATAATATTTTATACCAATCTGTTTTCAATACACTAAACACTAAATATATTATTGCTTGGATGTATCACTGCTAGGTACAGAAATATGCTCGTATTTCGTGTTATGGCCACTGTTATGGTGTGCTCTTTTTATTTCTATTTAAAGCAAATTCGATTTATTGCATTCGATTTTATCTGTACTCGTACTGAACGGCATAAAACATGGAATAATGTTCGTGTATTTGTTGCTCTTAAATTTTTATCATATTCAAATACCTAATACGGTAAGACAGACATTTCAGCAACAGCAATACCATGCCAATCACGTTTTTTCTGTTAGAGCACAGCTTTGAATCTCTCACAGGGGATTTCTTAAACGTTTTATTTTTGTAAATATTTTTTTAAATGTTCTCAAACATACACCAGTAACAATATCGTCACCCCTTGTGAGAAAAATACTCATCTAATAGCTCAAGAGCCAAGGAACTGAGAAGGCTGGCCACATTGATTTATTTTGTACACAGCGAGCAATTGTAAGAAGTGTCTATAAATGTCTGCAATTTCAAAGAAAACCAAGCTGTGCTGTTTTAAGTTCTGCTTACTAGCAGGGTAACTTAATGATGTTATTGTTTATGGACATTATATCTTGTCTTAAAAAGATTTTTATCACTTGTACAGAGGCGGGTGATAAAAATATAGTATCATTTCTATGATAAAGTGTAAGTGAGACTTACACTTTTATGATATCACATAATATTTAGAAAAATATATGTGGAACTAGACATGCTCTAACATTTTATAACTTATCACTAAGCCTGGCCAAGCGATGGTAGATTCAGGGTCGGGCGCAATACCAATGCCATCGCGCACTTGTTTACGATGACGATGACACGACACACTTCAGTTGTTATCTGTCGGTCGATGCATAGAGTACTAATAAATAATAAATAATGTTGAGCGTAAAGAGTAGAAAACGACTGTACGTTGATAAAGTGAATAAATTTATCGGTAAATTTCCGGAATTATTCTATGATGGATGTAAAATAATTTGTAAAGTTTGTGATCAAGACTTAATGTGCTGGAATAAATACGGCTGCAAAATTCGTGTCAATAGTAACCGGCATAAAAATAAAAAAAATGGCGTGTCTTCTTTGGAACCTCAGTTTATGTTTAATTTACTGTTAATGCTGGTTGCCTGTGATGTTCCCCTGCGCATATTGGATAAACCAGCATTTCGGGAGTTCTGGAATAAATACAATCCCCAGGTGAATTTACCAAGTCGTTCATCGTTACGTAGATATGTACCAAGTGCTCGTGAAGACATTGTAAATAGGATTAAATGTGCATTAAAAAATACACGGCTGTGTTTATGTGTTGACGAGACGACAGTTTGTAAAAAAAATTCTATTTTAAATGTTATAGTACGTGTACTCGACCCTGTTAAACCAACATTTCCACTCTTACTAGATAGCAAAAGACTAACTGCGTGTACTGGCGAAACAATTAATTACGCGGATGGTGTTGGAGACTTTCGAAAAATTTGAACTGTCAACAAGTCAAGTGTTGATGTTTGTTACCGACGGTGCTGCGACAATGCGTTTGGTGGGTCGTTTTCTTCAAAGAGACGATTGTAGGTTTTTACATTTTACGTGTAAAGTGCATGCGTTCCATCTTGTAGCAGAAACGATTCGAAAATGTTTTCCAGAGGTAGATGCATTAATAGCAAATACAAAAAAAAGTATTTCTCAAATCTCCTAAACGGCTTAGAGCATTTCACACACTGTGTCCTGGTATTCCAGAACCACCAGAGCCGATTCTTACACGTTGGGGAACGTGGTTGAAGGCAGATTTTTATTTTGCTGAATATTTTCAACAAATAAAAGCTGTAATACTACAGTTCAACCCTAACGAGGCTGCAGCTATTAAGGAAAGCCAGACAAGCTTTCAAGATGTTTCCTTGAAACAGATTTAAAAACTATTTATAACAATTATAGAGGACTACATGACGCAATAGAAAAATTGCAAAATACTTCGTTGTCGTTAGTGGAATCGATGCAAATAGTGAACGACGTAAATACACAGCTATAGACTATAAATGACGCAAAAAATAAGCCCGTTATTGAAAAATTCGAGAGTGTATTACAGAAAGATCCTGATTTTACCAAATTAAGACAAATTTGTGACGGTGCATCTACAGCTGCATTAAGTGAGTTCACAGAGTATTTTACTTATGCCTATATTACTTCCGTAGATGTCGAACGGTCTTTTTCAAAATACAAATATAATTTTCACCACAGCGAACATCGCTTACTGAGACAACTGTAGAAACATATCTGATGCTACACAGTTATTATAGAAGTGCTCCAGCTTGTGATAACGACAACCAAGCTACTTCATAAATCTGCTTAAGAAGGTGAGTTTGTACATATTTTTATAAAGTGTATCAGTATTAATAAAATTTATTTCCATTTATTTTATTTATTTATTATTAGTTATCACTTAGATATACAATGTACATGTGTGAACGTCATTTAACAGTTTAATAATAATGTGCAGCACTAAGCTTACAAAATATAAGGAAATACATAAAAAAAGAATTTAAAGCGAACGAAATAGTACAAAAACATACATCACAATATATAAAATATTTTTGTTTCTATTATTGTACTTATTCAAATATTATGATATGATGCATACCCAGTACGTCTCTGTAGGATTAATGACCTTGGCCAGGCTTACTTATCACTGAAAGGAATAAAAACAAATTTAACTGACTATTACTTAAGAAAGAGTCAACACTAACAAACAAAATACAAAATTATTATAAAACAGTCTACCCAAAATAGAAATCGCTAACACTCTGTATAACGCACCTGGTTCAATTTCAATAGAACGATTTCTAGGCGATCATTTTACATATGCACCAAATTTCAAATACAACTAAAGATAAACCATGTATAGAACAAAAAAGAACAACTGACACTCAGACAAACAGATATCTTTATAGGTATTTCATTTTAGATCGTTGTGATTTTTTTGGCGCTTAATAATAATTAGAGTAAATAAATTGACCCTTGTGAATCGGTATCGTTAATTCTAGCTTGCCCGAAGGAACAAGCCTCCATAACACGGTAATGAGACACACGGCATCAACTGGTGAAGCATATTTTTCATCGATATGTCAAATATTCGATAAAACATTCTCTAAACTTCTGGATCTATTAGTGACCTGATCTGAATCCCATTGACTTTGTTTCATTTAAATATAAATACCAAAAAAATCAAATACTTCGTAAAATATTTTGTAAATTTTCATAAAGAAAATTGCGCGATCGGAATCTTATTGAATTTGTTCAACAACTCTATTCAAAAAATACCGTAAATATTTAATAATCGTCTTTAGAAAAATCTTAACCATATAGGTCAATATGTCAATAGGTACCAATTTCATTTACCTCAGAATTCATACCTATTGTCTATCGTGTTTATAGTGTTTAGTTTAGCAGATTACCCTCCTCCTACGTCACTGTTTTGTAGAAAATATTGACGCAATCAAACTAAGATATTGTAACTAAAGAAGTTAGATCCTATTTTATAAAGTTTTATCTAAGTACCTGATTCTATATGACAATAAACTTTAATATGACAGTGTTTGTATATAAAATATAAAATAATAAAATATAAAATACTACCAGTTTTCAGTGTTGTGCTATTTTTTCAGTCACAACTAATAATTGTGTTGGATAGAAGGAGACGACGCCCTACAGTTTATTGTGGTGTCCGAACCACATCTATAACATCGGCAATTCCCTATCCCATTTTAAGCAGCAACAAATTACAAATAAAGTTTCTGACATGCTCCGAGATGGAAAAGTTAGCTGAAAATACATAAGTTTCGCGTAAAGATATGGGCACCCTAAAAAAATAAAACTGTTTTCCTGTAGAAATGCCTAAATAATATCAAGGGCTCTGGTAATATATAAAATAAGACAGTATGACACCTTCTTCCATAAATTTTATACTCGCCCACAGCCCACCGGACAAAAGGAAAACTAGTTTTAGCAACCAACCAGCAACTAAGAAAAAATATTGGTCAAAGTTAGGTATACATAAAGACTAGTAATTGTAATTATTATTGTCTTATTTTGCATATCACTCGTTAATAGGAGTTGACCGGTTCATCGTCTGTAACGCGGTACTAAACGACACATCCAAATTTTCTCTCTAATTAAGTAAATGTTGGTATTGAATAATTTAAACTGAGTAACTGAGCTGGGTAAACCTAGAGGTATATTTAACACCTAAAATTACTTGCCCTCAATTACCATATCGTTCAAATTCCCGCCCTTCATGATACTATATTTATTATCCTAATTTAATATGTGAATGTTGGTGTTCTAATTGAATAAATAGATACATATACATTGCAAGACAATGTTTATAATATAAATACCAGAAGGGGTGTATTTAGCAGACTGTAGACGATTATAAACAAATTTTAATTATCTTCAAGTTGAGCCAACTTGCACACATTCAGTTTGGAGTAAAAATAATAACATAACTAACAGTTTGTGTAACAAAATGGGTAAAACATATTCTGCTCTGTATATTGCATTGGCGGTTCTTCTATAGGGTCATTTGGTCAATGACCTTCCGCATATAAATAAAAAAATAGAGCTATTCATTTTCTGAAGTTTAAAATATATATATATATATATATATATATATATATATATATATATATATATATATATATATATATATATATATATATATATATATATATATATATATATATATATATATATATATATATATATATATATGTTGTTTTTCAGGTTTTCGCGGAAAACGAATTTAATTATATATATATATATATATATATATATATATATATATATATATATATATATATATTCTTAAAAATTATATTTAAGTTTCTAGTTCATTCTATGCACAATACTATTCAAATATCTAGATTGCAGGATTTCGTATCCCCTCCGAGCACCGAGCCTCTACATTCATATTCATTACATTATTCATTTATAGAATTTAAAAATCTTGGGTCAATCCACAACTTGTCCTCAAAGCTAGCTACGGACCGAATTTACAACGAATTAAAGTGAAATAGACTTATGCGCGAATCGTCAGAAAGCAAAAGAGACAGAAAACACTGGCGGGAGCAATGTCCCTGACACATTTTACGGAAACGGTAACGCATGAAGTTCAGAGTAGAGCAGTCTTAATGATGACTAGGTATGCGTTGGTCGGTAAATTCTATCGCGTTGTTTTTAATATTTTTATTTGTGAACATTTTATTAGTAAATCTCTACTTGTCGTGAAATTAAGTAAAACAGTGTTTTTGGTGTTTACTATTAAATATGAGTGTTGTACAAAATATATTAAAACTGAAAGATGGACATAAGTTGGGTTATGAAGACCGAGTGAAATTCAAAGTTTGTGGCCGTCTAAAACCTAATATGACGATAAATCATAATTTTTTTTTTGCTAATTTATATAGCTTTTCTTCATTCTTTGGAAAATCGCCAAAAAGAACAGCCGTGTTTGATAATGTTGTTAAGGTGAGATTACTTAAAGCGGCTCCAACATGATGGAATTTTAATACAAAGTGCATAGAGACTGTTTATACCTATGGAACAGAGTTTTTAAATTGTTTAGAAAAAAATCATTGATAATGAATCAGAAAACAACACTCTAAACCAAGCTATTGGTTTAAAAAACTACATACAAAATGAACATTTTCTTTACTGGTTAAATTTTTTTCATTTAGTTATGCCTCATTGCGATATATTGTTCAATCAATTACAAAAATGTAACATCGATGTCATAACAGTAAATAAGTGTATTGGCGTTTTTAATAGTAAAATTGAAGATATCAGAAATAAAATTTTGAATAACTATTTGGAGGAGACATCCATGCAGTCTGCCCAGAGATGTAGAACGGAAGAATCAAAAAGGAAAATTTCATTAGAAGTTTGTGATATAATTACATCTGAGATCAAAAACAGGTTTGGCTTCAGTAATCATTTAGCAGTGTCTCAGTTATTTCATGCAGATCGATTTAACGATTATAAAAAAAGCTTTCCTCAAGATATGTTTAAATTAGTTAAAACGGAGTATCCAGTCATAAATCATTTGAAACTTAAAACTGAATTAGAAGTATTATATAGCCGAGAGGATTTTTCCAATAGTGAAGGTGCAGTTGCTTTGTTACAGCTTTTTATTAACAATAATTTGTGCAATACTTTTTTCTGAGTGTTAAACTGTTAAAAATCTTGTGTACTCTCCCTATGACTACCGTCGAAAGTGAACGTTGTTTTTCCACCTTAAAAAGAATAAAGACATTTTTAAGAAATACCATGGGTCAGGAAAGGTTATCTTCTTTAGCTATGCTTACCATAGAAAGGGCATTAATAAAGAAGATAAAAGACTTTAATGAAAAAGTAATTGACCACTTTGCATCTCAAAAAGACCGGAGGATCGACTTGGAATTTAAATCACTTTAAAAAGTAGGTAATACAGTAAACTTTTCTAATTGACCTCCCTATCTCTTGATCCACGAACCGCCATTGGTATATTGGCTTCACAAATATACACTGTTTTTAAACTTACTGACAATTTGCATGTAACAGATTTTAATTAATAATAATCTTCGAACGATTTTCCCAATAGAGTTAGAAAATTACAACAGCAATTGGAAGAACACCAAATTTTAGGATTACTAAAGAAAGTATCGGAAATAATTAAAATAACTTACCGTTTTTTTTTATTAATATCGCCTGTTCTTAAAAGATATTTATTGTATTTCAACTTGACATTTAAGCTTCACTGCTCTTTTACTTTTAAGTTATGTATTCGTGAAAAAAATTTTGAACATTTTTATTGCATTTCTGGACGAATCTCGATGAATTATGACGATACACAAAATTTCAGACAGAAAAAATTTTCTTCTTTTTTGAAACGTCAAAGTGAGTTGTTTGAAACGTCAAAATGTGACTTTTTTGAAACGTCAAAAAATGTAACCTTTTTTGAAACGTCAAAGTAACTTTTTCGAAACGTGAAAATGTGACTTTTTTGAAACGTCAAAAATTACTTTTATTATAAACTCCACCACACGTCGAGTTTTACTACGGTGAGGAAGTTCTGATCCCTAAGTAATTGGCAGCGGTTTTTACAAACATAACTAGCTGGATCAAAAATTTATTTAAATATTCCCAACAATCCAAACTTTTGACAATAAAGTGCACACAGCATTGTAAACACCCCATGATGACAAACGCCTACGTCGCGTTTGTTGTAATTCGTAGATTCCACGTTGGAATTAGGCCAGTAGAATTTAACCAGTGCGGTGCAACGAGCAGCCAGACAAAATTAAGTTGGTTGTGCACACGCTTCGAGGACCGCATCCCACTTACTGGCCTGAAATTTGCCAGTGCCCACTAGATTTATTGTTGATTGGTACAATTTAGTTACCAGAGGTACATTATCTAAAATGACAGATTTGTGTATGCCCACTTAATATGTGCAAATAATTTAAACAATGAACAATATGATGTGTTCGAGTTTATCGGATTTGCAGTCGCGGTAGGTTTAATTGTGTTATTTTACACGCGATTTACTCAGTTATGATAGTCTTCATCTCTGATTGTAGAAGTAAAAACTATAAAATGCCCTGTAGTACAGCTACATAGCGAGTAATAATTATTGATGTATATTTTGCCTTAGTCAACATGGTTTCATTAGAGGTCGGTCTACCTTGACAAATATAGGCAACTTTGTCCAATTTGTGTCACAAGCTCTTGATGATAGATTTCAAGTTGACGTAATTTTCACCGATTTCACTAAGGCATTTGATCAGGTACACCATGGTATTATCATAAATAAACTTCGACAGTTTGGATTATGCCAAATATTTAACACAGCTGTTTTATTCCTTGTTAACTGATAGAAAAAACTATGTAGAATACAAAGGTTTCAAATCTGATATATATTGTGCGACAAGCGGGGTAACGCAGGGATCCAACTTAAGTCCGCTTATGTTTTTAATGTTTGTCAACGACATTGAGAAGTCTATAAATTCTCATATGTTTCTCTATGCTGATGATTTGAAAATAGTAAGAGTAATAAATAGTGAGCAAGATTGCCATACATTACAGGATGATATTGATTCCCTGAACGCTTGGTGTTCACAGAATAAATTAGGTTTGAACATTAATAAGTGTGAAACAATGACGTTCTCAAGGAAAAAAGAACATGTTAGAATATAATTACAAAATAGGTGACTCTATTCTGCAACGATGTAATAAGAAAAAAGATCTAGGTATAATATTAGACCCCGAATTATCGTTGATTACCCACTATGAATATATTAATAGTCATTGCTAGGTTTTATAATCAGGAACACTAAACAGTTCACAAGTATTGAATGTCTCAAGATATTATATTTCTCCTTTGTCAGAAGTCGATTGGAGTACTGTAGTGTTGCGTGGTCTCCGTACTATAATGTTCATATTATGATGCTCGAGCGTATACAACGTAAGTTTTGTAAATACTTGTATTTCATAAAGCATAAAAGATACCCCGAGCAGAATTATAGCTATAGGGCTTTATTAAATGAATTTGAAATCGAGCTATTATTCGTGCGGCGTAAAGTAACGAACATTACATACTTGTACAAAATTATCCATGGTCAAATTGATAACCCTCAATTCTTAGATCGGGTGCATATTAATATACCTAGATTTGGTACTAGACAGTCTTCAATCTTTATTTATGATACACCCTACACCAATCAGCACATGAATTCACCATTACTTTCTATGTCTAGACAATACAATGAATTGCAGAATTTTGTTGATATATTTTGTGATAATTTTACGCATTTTTCTCGTTCGCTTAAAGCAGCTGTTTTAACTAATTCTGCATTTTGACCTTGACTATTGTTGATTACGCCGTTCATGTATGTTATTTAATATTATTCGTATCTCCATCATGTTTTTATTTTTTACTTAAACTTTTGTTAAATATCAGCTTTTATTTTTTGTGTAATGTCATGGACTTAACTAAGTCCTTTGAGCATATCCTGTATTTGAACAGCTGTCTGTCGCACTTCTATTTTCCATTTTTTTTAATGTTTAGCCATAGATTTTTGCTGTGCTAAATTATATTTGTAATGAAATACTGTAATTTGCCATGTTTTTGTATCCTATTTATGGACAGTTTTGTCTGTTGGATTTCAATAAACCTTATTATTATTATTTAGTAGGTAGGTAGTGGAATGGCAACATGTTGCCGCTTACCACTAACTTGAGATGCTGAAAGTCTTGGAGATAGTCACGATTATTTACACACATAAGTTGGAAAATTTGCCGATTTCATAATTTCAGATTCTTCTGTACTTAACAATCCACAGTCCAGATATATGTCTACTGTTTTCCCTTGTTCATTCTACGCTTTTGAAAAATTGTATCATGTACCAGTGTTTTCATTTGTCGCAATTTCCATTTGTTGAACTTACTTAAAAAGACACTCATCTCATAGTTTAAATGTGCGTTAAACAAAGCAGAAATATAATAGGATGCTGGATCGATTCAGAAACAGTTTGATTTTCTGATTTATTTGGTAGTAAAACGAAATATCCCCTCGAGTTGAAAAGCAACTCGTATTTAATCAAGTAAGCTTTGACAGTTGAGCAAAAAGAGAAACACGACAAAACATTATTACACGATATTAAAAAGTGCAAATGTTCAGTAAAATTTTTTTCAAATAACATTCTGTTCCCACACAATAAGAGGAAAAAAGGTAAACATTAAAAATAAGCAGATACCAATTTTGCAAATTGAAGTAAGCTATTAGTAATTAGTTACTCGACACTTTGGGATTTTGGTCATTCATCATATATTTATTATGTCTTAAACAAAGCACTTGACTTGAAGAAAAACTGTTTTGATTTGTTTGTGGAAGCCCACTTGAATAAACAAATCAAATATAAAATTAATATCCCATTTAGGTGTGACAAAACTAAAAGCAGTATTACATGGAACCATTACCCAAACTTGAAAACTAAAATAAAACAATTTGAACAATATATCATTACTGTAATACTTTTGGGACGTGTTAACTTAAATACTTTGACTTTATTACCCTCTAAAGTTGAATATACAATATTAATTAAGCAAGAGCTCTACCTACCTGCTCAACATAAAAATCCGAGTGGGGTTTCAATTATCCGTGTTACATCGATTTGTCCATATCAGAACACATTAATATGAATATGGCAAACATCAAAACAATATTTGTGAATACATTGTACTTTAGTAAATTGCACATGTATCTCACTAACTCTCTGTGAAGTTCAGTGGCGTTTTGATGAGGGGAATCTGGCCAGATTTATGACATTTGAAATACTTTGTTTTAAAATGAAAATACTTACATAGCAAAACAATATATTGCGTACTATTTTTTTCTGCAACCATTCTTGCTAGTCTCACAAAACTTTTTAACTTGAAATCTTTTGCAAACAAAATTTATAAAGTTCAACCGACAGATGTCAGACTGTGAAATAAGGAATCGGTAAAGACTTTACCGATCTTACCGATCCCCATTTCTTAAATATGTATTGTCATTGTGACAGTTTTAATAGTAATTAGAATAGTAAGTAAGCCGTGGAATATTAAACCATCAGTTTCAAACTTCCAAAGGTGGTTGCTATGGTGAGCTAGGAGTAACCACAATAGACCTGCTAATGGCCGCACAATAACCTAACCTAACCTATGGTGACCAAAATTAATTAAGTCAACAAATCAAATTGTCGCGGCGCCATTATTTTTATTAAAAATAGAAGATTTTAGTTAAAAAAAGAATGAATAAATAATTGCTACAACGAAAGTGACAAAAACATAACAAATACGCCTACCGAGATCGAGGATGAAGCTAGAGCGGCTACTTTAAATGCCTTAATTTTGACGTCCATTTTGACATTTTAGCAGACATTGACATTTCACGGTAAAACAGTAAAAAATACTTTCAGTTATTTTGCCTCCCTAGGGAGAAAAAGTACCATTTTCTACCCGCATTTGAGGGAGGAAACTATTACCTGTTATGGAGGTTGTAGAAAAAATCTTTTGAAGTGATTGTCCACTAGGGACAATCACTTCTCTTTGTGAGATACAAATTTATAAATCATTAAGAATATAATCTTCAATTAAATAAAGTGAGACGTTTAAGACTTTGTACCTTATTTAGATACTATTTTTTAGTATTTTATACTATTCGTAAATTAATTTTACCCTCTCTATTGGAATACTTTGATTTAATTTTTATTATGCTTTTATTAGAACGAAATATTAAAATCCATTTGTTGACTAAATTACATTTTTAAAGCTAAAGTTTGTACCTGATCATTCCTTTTCGTCCCAACAGAAGGGTTTGAACTGTAATTGCAATTGGTTATTGCAAATTATCTGTTAGAATTCAGGTCTTTAGAGTAGTAATAAAATGGAACATGCCAAAAACTTGTCGAAATTTTAAAAGAAAAGTATGCTTTCAGACATCTTAGATACTCAAGCAAATTAAGTGTATGATACTAAGAGCCATTTTAACTAAAATATTTCACAGTGTCTTTTTGTTCAAGATACTTCCATATCTACTTCTACTAACTGAACATATTTCGTTGATAATGAAACGGTAAATAAAATCGTTTATAATCATCTGCCAACTCTATAAATCTTTTTGAATACTTAAATTAGATTTAACACAAGTAAAGTATCCACCATTCTGTTTTCACGTATCGCAGACCTAGAGTTAAGAAAAGTTTTTATTTATTGAAAAAAAAAAAACAACAGACTACGTCCCTGAAGAGTAAAATATTGTTTGTAATATTTTTAACAATTCATATTAAAATTCTTATAAAAAAGGGCACAACCTCGTATTTCTTACACTACTTTATGAAAAGTAATTCAAATACAATTTCCAATAACTACTTAAAAATTTTTCACCGGCCAGTATATTTTGTCTTTATTGGTAATGCACTTAAGGTCAAGTTCGCACCCCACTGACTTTTATGAGCTTTTAATATGAAAAGCGGCTTGTTATCACGAAATCAAAGTATGAAAGCTTTTAAAAAACAATTGGTAGGGAGAGTAAACACCGTATTTTGAACAAAACCGGTCAAACAGGTGGTTATAATTCACTTTCGTAACTCTAGCGGTTCATTTTTCTAGCTGAAACCGAAAAATAGTCAATTCGCGGTTGTAATGTGCACTTTACATCGTTATTTGCTAGTTTTGTCCACTGTAACTTTGATGGCAGTGTTGGAACTGAGGACAACTGAAGCCAGAAGTAAGTACTAAGTTTAATTTTTTTATTTTCTAAATGCACTGCTGGAACCTTGAAACAATAATAATAATGATAACACCACATACAGTACAACCTCCTACATCCCTAAAGTAACGTGGTATGGGAGAGGGTACACATTTAGAGACAACAGACACACACTCAACATTCATATATAGTGGGAGTAATCTCTCCGACAGTTAATTCCATTGCCATGACTGGGGGGTTGAACTCGGAACATTTTGGTGAGAGCCAAGTGCGCTGGACTCTCGACCATTTGTCATACGTCAAATGACTCACTTAAAATTATAAAGAACACGATTTTTTCACAATTTTGGTATTGTAAACCATTGCGCTGTAATTTTCAGGAACGGTCCTTGTTACCCATTTTCTTAAAAAATATATACAGGGTGTAACATAACGTGGTTTTTTAGTTAAACTTGTTAGGTGACTTGGGACGACAGGTAATCGATCAAACTTTTACAATGGTTTAATTAGAAAGTCCAATTCTTACTCTAAAAAATGTTTTTTGAAAATCTGTGCTTTCTGATTGTTTTAAAATTATGATAATCTTTTTAAAATCATGCATTTTTGCGTTTTTTATATTCAAGAAACAGTCAAAAATCAACAAAAAAATTGTTTCATTAAAATACAAAAATAAGACACGAATAAAGTTTAAATTTTGGTTGGATCATAATTTTAAAACCAAAGTGTGTTTTAGGGTAAGATTTGGGCTTTTTAATTGTACTTTTGCAAAGTTAAATAGGTTGAAATAATGACTCTGTATTTTCATCACTGATTTTCAATACAAAATGCTAAATATATCACCTCCTATGCGCGATGGGATAAGTGTATCCCTCTGGTGGTCAGCGCTACTACTCGTCAGACGTTACTGATATCTTAGTGACTGATAGCGACCTGCAAAGCAGATATCAAGAGCTGTGACCTCTAACTCTGGTGGGCTAAACTATACAGGGTGGGGCAATAGTGTGTACGACTTCGATATGTCGAGTTCTATGATAGCCAGAAACTTGATTTAAAAACAAAAGTAAACTAGATAAAAAAGTCATAAGCGGAAATTATTTTCTGATATACAGGACTGATAATAAAATGGTTTACTAATAATGACGATGGCATGAACAAACCATTCTTATTACATCACTAGTGTCATGTAATTCAGAATTCCTCTCTGGAAATGTCATCTGAGATACGGGCTCTAATATAACTATTATAAGATTTACAAGAATTGGTGCCTGAGGTTTTGATCTAATCGAAGGACAGCAGAAGAGTCAACCTAGTAAGATAGATTTCCTAAATTTTAGTACAAAGCTAAGTAATAGTGATGAGATATCTCTGATTTTTCGAGCTGAAATGTTGCGCTTGTATTTTTACGATACTGTCCCGTTTGTTAGAATCAGTTCTTTTGAATTCACTTATTAATTTAGCACTAGAAATAGCTACCGAAATGTCCAAACCTCTGTTGGTTAAGAAATTTAATGTTTATGACATACAAAAAATACCTCGCCCTTTTGATTTCTCACAAAATTGCCTTGTGTTAAAATGGCGGATTCGCGGGTTTATTTACATAGTTGCTCTCTCAATTATTTAGAGTTGATTTTTAAAACGATATTTTTATGAAAAATGTAAATCTCACATAGTAAGTTCTTTATTTACTTACATATCTAACAATTTTTGTTTTACTTTAAAGGAAATGTGAATAGTATCATGTAATATTTTCTAGTAATAACTAGAACTGGTTTTGATCGACTGGTATTTTAATAATGTAGATATTTCAAACCGTTATTATTATATTTGCATGATGTAATAGTATTTTATATAACTAGTGGCTAAAATGGTGTTTTTTTA
The DNA here is from genome assembly GCA_029963845.1 of Rhamnusium bicolor. Classification (NCBI taxonomy): domain Eukaryota; kingdom Metazoa; phylum Arthropoda; class Insecta; order Coleoptera; family Cerambycidae; genus Rhamnusium; species Rhamnusium bicolor. Next base: position 842,708 of record JANEYF010003318.1, on the reverse strand, counting down.
CAAGTGGGGCGTTTATAGTACGAGCCGAAGGCGAGTGCTATAAACCACACTAGTAAAAAAAAACACATTTTAGTGTTGAGTTATATACAAAATTTTTGTATCGCCATTCGAAATTAGAAAACAGTATAATTTTGTAAAAATACGGCAAATTGACAAGTTACCTTGTCGTAATGTTTCCATAGAAACCAATAATAAAACAACTAAATATTGAACGATTTAAACATCGCATTTGACACATTCTACTTTACAATCATTATTATTTGGAACAAAATGAGTGATAGTGAGGAAGATTTTATTCCTGGTACTCCTCCGGAAATCAGGGAGCAAGCAATTTCTGTAACTTTAGATTTATTACCAGCGAAATCTAGAAAATTGTACGAAAAAGAATATGCACTAGTGTAAGCAGAAAACTGTGAGTAACATATCTGAATCTATTCTTTTGACTTATCTATCTGAAAAAGCAAAAACTTTAAAATAATCAAGTTTCTGGTCCAAGTTTTCGATGCTTAAAGAAGTTTTGAATGTAAAGAATAATGTAGATGTAGCCAATTATCAAAAATAGAAGCTTTTTTTGAAAAGACAATCCACTGGGTATAGGGCTAAGTAATATAAAGTTTCTGACAGAGCAGATGTCGAACGTTTTTTACTAGAAGCACCAGATGAAAAGTTTTTAATGTTGAAAGTTGTATTAATAATGGGCTGGGCTGGCGCTCGTCATCGAGAGGAACTCTACAATATGACCATTGATGACATTGTGAGAAAAGACTACATGCTGGTTGTTAAAGTACCTAATTCAAAGACCCACATTGAAGGGACTTTCAGTTAATGAAATAAATCCACTAAATATTTATGATAAATATGCAGCTATTCGCCCTACTCATATGGATCACAAAGAGGTTTCTCTTCAAATCGAGGAGAGAAATGTACGGTCCAACGAGTTGGTATTAATACCTTTTCAATAGTACCAAGTATTATAGCTAAATACCTTAACTTATCTAATCCTGAGCAATATACGGGTCACAGCTTTAGGAGATCTTTTGCATCACAATTAGCTGGTTCTGGAGCTGATATTCTTACCTTAAAACGTCATGGGGGATAGAAATCCTCAACAGATGCTGAGGGATATAGAGAAGATAGTATCCAGAACAAAAAGGAAATTTCAAAACAGATATTTTCAAACAATACTACAGAAATGACTATGTCTGTCGATGTAGTCGTTGGTGAAAATCAGACCAACCACCATATTAATATAAATGAATCAAATATTTTTCGCACATCTGAACCTATAATTCCAGGAATAAATATAAATAATGTTAGTAACAGTACTATTCATATAAATTTTCGTTAAATTGTGAATAAAATTGTTCATGAAATTTGTTAATAATTAATAAATGCTTGATGTAAGAACTTTAATTTGTTGTCTGTTGACTATTAAGTTTCATTTCACACTGTGAAATAAAATTTCTTTATTTCACACTTTTTTCTTTATTTTTCACTTGTCAATAATGACATTGTTTTGATTCATTGAAACTGTCCAATAAATGTCATTTTAGGATATGGCGTTACAAAAAATATATTTCCAAATCGAGAAATCATTTATTTCTGAAAAAATGCTTATTCGTACTCAAAAATTGTATCTTTGCCTTGTGGCAATTTGAATCAAGTCCATCCCTATATAGATATATTTAATATCAAATAAAACTGAGGTATTATAAAAAATCTTGTGATATACAATACGGCTTGAAAGCTATAGAATAACATTTCTATATAAATAAGAATATACTTGTCAACATTGTTATAAGTAAGTTATATATGGACTTTAGGAAAATGTCATATACTTATATAAGATACAGTTATTACTGAAATGCATTTTGTAATCCTTTCTGTAAATTTGGTTACATTATTTTTCATTAGACAACAATAAACTTGATCAAAATAAGATAATTTAAAGATTACAAGGGTTGTTCAAAGTGCATTCCTGCAACTTTAACACATTTATGGCACCTGCGCACAACATAGTGTGTGGTATTACGAATGAAATATGGATTAGCACGCAAATATTCATACGCTCCTCGGATTCTTTCAATTAAATATTCCCTGGTGTTTACAGGGGTAGACTTTGTCCTTTAACTAGCCCCAGACAAAATAATCAACCGGAGTCAAATCTGGTGAACGGGGTAGCCAGACTCTTGGACCTAACCGACTGCTCTACCGTTCAGGATAATTAATGTTTAGCCACACACGGTTTACAACATCGTAATCTAACGGAACTCACTCTATTTGGAGCCAGCATTAATTTCTTAAATTAGGAGGAATGTCCTCGAGATATTCGAAAAAAATAATTATTTAAAAAAATCACAAATTAATTGTTCATTTAGGGGTGGAAAATTAATCTATTCACTTCAGATAACAGTAACTTCTTCAGTCTAAATAATTTTGTTTACTAAGTCAGGATTGAAGGCTTTGGACTGGTTGCATCCGAAAAGGTTTTCTGTGGTCTTTTCTCAAAATCCAAAAACTTTATTTTTGGAAACATGGGCAGATGTTAGATAGCTCTTCTCATACTTAATTTATTATTGTTATTAAATCTGGCCAAAACTGTGTTCCTAAATCGTTAATTTCATCGAATAAAAACATATTTTGACGGTTGCCTTCTGTTAGGAAATCTATGATATTCCTTTACCGCGGCATTTGCATTTTCATCACAATATCCACAAATACAATACTCACGTACATACAATATTCACGTACTTCACATTACTACACACAAAGATGTGTGTATAATCTTTACTAAACATAATCATTATTTACTTTTGAGTTGAACAGTTTCGCCAAAAAATAAATAATAAAGCTAGACAACAGTGGATTTCAGAACAAAAAACCACCATTGTCATTTTGCATTGGCATGCCAGATTATATTTCATTTGTTAAAAACATTACAATCATGGCACACTATTCCGCATAACAAGAATGCTGGTAATGATGGTTACTAATTAATAATAATAATAATAATAGTAATAATAAATTCATTTATTTATCTAAAGAAGATAGTAAATACGATTAATACACATAGTGATATAGTAGACGTATGGTTTCAACAAGACAGAATAATATAAAAATACAAAAAAAATATACAATAGTAAATAAAAATAGCATTGAAAATAACTTAACCAAACAAAAATTGCATTGAGAACAATTTAACTACTCGTAGGTTACTAAGCAGTATTTTTCTTTAAGTATAAAAGTTGAGATTTAAATTGTTGAACAGTTTTACTGGCCTTAATTTCATGAGGAAGAAGATTGAACTGTACAATTCCCTTGTGGAACAAACTTTTCATAGTACTACTCTTAGTTGTTCTTTTTACATAAAAATTATTTGTAATTGCCGTACGAGTGTTACGTAGGTGTACCTCAGTAACAGGCAATAACTGTCGTACTAGATAGTCCGGTAAAATGTTATTAATCATCTTAAAAATAAAAGTCATAGTTTGGAAGTAATGTTAAGCCAGTTCAATCATTTGACTACTTGAGAACCTGTTGCATCTTAATATTATTCGCATTGCCTTATTTTGAAGAACCTGCAACCTACTAAAATTTGTACAACTTACATATAACACTGAACTGCAATAGAGAAACTGAGGCAATATTAGTGTATTATAAACTGTTAACTTTGTGGACATTGATATAAATGGAGCAACTCTACTGAAAAAATCCTATCTTTTTGCCAATTTTTTTTGATATGTATTCAATGTGCTTATTAAATTTCAATTCCCGGTGAATTACTAGACCTAAGTATTTTATTTCCTGAACAAGCTTAACATTTTCATTATTTATTAGAATATCAAGATTTAAACTGATAAATTTGTTGTACAAATTTATTACCCACAAACATACATTTAGATTTCAGTTCATTTACCTTAAGTTTATTGATTTTAAATTTTTCTGTCAAAACCTTTAATTCTAAGTTTACAGTAGTTACCACCTATTCAAAATTAGTATTTTCATAATAGGGTGTCGTCAGCAAATAGATGGATTTTACATTTCCTCAACACATTCCCAAGGCCATTTATATAGACAATAAATAATAAGGGACCAAGAACACTACCTTGAGGGACTCCAAAGTTATTTAGTATTTGCTTAGATAAATTCCCATTCATTTTTGTTATTTGGTACCTATTAGTTATATAACTTTTAATCCAACTTAAGACGGTGTGATCAAATCCGTATCTTTTTAGCTTTAATAGTAGTATTTTACGGTCGATTGTTTCAAAAGTTCGCTTAAGATCTACGAAAACAGCGCAAATTCCGACCCCTGCTTTATCTAACGACTCCTTCCACTCAGAAATCACCAATTGTAATGCCGTTTCACACGAATGTTTGCCACGAAAACCCGATTGGTATGTACATAGGATGTTATTTGAGTTTATGTAACTAATTAGTTGATTGTAAACTACTAATTCCAAAATTTTTTCGCAAACTGGCAACATATTTACTGGTCTCAACTGCTCAGCTAAATTTGTATTAGGTAATTTTGGTATTGGTACCACTACAGATTTTTTTATAACATTCAGGCATAACACCCTTTTCTAAACTTAATCAGATTTAGAAAAGGAAGCCTAGTATATGGAACAGATTTTTTATAACATCAAGACCGATTTCATCTGTGCTATATTTTTTCTTTGATTATTAATTACTTTTTTCAGATCTTGTAATGTTATTACACAAAACGATGTCATGGTACAGTTTACAACCGGTATAGTGCCAGTGATTCTATCAATATCTACATGAACTGTTCCTATGCTAATAACAATACTTTCAATACTACTTACGTAATACTGATTCGCCATATTGGCATTATGTATTACTCCATCGCAATTCAAACTTTGAAAGATATGTTCACCTTTCTTATTTCCAGCTACGTCTTTTAAGTTTTTCCACATTAACTTCGGATTTACTTTATTTTCGTCAATATTTCTTTCATAAAATACTGTTTTTGCTTCTTTTATAACTTTTATAGTATTATTTCTAGCGTGCTTATAGTTATTACAATCTTCATTCTCATCTGTAAATACAAATCTTTGATATGCCCTATTTCTGTTGTCAATTGCTTCCCTACAGTTTCTATTGAACCATCAGTTGATTTTAATTTTACAATTTTTTTTTGGCGCTACAACATATAATGAATCTAATATATTAGTTACAAAAGTCTGACCTACTACGTTCACATTTGTACATGAATATGCCCACTCTTTTTTCAATTAACAAATTCGTCATTTCGTTAAAATTAATTCGGGCTCTAATTTCCTTTGTTTGATACTTTATTGATTCCCTGGCCTTTCCAATTTTTACTTGAATTATTGAATGGTCTATTATTATATAATTTAGTTCAACATATGCATTTATGGTGTAGTCATTACTAATAATAAGATCAATTATGGTGCGAGAATTATTTCGCACTCTAGTAAAGTTTTGTATAAACTGTTTCATGCCATGATTCTCAATGCCCTCTTTAAGTCGCTTTTTTACATAGTCATTTTTGGAAAAATCTATTTTGAAATCGCCTGTCAAAATTATACTGTTTCTATTATTTTTTTTCAACATAATTCTCCAACCATTCAAAAACCTATCAATGAAACGTGACATGTTGCTATTAATAAAGTTCAAATTAATTTTACTCAAAATCAGATAATTTTAAAGAAAAAACACAAGGGACCTTTTTTGTGTAATAAATTTTAAATTTTCAATTTCTGCTAAATTAACGGCACATTGACACACGAAAAAGTTGTGGGCACTATAATTGTTGTTTAATATGCGTACTACTTGGTTCAAAAAACGCTGGTACTTTTTATTTTGTCTACAACTTTCTTAAATCAAACTGAAAGTCACATGACTGATGCAGATACTTTATAGATCTTAATGACAGTATATTCAGGTATTGTGACTGAATAAGAACATTTATAATATAGCCATTCCGAGTGCCAGAAAAATTATAAAAAAAAGAAGTTATTTTACATAAATATTCTAAAACATTTTTCCGTTGATTTTTTTTCAAATAAAATCTAATAAACAATCCATAAAAAAGCATATTTGATAGAACCGTCAGGTTTAAGAATTTTAAATAGGGTCAATTTGATATATAGGTACATAAAAATACACATCAACGAATGGAAACTGAAATTAAAAGTTAAAATTAGGTAATTAAAAGCGGAATGAAACATATATTAAAAAGGGGTATATTTTTTCAGGAATTATAGATGCTAATTTATGTCAGAAACGAAATTCTTTCATTTAGATTTACTATAAAAGGGATTAATTTTGATTATCGAGAAAGCAAACAATTGATAAATAGAGTTTGATATCATATAAAATATATTATAAATCAGGCGGGGCTCGTGCTGTAGAAATTTGGCAATTACAATTTATAGAGGTACCAGTTATTATAAAAAGTTTCGTTATATAGGTTAAAAGTTACCAACTCTGAATGTTTTCTAGAAAAAAATCTATTTTTGCATAAGTACTTATCATATACTAACTTTCCGACTCACCAACATTAATTAATAATTGCTTGCATCTTGTTACATGACCCGCTGATGACTGTTACACATCATATATTTGAGGAATAAGCTTTTTTTTGGCATAAGAAAGCATTTTTCAAATCACAACCATAAATCCAAGTACCTATATTTATTATAAATGTCTGAATTAAATGTTCTATTAAATATTCATTTTTTATATTTAAATTCAACCTACCAACAAATATCTTTATAGTCTTTTTATTTCAATTTTCGACAGTTATTTTGATTTCTCTTTTTTAGTTTCTGTTGTCACCAATTCGACGATGCTACCAATAGTCGAATTGCATTATAATTTAAATTATTTTTTAAAATATCTTCGACATGTTATTAGGACCAGAAGGAAAATTGTGATTATTGGTCTCACAGCTGGCAGCAATTTGTTTTTAGAATAAAAAAGTTAACAGAAAATATATCGGAAACGTAAAATGTATTCAATTTAAAATCCACGTTAGAGTTCTAATCATGTTTTTCGTATTTTGTCAATTACGCGAGTTTTATATAAATTAATCGACTCTAGTTCCCTTGCCTTTACAGAAATGCGTGCGCAAGGTAATCGGGGCATCACTAATCCATATATACAGGGCGTTTTTGTTTTAATAACGACGTTTACGGAAATAAGAGGCAAACACTAAGAAAGAGTTCTTGAATTTTTGGTAGCGTGGAAATTGATTTGGGGCATTTACGAAATCCCGCATAATTAGGAGTCCGAAACTTAAATGTCACTCGTAGATTCACCATTGGAGAATAATTTAAGAAAGCGAATAGCAGATGGATGGTCACAGAGTTGACAATACCTGTTTCGATTCCTTGACTACCGTCGATTTCATTTGTCAACTGGTGTTTGCCATTTGCCAATTCTAATATTTAATATTTCAACGATAGGTATCAAAATTAATTTTGGGCCAGAAACAAGGCGAGTCATCACTGTCGACCACTAACACTAACGACTGAAGTTACTGAAGGAGTCTTTATTACGCAAGGAGCCGTTGTTCCAACATCTTCTTCTGAAAATGCTTTCTTTTCAGGCGAGGGCCTCAAATATGCAACAGACTGTCATTTTCATTTTCGTATTTCTGAACAGTATCCTTTTTCATTTATATTTGCCATATAAAATGGGTAAATATATGAATAAACATACAAAATTCATTTTAATTATACAGGGTGTCAGTTTTTTGTAGACAAACTTTAACAAGAGATAGAACACATGTTTTTAAAAAGAAAAGTTCCTATAAACATATGTTGTAGAACGCTTCGTTTCCGAGATACAGGGTGTTGAATATAATTTTTTTTTCTCGAATTCTTTGAGTATGTATTTGTATGTATTGTATTTGAGTATGGCTTGATATAACAAATATTTATTTTGACTACATTGGAAAGAGATAAAGAATAAGAGATTTCGGCTTTTTAGAATCCTTAACAAACCATATTTAGGTAGGTTTCGTTGAAAGAATTAAATATTTAGCCGATAATTGATAATAAATAAATTACTTAATTTAGTACCACATCATACACTAAAAATCAAAATAACTCGGAAACGCACGGGAATTTCGAAACAGAAGAAGGGACATTATTTTTGTTAAACTGTATGTAGATAATGAAAATAACAGTTTTTTTAAAAAAATAGTCATTGGTGTAGAAGTTCTGTTTAAAAAAGGGGTTGAGCACACCCTCCACTCCGCCACTGTGCAAGTTTTTGAACATTCTTATCGCTTGTTTTATGCCCCTTAATTAATAGGCATTATCCCCCAAACATGGAAAAAATCTAAGCATTCGTTTATAAGTTATAATGTAAATTCGAGAAAAAAAAATTATATTCAACACCCTGTATCTCGGAAACGAATCGTTCTACGACATATGTTTATAGGAACTTTTCTTTTTAAAAACATGTGTTCTATCTCCTGTTAAAGTTTGTCTACAAAAAAACTGACTCACCCTGTATAAGTTTTCTGGATAACCAAATTTGAATCCGCTAAAGTGTTGCCAAGACGATTTTAACTACAAGGGCCGCTAAAATAGCATTTTGCTCTTTCCAAAGATATCATTTTGGAGAGCGTATACAAAAAAGTTCTTCAACGGATGCAAAAGTATAGTAAATTATTTACTGCAAAAGTTAACAATACAAAAATCACAACAAAAACTCTATGTGGCCTTCTTTGTGTTCTACACAGAACGTATCGTTTTCTTAAGTTTGCCATTACATTTGCAATAGCATGGTTGTTATCACTAGAAGTTTTTATTCCTGTTTTAATCTTTTCACCTTTTTTTCTTTCAAGTTATTGCTCCTTTCCTTAGAAACAATATATTGCAAATGTCCCCAAAGAAACGTGATCAGTGGAATTAGATCCGGAGCACGAGGTAGCCTAACAATAGTATCATTTTCCTATCCAAACTTGATATGTTGTGTAACATCATTAATATTATATGAGACTGTTCCATCCTGATGCCAAAAAACATCGAATTGCAATAATTTTATTTCTTCTATAAATCATTTATATCATTTCTTAATATAATTAAATGCAATTGTCCTCTAAGGGTGCCTTTATAAAAAAGGCTCTATAATTTATTTATTTATGACCAGACACCATGGTTTTCTTTCTTGGAATTGAATCTCCTCAGAAATATGAGGATTTTTGGAAGACCACATTTATGGATTTCTTCAGATGTATTTCCATCATCATCAAACAGACTACACAAGAAGAATGGACGGTGCTCAATGGTTCCTTCAATGATTAGAGACAGATATCAATTTTGTTTCTAAATTAATTGTTAGTGAGGAGACAACATTTCATATCTCTGGAAAAATTAATAAATATGAATGTAAAATTTGGGGAGAATATAATCTGCATGGAATTTTTGAACACGAAAGAAATTCACCGAAGATTAATGTTTGGTGCGCATTAACTCAAATGGGCCTAGGTAAGAGAGGACCTTGTGCATGGCCACAAAATTCACCGGATATAACACCACTAGATTTTTGTCTATGGGGATATCAAAAACAATTGCGTATCGAACGAAACCACAAAATTTAAAAAACCTTAAACAAAGCATTCGAGGTGCAGTTGCTTCAGTTACCCCAGACCTATTAAGAAATAAATACCTTTGAAGAATTTAAGCGTCGAATTTAATTAGTAATTACTAATAATAGAGGCCATGTAAAAAGGTATTAATTGTACGCGTAATTAACTTTGTTCTGCAAGCTTCCATTTCAGACTAAATTTCGTTCGATATTATTTGAAATAAAATAAATATTTAAGTTTTTTTCCATTTTTAATTTATGATCAGGGTGTACAATAATAACAATTATTCATATTGGTAATTTGGGTCAACAAGTTTCAAACATTTATTTATAGAAACAAGCGGATAACAATTTTTTATTTTCAGTTAAAAAAAACAATACGTAATCTCAAAATTGAAATAGATATTTTAATACTACCACTACTTAAAACCATGTTGCATTAGATCCTCATTCTGCAAATTTACTACTCTTATCGTATATTTAAATTGTAAAATAATCTTTCTGATTAAATTTAGCGACATTCCTAACCACACTTTTCCTATTCGATGACTCTGCTTCCAGGTTGGCAAACGGTTCTCGTCTTTGGACATACACTTTTTCTTGTAATGTATTCACTATTGAATAGTTCAATGGATTGAAATCAGGAGAATTCGGTGGCCACTGACTTGCGTGAGTAAAGGATATCGTGCTTCCTACAAAGAAATGTTGTATTCTTAGAGCCCTGTGTGATGAGGCAACATAATCATTATTCGGATACAACCAGAGCAATTCAGATATTAGTTTCCCTCGCAAATGGTGGACGTAGTTATTTGCATTGGTATTTATCAACTGCAGATTAGAAAAAAAAGCGATTTTTGCCATTCCAGTATATTACACAGGATACCATGAGCTTCTTAGAATACTATCTTTTCTAATAAATAGCATTCTTTGATTGTGTTCTGTTTTCGAGATATGACGTCTCCGGTATTTTTCTAAAATGATCTAGATTTTGTTATGAATTCGTATAGAGAACATTTTTCTGCATACGCTGGTATAAAAAAGTGGCATGTTGAATAGAATAGTTTTCGAGATATTTAACTTCAAAGTTTCAGTTATTTTAAAAATTGGAAAAATAAGCTTGGACAACGATGTCCGTGTCGCCGTATCTAGAATTTAAACCTCTTATCAAATCCGTCGAAAAATTATCAGCTGGTAGAAAATAACAGCGACCTTACAACTTAAAAAACAATAAGATAAAAAAATTTCTATTGAAATAACAAAATTTTTAATTCATTCTAAAATACAATAAAATTGTCATGAAAGTAAAAAATTACTAAATAATCTGTTAAGTATTGAATTAATTAAGTAATAATTATTACACTGAAGACGAACTTAAGATAGACTTAAAAACTATGTCAAAAAATTTTACTAAGACTGCAGCCGCGGCTGGTGAAATTTTAGGCTGTCATATCTTAGTATTGGAGCATGGGACCCAAGCGTAACTCTCAAGACTAAATGAAGAAGTTTTGCAGAAAAAAAATTGCGATTGATATTTGCGAAAAAATGTTTGAAAAATTATGAGCCCCCAGGTTATTTTTTAAACGATTTGTAAAATATTTGTGAAACTTTTTTTTTTCAGAATCAGGTGGAAAATATAACGACACATTTCAAAAATATTGGTTTTCTATAAAGTTACACCGTTTTAAAACTTTAGTTTAGATTCATTTTTGACTGCAAATTTCAAAAAGGTGCAACTTTGTAAAAAATCAATACTTTTTTTATGAAATTTGAAATCTATTATATTTTCCACCTGACTCTGACAGAAAAAAGTTTCGCAAATATTTTACAAATCGTTTAAAAAAACAAATTTTAATGGCAATTTTTTTCCTTCATTTAGTCTTGATAGTTACGCCTTAAAGGATCGTTTGGGTCCCATGCTCCAATACTAAGATATGACAGACTAAATTTCACCAGCCGCCTCTAACGACTGAAACTTTGAAGGCAAATATCTGGAAAACTTTTCTCTTCAATATGCCACTTTTTTAAACCATCGTATGTGGAAAAGAGTCCTCTGTTCGAATCCAAAAATATATATATAGGTTGTCATTAAAAAAAATTGCCGATGACATCAAAGCTCGAAAACAAAACATAATAAAAGAATGTCATTTATCAGAAAAGATAACTTTTTGGAAAACAAAAGTGACTTTCCCGAGAATGTTCTGCGAAAACCTTCCTGAAAAGTTTTATTGAATTTGTTCCATGCATTATCATCACACTGTATATTTAAAATCACAATAAAACGTCCTGTTCAAATGTAGAAACCAATTTGGGGACTTCCATTAAAAAAATTGGACATCCATCTTTTTTATTTGAGAATCGACCGCTTTTATGTCAGTGTACCTGGGATTTCCTTTCAAAAATCCATAAAAGAGCAATCTTCCATTTTCTTCATATATTTCCAAATAATCGAGAAAATGGAAGTAGCAGGCTTGTTTGGATCACCCAGTACATGACAGAAAGACATTTGAGAAATAAATAATTCCTCGCAAATAACTGTATGAAGTGTATAAATAAAATAACCTCGTCACCTGACGTATACAAATCAACAATTCCTACCACATGATCGTTTTCCCCAACCTACCTTTAACATTTAAAATATGAAAAGCTTTATAATATGTTATCCCCACTACTACTATCTTGTAGCTTCCAGCGAGGGAGGTATGTGAAAACAAAAGAAAACACTAGTGGGTGGACTTCTGGCAAGTTGTAACACGCAGGGGCGCTTCTTTGAATGAAAACCGAGCGCGAAAATATCCTCATTCACTTCGAAATTTACCACCAAAGTTGTCATATCGGTAAAGGTATAACACAACTAACATTTTTGACACAGATATTTTGGATAGATATAAGTCCGTCGTGTTTGTTAGAGTTGTGGGTTAACATTGAAGGGGCGGTTTAAAATGAGTTGTTCTTCCGTTGTTGTGGCACTTCTATCCTCCGCTGCTTTGATGTTGATGCTCAACGCTGTAATATCTGAAGGCAAACGTAAGTTTTATAATGTTTTTTAAATTATATAAAGCACAATTTAAATTCTTCAAAAAAATATTTGTTTGTTGTTTGCTAAATTTTTATAAATGCATGTTTTCTTGTGAATAATCAGCGAGTAAAATATTTTTTTCGTATAGGGGTACTGAAGAGGGGGATTTCAGAAATAATTTTCCTCATAGGTCATTTCACGTAAAAATTATTATCAGTGTTAGGATAAAGTACCACAACGGTCGATTTGTCTTTGTTATTTATAAAGTGATTTTTTTTTAAATTTGGTATGAACATGCGTTTTGGCAAATAATGAACTAATCGATCATTAAAGTGTTTAATGAATTCTGGATCCTTTTTAGCGTACATAATTAGATCATCTGCTATTCGATCTTGTGTTAATGTTTTTTTTTTTGTATTGTCTTTTTTTTAAAATAAAAACTTTATGTTGATGCGTCTGAATGTAGTTTTTATTACGCATTCAAACGATGTAAAAATATATCTGGTATTTCATTTAAAAAGATTAAGTTAAGATCATTTTCCGCTAAACGGAGGGGCAACAAAATTGAAAATTTCATCAATAAATTCCTTATTTTTGACCATATATATGTTCATGCTAAATTTTAAAAAAACACAACAAAAATAAATGGACGGGTCCGGGATAACTGTCCTAACCTTGATAACATTTATATGAAATGACTTATGAAGCAAAATTTCTGATATTCCCGTTTTCTTCTGCCCTAACCCTGTATAATCTAGTATATAGTGTGGAGAGAATGTAGGAAATACAGTGTGACTCAGTAAAAATGGAAACACGCTCCTGTAAATTCGTTGATTATCCGATATGTACCGAATTTTTTTTTGAAAGATTGAGTATTAAAAACTACTTTGGCGCAAAATTGTGCAGTTTAGTCTTAATTCTGAAAGCCTACTATGAAATTTTTGCAATGTCAAAAATTGCCGATTTTTTATTTAAAATCTGACTACGGTACTAGATTTGGAAACTTCAACTCAATTGGGTTATAATTGAAAGATTTAGGACAAAATTAATATTGGCTGTATTTACAATAAAGTTCGAATCTTCCTAAAAATTCGAGGCAATCCATAGAATAATAAATAAAAAAAAAAAAGAAAAAATTAAAATCAGTATATGTTTAATAACTATTCTTTTTGAAACAAACAATTTAGACTTAACAACAGCAATGTTGAAATTTTTAAGCTTTTAATAGTAACATTTATTTTAGCAAATAACTGAAAGAAGCAAAACAAATAAACACGTTTTGTTTTTTAATTTTTGTAGCGTCTACTAGGGCACAGTTTATTTCAATGCATTTTTCGTATTGTCTATGAAAATCTTTTACAACATTCTGTAATTGTTGAGGGGTAATTTCTACACATGCTAGCCTTATTCTTGCATACAGTTCTTCTTTGTTACCCTGAGCGTGATTTGTCAACTTTCGCTTTAATTAAACTCCGTAGAAAAATCCAGCGGAGTTAGGTCCAGGTATCTGCCTGGCCATTCGAATAACGGACTGTTTCGACCTATATAACGATTTGAAACATTTTCTTTAATCCATCCCTTAACAACTCTGGCATTATGAACAAAGCAGCCACCTAAGTGTAGATTACCCTTTCTTATATTGGAATTTCGTATATTACATTCCAAAACCCGTTCTTAAAAAATCTAAAAGCTGTACGCGGCTCAAATAACCTTCACAAAAGAAAGGGCCAATGATTCTTTCATTGACTATCCCACACGATACATTACTTTCTGAGAATATTGTCGTTTACAGTCAATTAGTCATTACCTATTCTGGATTTTCTGTAGCCCTATACCGAGAATTCGGAGACGATACCACTCCATTCGTAGTAAAAGTGGCCTCATCGCTGAACAATATATTTTTTAAAAAACTTCTGTTGTTAAGGTACTCTCCATGGGCCACAAGCAAGATTCTATTCGTGTTTCATCATCGATTGGTTAGAAAGTATGTAGAAACTTGGGTTTAAAAGTTTGTTTTCTAAGACATTACCGGATATTTTCTCTAGGTATACTTATCCAAGCTAGCAACTGACTGGAGTTTGGATCGTTGGTAAGGTAAACTTTAATTGGTGGTTTCTTAGAAACATTTTATTATTTTATTACAATTTTATAGGAAGTTGCAGGAGTGTCCACCAGTAATTTTTTTAAAATGTTCATAATTTGTGTAAAATTGTGTTTTTGTGTCCAATCAGCGGTTGAAACTATTTTTTTTAAATAATTTCTTTTATGTTCTAAAATTCTGTTTTTAAAAATTCTCCCTGTTTGCCCAATGTGAACTTTTATGCGGTATAAAGTCCGAGGTTGCATTTTTTTGCCGTCTGTTTAAACCAAAATTCGATAAAATTCGATAAAATTTCATAATAATGGGAAATTCATCGAACCGACTTTTAGCATAATTTTTTATGTCATTCTGAGAAACAAATCAAGAAGTACAAATTAAACAAAATTTTTTATACTGGTTTAAGTAGACGATATTGTATGTCTTATAGTATTATATATTTTAGTCTTGTACTGGGCATCTGAAGAAGCCATTGTGTGTTGATACAATTATATTGCAAGTACAAATATTTTCTGAAAATCAATTATACATGGAGACAAACTGATTTGACAAATTTTGCACAACGTTGTGAAACATCTTATAGCATTTTTTTAAACATTATTTGTAAATTTTCAAAGCAAAACGTTATATAATATTTTACATTTTAATTGTGCATGACACTTATACATTTTATTTGCCCAATATAAAGATTTAGTTAAAGTAATTTTGTCGGAAACGCGTTCTAACAAACTGGGGAAATTCAGAGACAAATTTATTAACTTTTACTCAACAATAGCAAATTAAGTTTAATTTATTGTTAATCGTGCCCTCAAACTACATATTTTATTACCATTCTATTTACAATTAGTTTTGAGCAACAACAAAAATGCTGTTGCAATTTTGTAACCATTTTGTCATATCCGAGAGGCAAATATTATCACAATAATCCTTACTATGCAAAGGACACTGCGTCACCCCTACTCGCATTTCAAAGCATATTTATCTAACATATACTCAACGATGTATTAAACAACAATCTGAAATTTAATCAATATCATATCAACAGTAGAAATTCTTCTACAGGAGTGAAACTCTCGATATTAATTTTAAGGAAATGCGAGAATGGATTCCACCGCGTTTTCTAGATTTGAATGCAGCATTTTTTTTATAAATCACCCCCTGTTTAAAAATAATATTCAATATTTAACTGTCAAGAACTGCGGAGGTGGCGAAAAGGATTTTATTTAAAGGTCATTAATTCTATAAGTGAGGTTAAGGTCAAGAATACTGATATTAATCTGCAGAATAAAATTAAAGCCAGGTTGCCTAATAAGGTTGTTAGTTTAACATCGTAGTCACAGTGTAGGTCTAGAATATACAGGGGTGTCTCACCAGGAATTGCATCGATCTATATAGAGAAAAGTACGCAACAAAAAATTTTTAAAATTTAGGATATTACTAATGGCAGTGTGGTGTCAATCCAACTAAAATAATTACAAGCATCTGGCACTTCCGGTTATATCGGAAGTCGATACCAACTTGCTTATTTTAGAAGGAACACCCTATAAATTTTAGGGTTTTCGAAAAGAGCATAAAATTCTGAGTCAAAGACATGTAGTTACCCTATGCCTAAACCCAACCGTTTCAGAGGTATTTGACATTTTAAAAAATGTTGATAGGTGTAATGGTTTACAATAACCTTTATGATTTTCTGCGTGTGAAAGATACTCATTTGCTTTTTGGCATGCAGAAAGACCATAATGTGAGCTACGCTCTACAGTTTAAAAGAAATTCAATAATACTATATCAAGTATTCCATTTTTGACGTTACATTTTGTATACTTCAAACCGCGAAAACTTGCTTAAGTCAAACGGAATACCATGTATTTTTTTAAATCAGGTTATGTATCTTTAAATTCCTTTTTTTCTGATATAAGCATTGTGGGGGCTTAAGTTACAACTTTTTAAAATATTTGCGATTTCCTTAGAAATTCAAGAATTTTTAGTAAAAATTTTATCAAATTAGAAATTATTAGAAACAATCAGTAATGTAAGTCATTCTCTTATGTCAAAAAACGCCACCGCGTTTAAATTACACCCACGAAGACTTTTTGAATTTGTTTATTATTTATGGAGAATGTGATAAAGTAAAATCAAGAACTTGTAGTACATTTGTTACTAGATATCCACAAAAACGGAAACCGTCTCCAAATACTGTAAAACGCATACTGGATAATTTTAAAAACTATGGCTCTGTCAAGGCAAGAATTCAAAAGCGGAAGCCTATTGTTGATGACGAAAACGTAGAAATAGCAATTCTGGGATATTTTCATGCATTTCCAATAATGTCATTAAGACAAGCTGCTCTGGAATCGGGACTATGCAAGGATTCAGTTCACAGAATCTTAATTAAACATAATTTCACCCGTTTTCATCGATTAAAAGAAACAGATTTCCTAAGAAGTGAAAATTTTTGTGAAATTATTCTAATAAGGTCTGTAGGCAACGATTCTTATTTGGGTAATATTATATGATCAGATGAAGCGAAATTTACCAAAAATGGACATTTTAATCGACACAATTCGCATTATTGGAGTGACTCGAATCCTCATGTGTTCAGGGAGCGAAATTTTCAAGAAAGTTGGCAGTTTAATGTTTACTGTGCCATAAGAAACGATAGAATGGTGGCATTAGAATTTTATCACGAAAATTTAAACAGTAAATTATACAGATTTCTTCTTCTGCTAATATGTACAGTCAATTTTTTTGTTTTTGTTTTTTTTTTTAGGTGAAATTTGAATAACAACTATTTAGAAAATTTACCTCTCGCCGAACATAGAAACATTTTTTATCAGCACGACGGAGCTTTCCCACATAACGCGTATTTAATAAATAATTTTTTACAAGAAACTTTTTACGATCAATGGATTGCCAATAATGGACCTTTCCTATGGCCTCCTCGCTCGCCCGATTTATCAATTTTAGATTATTTTATTTGGGGAACTATTAAAAATAAAGTTTATGAGAGCTCATTAACAACTATTGAAGATTGTATGCAGAGAGTAAGAAATGCATTTTAAAACTTATCACAGAATTCAATTAGAAGAGCTACCCACGAGGAACTAATCCGAAGGTGCGAATAATGTGTGGAGGTTCAAGGGCGGAATTTTGCACAATTATTAAATTAAAATGGAATCATGTATTTAGTTGATTTTATCTTAGCTATTTTAGTTTATGCAAAGTGTCTTCAATCCAATTAATAGGCATGTTACAGTGTTTAGTGTTATTTTCCGTTTTTGTGGATATCGAGTAGCAAATGTACTACTTTATCACATTTTTCATAAATAATAAACAAATTCAAAAAGTCGTGGGTGTAATTTAAGCGCAGTGGCATTTTTTGACATAAGAGAATAACTGACATTACTGATTGTTTCTAATCATGGCTAATTTGGTAAAATTTTTACTAAAAATTCTTGAATTTCTAAGATAATCGCAAATATTTCAAGAAATTGTAACTTAAACCCCAACAATCAGAAAAAAAGGAATTTAAAGATACATAACTTGATGTAAAAAAAATACACGGTATTCCGTTTGACTTAAGCAAGTTTTCGCGGTTTGAAGTTTACAAAATATAACGCCAAAATGGAACACTTGGTATGCTACTATTTAATTTCTTTAAACTGTAGAGGAGTAGCTCATCTTATAGTCATTCCACATGCCAAAAAGCAAATGAGTATCTTTTACACGAACAAAGTTATAAAGTTGATTGTAAACCATTACACCTGTCAAAATTTTTTTTAAATATCAAATATCTCTGAAACGGCTGCGTTTAGGTATAGGGTATCTTACATATTTTTGTCTCAGAATTTTATGCTCTTTTCGAAAACCCTAGTAACTCCCTAAATTTTCAAAATTTTCTGGTGCGTGCTTTTCCCTATATCGATCGATTCAGTTCCTGGTGAGACACCCTGTAAATTTTTGAATAAGAGAGTGGACAACTCGATGTAAATATTGTCAACTCCATATGATAACAAGCAAACTTTCTCAACTCTCCATAAATAACTACAAACTTTAAATTAATTAGAGGAACAGCTACTGGTTACATACGAATTTCTATTCAAAATATATATTTGATATGATTCTCATAATTCAAACACTGTCTGATGTTTCTATGCAGTTTGGTTCGTTCATTCGTACTCATATAGAGATATAAAGTTTTTGTGTTTTGTTGAATGAAAATACCTACTTAGATAAAACAAACACACTACTTTAAAATAATAACGTTAATTTATACATTTTAATAATTCGAGTATATTTAAAGTATTTTTTAATAACAGATTTTCCCACCTAAATAAACTAATAGTTTTTAGGTTAAAACCATTACCCCTAATATCATCTACACTATTCAATGTGCTTTAAAATAATTAATTTCTTAAATTTGTCGATAAGCTTGGGCCTAACCAAAGGAATATTTTCGCGTTGTTATTTTTTAGGTTTAGTAATCAGGATTGGATTTAAATAATATTTTGGGTTCAAAATAATTTTTTTTTTTATAAAATCATAAAAAGAGGTACTACTAACTCCGGCTCTGAACTAATAGAATCAGAAGTAAAATATTCTCTTCTTCAAAGGTAGCATCCATCATCATTTTTTTCCAATTCTCCATGAAAAGCAGTGACTGATGTGGGGCGTCATTCATCACCACACATTTCCCATCATATGGACAAAATAAAATTGCTGACATAAATTGGGAACCCATATATTCTGAGATGGATGTAAATTCTGCAACAGAAAAATTAATTAGTATTATTATGAATAGCATAAATAGTTGTATTTATGCACTACATCTAGGAGAGTGAAAAGAAAAAATATAAAAATGACCCATTGGACAACAAATACATTAGTAAAGTCGGTACACACAAAAAATGGTATGTTTAAGGAGTTACAAAAAAACCCTAACGATATTGATCTTAAAATTCGGTACGAAACTTATAATAAAAACCAACTTACATCCCGTATTGAAAAAACAAAATATAATTACTATAAAAACGAAATTGATAAAAAAGCTAATGACATAAAAAACTTATGGAAAGTTGTCCAAGAAATTACTAGCACAAAGAAAAATAAAGAAATAATAAAAACAATTATAAATGCGACAGAGGACGAACTAACTGATGCCAACCGTTGGCTATTGCCAATGAATTTAACAGTACGTTTACAAATATGGGAAAAACGTCAGCCGATAAAATAACAAACAATCCTAATTATAATTTTAATAGAGTAACAGTACCTAATTCGACGGTCTTAGGTCAAACTGATGCTCGTGAAGTAAAGTGCATATTACAAGAGTTGAAAAACAATAAATCGGGTGGACTTGATAATATAAAGACCGAAACACTCAAATTAATCTCGGACCATATAGATAAACAATTAACAAATATTTTTAATAAATGTATGAAAATTGGTATAAGGCCGTCGGCTTTTACAAACACAGTGGTAATACTAGTTTATAAAAAAGGCGATAAGAATAATATTAATAATTACAGACCTACATCGCTAATAACCCATTTAAGTAAAATCTTTGAAAAAATATTGAAAAACAGACTAACTTCTTTCCTAAATAAATACAACCTTCTTTCAGAAAAACAATTTGGATTTAGGCCCAAAATATCGACGCAAGATGCTATTTTAAATCTGACAACAAAAATATACTCTGCTCTGGATGAGAGCAGATCATGCTTGTGTATTTTTATAGATCTTACAAAAGCTTTTGACACTATCAGCCATAATTTACTCTTACAATCTTTAGAAGATATTAGAATTAGGGGCAGGTATCGAAAGCTTTTTAAAAGCTACTTAACAAATAGACAGCAAAGTGTAAGAATAAACAATGCACTGAGTGCGCATCAAGTGATGGAGTATGGTGTGCCACAGAGTACACTCCTGGGCCCCATACTCTTTAACATATACATAAATGGTCTGTTTTCATTACGGAGTAGAGAGATATTTCGGGATTTGCTGATGATACTACACTTTTTTATACAGCTGATACATGGGATGAGATACGGGATTTGGTAAAAACTGATTTCAAAATAAAAGACTGGCTCGACCATAAACTGCTAACAATAGATATCGAAAAAACACACTACTTACCTTTCACCTGTCAAAATTCGAGCCTTCCGCCATTTGAAAATATTGAAATTGACCATCTTGGTAAGCAGTACATCCTTCACTATAAAATAGAAATAAAATATTTAGGCGTTATAATAGATACTTGCCTAAAATGGAACTCCCATATAAATTGTTATACAAAAATTACGAGGGATTCTATATAGATTTAAATATCTAAAAAATGTCTTAAAATTCCCGCAATTAAAAATGCTTTATCATGCACTGATAGAAAGTTACTTGAGTTACGGAATACTGGGATAGAGAGGGGTACTTAAATTCTTTCCAGATAGGTAACTTCAGCTAAAGTATAATCATAAAATATAGTCCCAACAATTTTGTTTCTGAAAATTCCACACCAAACGCTAACAGCTTTTCTTCATGATTTTTTTATTTGTTTTATCAATCTTTTTCTGTTGTGCTTGTTTTCCCACGACCCTCGATTTTTCCTATTAAAAACTACTGCCGTAGAAAAGGATGATTCATAAGTCCATAATATTTTAGTAAAAAAATTGGGATGTTCATCCAATTTTTGAATCATCTGGCGGCAAAAGTCCAGCCTTTTCCTTTTATGAGCCTCTGTTAAAACTTGTACGGGTAAAATTTTATATGGTCTGTAGCTGTTATTTTTTAACATACGCTGGATTTTGGAATAACTTTTACCTAATTGATCGACTGCATTATTTATACTACATTCAAAATTTTCTAAAAAATAATACAGTGTTTCAAAAAAGTCTATTCGCGAGTAGATATGGGTAGGCTTACCTTCGAAATGAAGCACTATATCTAGTTGTTCTTCCTTGTTTGCTTGAACTACACGCTTTTTTCTACTAAAACCTTTCGGTAAATATTTTTGAACGTATTTTCTGATGGTGTTCGACGATTTGGATACAACATCCTATATGCTCTTTTTGTTGTACGTTTATTTTTGTCATTTTGTATATAGCAAATAAATATTTAGACTTTTTCTTCCTCACTGTAAACCATTTTGATTATTTCATTAAAGAAATGTCACTTATCAAACATAATAGTCGTCATTTTCATAGCTCACTTTAATAATGTTAACTTTTCAATATTTACAGTAACTAGTTTAACTAAGATCAGAGACTGTACATATAGTCTCTGCTAAGATATTCGACGTTTAATAACTCAATAACGGTATATATGGTAGGGGTAATATATGGTATATTTTTGAAATCAGGAACAAAGGATCATTCCAAAAATTTAATAATATTCAGGGTAAATATTATTTTTTGTATCCCCTGAAATCTGCATACTACTGTACTTTTGATAGATTTTAACAAAATTCAGTCATAACCACAAAACTTTTATTTAAAACTTTTTTTTCTGTAGTCAATAATAACTAAGCCTGGCCAAGCGATGGTAGATTCAGTGTCGGACGCAATACTAATGCCATCGCGCGCTTGTTTACGATGACGATGACACGACACACTTCAGTTGTTATCTGTCGGTCGATGCATAGAGTACTAATGAATAATAAATAATGTTGAGCGTAAAGAGTAGAAAACGACCGTACGCTGATAAAGTGAATAAATTTATCGGTGAATTTCCGGATTTATTCTATGATGGATGTAAAATAATTTGTAAAGTTTGTGATCAAGACTTAATGTGCTGGAATAAATACGGCTGCAAAAGTCACGTCAATAGTAACCGGCATAAAAATAAAAAAATGGCGTGTCTTCTTTGGAACCTCAGTTTATCTTTGATTTACTGTTAATGCTGATTGCCTGTGATGTTCCCCTGCGCATATTGGATAAACCAGCATTTCGGGAGTTCTGGAATAAATACAATCCCCAGGTGAATTTACCAAGTCGTTCATCGTTACGTAGATATGTACCAAGTGTTCGTGAAGACATTGTAAATAGGAGTAAATGTGCATTAAAAAATATACGACTGTGGTTATGTGTTGACGAGACCACAGATTGTAAAAAAATTCTATTTTAAATGTTATAGTACGTGTACTCGACCCTGTTAAACCACCATTTTACTAGCTAGCTAAAGACTAACTGCGTGTACTGGCGAAACATTACGCAGGTGGTGTTGGAGACTTTCGAAAAATTAATAGCATAGCATTAATAGCAAATACAAAAAAAGTATTTCTCAAATCTCCTAAATGGCTTCGAATATTTCACACACTATGTCCTGGTATTCGGGAACCACCAGAGCCGATTCTTACACGTTGGGGAACGTGGTTGTAGGCAGCTTTTTATTATGCTGAATATTTTCAACAAATAAAAGCTGTGATACTACAGTTCAACCCTAACGAGGCTGCAGCTATTAAGGAAAGCCAGACAAGCTTTCAAGATGTTTCCCTTGAAACAGATTTAAGAACTATTTATAACAATTATAGAGGACTACACGACGCAATAGAAAAATTGCAAAATACTTCGTTGTCGTTAGTGGAATCGCTGCAAATAGTGGACGACGTAAATACACAGCTACAGACTATAAAAGACGCAAAAAAAAGAGCCCGTTATTGAAAAATTCGAGAGTGTATTACGGAAAGATCCTGATTTTACCAAATTAAGACCAATTTGTGATGGTGCAGCTACAGCTGCGTTAAGTGAGTTCACAGAGTGTTTTACTTATGCCTGTATTACTTCCGTAGATGTCGAACGGTCTTTTTCAAAATACAAACATATTTTTTTCACCACAGCGAACATCCCTTACTGAGACAACTGTAGAAATATATCTGATGCTACACAGTTATTATAGAAGTGCTCCAGTTTGTGATAACGACAACCAAGCTACTTCATAAATCTGCATAAGAAGGTGAATTTTGTACATACTTTTATAAAGTGTACCAGTATTAATAAAATTTATTTCCATTTATTTTATTTATTTATTTATTTATTATTAGTTATCACTTGTACATGTGTGAACGTCATTTAAGAGTTTAATAATAATGTGCAGCACTAAGGTTACGAAATATAAGGAAATACATAAAAAAAGAATTTAAAGCGAACGAAATAGTACAGAAATATACATCACAATATATAAAATATTTTTGTTTTTATTATTGTACTTATTCAAGTATTATGATATGATGCATACCCAGTACGTCTCTGTAGGATTAATGACCTTGACAAGGCTTAATAATAACGATGATAAGTGGTGGGTAATTTATAATGAATAACCCTGTACCTTTTTTCTTCTCACTTTCATTGTGTCTCACATTCAGTGTGTCTCTTCTGGTGGTACCACATTCACCAAATTTAATGTGTCACCTAAAATGTTATTGACAATCTGAACTGCCAAATTTGGGAAGTCTCCCATTAGTATTCTTTGGGTTGTCGCGGATACACACATACACCCACACATGCGCACCGGCAGATATAATTCGAAAAATAGTCAGAATGGATTCAGGAGGGTTCAAAACGTATAAATCAATCAAAATCTCGAGGTCGAAAAAAAATCACGATTACTATACTTCCTTATATTAGGTACCTACAAGAAAGTAAAAATAGTTTCTAGAATCGCAAATTTAATATACAATTATAAGAAAAATCTTTGTTAATCACTAATCAGTATGTCCCACCATCGATCGGAACAAAACATAATATACATCTATGTAAAATAATGATTCAGTAAAAATTTAACCAAAACTGTAAAACTACTTAGAAACTTTTCTTACGTCGCACTTGTCTAGCTCTAGTTTCTGAAAAATAATAGATTACATATTGATAAAAAGTTTCTTGAAGAAGCAAGAAGTAACATATTACTTTAATGGAATTTCAATAGCATTAAACTTTACACAAACGAATCCCTGAGACCCACTAATTTTGTTAAAATTAAATTTCGCTAGAAAGGTCCTCCGCGGTATTTGATGCTTGACTAACTACAACAGACCATGTGTATATTTGTGTGTGTGTGTGTGATGTAAAAAATTTTATACTTAAATTAATAATTATATGAAACAATTTCAATTTACTCCAGAATATTTGATTTATACAGTAACATTAAGCATAAAACTGGCTTCATCAGTCTAAAATTGGTGTAAAGTAAATTATGTGAGAATATTTTAATTAAACAAGATTAATACAATGATGAGTTAACTTCTCTATATGGGGATATCACTGCACCATCAGTAAATAATATAGCCGTTGTTTTAGATTTTTAAAATACATTTAAAACAGTACGTTTTTAAAGTACACTACCTAAAACAAATAAAGAATCATAGTTAAAACTTTAACAGATTTTTCTAAAATTATGGCATTTTAGTCAAAATCGGTATGCATTTGGCTTTGTCAGAACTCGAACCCGTCCATCACTAACCTATAATTTAAATCTTGACTCATCTGAATAAATAACTTGGGTCCAGTTCTGTAACTGGCAAAGTTGATGTTCTCCAGCAAATAATAATGTCGCTTGTTAATGGTGTTTGGTCAATCTAGGTGTCTTAAGTGGACTGTTTCAAGTTGAGATCGGTGAAAAAGTGTGTAGAGGCTTAAATTCTTGTTTTTTTGTATTGTTTAAGTTAAATTGATGTTAAAGATACAAGGGATTTTTTCTCCTTAAAATGAATTATCCAATTTTTTTAAGTCATCATACAATTTAGTTCAAGTGCATGTCATATAAATTAAGAGTAATACTAGTTGGACTTGACTGTGAGAAATTGTTCGGTATTTAAAAGGGCTTGAGAATAAATTGACAGGTGACTGGTCACGGTCCCTATATATAGACATCGTATTTGAAATCGATGTCAGATTAGCATAGCAGAAATCAGTGCGGATGCTGTGGTTAACAAAAACAACCAAAAACGGAACATTTTATTACATCAATATTTTAAATAAAAATTTGGAAACAATAAAACAAAACTAGAACAAATGCCGATTGGATATAAAAACGTTACAAATGAATAGAAAATAAAACAAAAAGAATGAAAGTTGCAGTTGAGCTTTGCCGACAATTAAAAGTTGGCACAACTCGAGCGAACACGCTGTGTAATGTATGGTACCCAACCGGGTAACGGAATTGCCTATAACATTATCAAGTATATGTTGAGGAATAACTTTGTTTTCTTGTAATGTGTGTTGTAATAGATGGAGAACATGTGATGGGGCCACATTTCTTTGATGGTACATTGCCTGGAGCTATTTATCTGCCACAATTATTGGTGACTCTCCCAGAAATAATCCGAAATAGGATGTGGTTTCAGCAAGATATTGTTGCACAACATTATTTAAATGCAGTAAGGGACCACCTAAATAATATCTAATCACTTCAATGGATTGGAAGAAATGGTCCTACTAATCCTGCTAAATCTCCAGATTTTACTAAAATAGATTTCAGATGATATTTTACAAGTTGTTGGCTGTTAAAGTAGAAATTATTTCTTCAATAAAAAACAGAAAAAACTTTATTTCCTATTTTAATTTTTAGAGCACTTCCAGCCAGGTATATGGACAATTTATCCTACGTTTCGTCCGAGTTTTCGGACTTTTTCAAGGTTAAAAGCTAAAAATAATGGTTTTACATAAGTCTTAAATCAGATTAGTGACAGAATACATATCTAAAAAAGTGTTTTCTTACCTAATATAAATTCCCTATTTCAATTTCATTGTATGGGCTGGTTTTATTTTGTTTTTTCATCATTTTTTTATTTGGTAGGTATGTGTTGTACGTGTAGTTCGACGAGTTAGGCAGAGAATGATCAGTATTTGGTGTCGTCGTTGATGTGTTCTCTTTAAGAATAGGTAAGAACACATCAACGACGACACCAAATACTGATCATTCTCCACCAAAATATGAAGGAAATAATAATAACTGTTTTTAGAAATATCACATCGGTAATTTTAAGAACAATAGAAACCTCATTCCAAAGGGCAACATGTGGAGCACTTATCATAATTTGAGAAAACCTCTAATTTTTAAGTTTATTTTTGAATTTTGTACTTATTGCTCAATCAATCGAAAATGGTTACAAATAACCATAGAGATGTAGTACAAAAATGTTCGTTTTTAAATTCTACATTATGTGGTCGAAAATGTGCAGGATCTTCTATTTGAAAAAATTGAAAAAAATTCAATTCAAAAAGTTCTAAATTGAAAAATCATTTTGGCGACCCTCTATAGTTTTAGGAACTGAAAAATGATTCAGAAACATCCCTCAGGAGTCTTATAACTAGTATTAATATTATTTTTTCTTAAAATCCATAATTGTGACTGTAATGAATTTTTCCACTATGCATGTGGAGATGGTATTATTTCAATAAAAAAAATTATTACGTCCAAGAGGTTGGGAGATAGTCAATAATAATACAGGGGTGGAAAGACACTAGAAAGAGGTTTCGAAAAATGTACCGATATACATAGTATTACTTTTAAAAAAAGGATCCTGACCCTGTACAATCGCTTTGGCTCGCCCTGTATAATCAAAAATAATTTCTGGTTATAGGCTTTTTTATGTAGTTTTCCTTCGTATTTTAATCAAATTTCTAACTATCATATAACTTGTGTTATGGAAGTCGGACGCACTATTGCCCCACCCTGTATATTACTTTTAAATAACCACACAGAAAGAAATCAGCAGCATTAAGATCTGGTGATACAGGGTGCCAATGGGTGGTACCATTATTTTCTATAGCGATTACATTTAGTTTTTTTATTAAAAATATAATAAACACAAGATTAATATCCGAAAAAGTTCAAAGTCCAATTGCTAATTTTTTTGAGAACTAGCAAAAATTATTAAATTGGTAAGGTATCCATCTGACTGGCCAATAATTTGCGAATCCTGTAGCAATTTTAAGTTCCTTAAAGCTTTAATTTGACGATATACGTATAATCTTAACAACTGCCTTATTAAGTGATTTCCACTTGATAATAGACATTTAATTACGAAAATTAATTAGCCAAATTCAATTTATAGTAATGCTGCGATCTCGAAACAGTTGAAGATTTAACGAAATTAGGGTGGGATTAGTTTTATTCTATTTGTAATTACTTCTTGCCTTAACAAAATATAAATGTGGAAAGCGGGTGGTAAATTTAAAAGTCAAATTCTCGTTATCTGTAGAACTAAAAAAAAAAAAAGAGAATAAACGTTAAATCGAGAAAAAGAATTATTCAGGTGTGCGAATCCGTTATTAAATCTCATTGTTTTAGTAAAGAAGGATAATGAAAAACACTCTCATACTGATTGTGATTTGTACACGATATCTAGCTTTTTGTTTGTTAAATAAATAAGCACACGGGGTACAATAAAAAATAATGGAAAATAGACAGTGATTTAATTTGACTAAATAATTTTAAACAGTTCTTGCAGCTTGCGGTGTGGTGCATTGACTGCTGAAATTACGCCGCACAACGTATTAAATTATTACACTTTTTATTTCTAACTAGTTTAATAGCCATGATTTTGACATAAAAAGACATCAAACACAATACATAAATAAGGCAACCCTCAAATCCAAAGCCTCCAGCGTTGTTGACAAAGCATGGACACACAACCACTTTCTTGGATTTTGCCGAGTTCGAAGTCAGAATTTGAACCTGCGAGCCGGCAGATAGTAAAATCAGCTAGGTTCATCACTCAACGCTTTAGCCCACTGCGCTACCAAGCTCGATTTGAGCATTCATATAGAAGAAAAAAACTCGAAAACTTTCGTTTATTAAGTGAAAGTTTCTTGTTATAAAAACTACTGGCGGTTCTTCTATAGGGTAATTTGGTCAATGACCTCCCATATGCAAATAAAAAAAATAGAGCTATTCATTTTCTGAAGTTTATAAATATATAATATATATGTATTTTTAATATTCTTAAAAAATATATTAAAGTTTATAGTTCATTCTATGCACAATACTACTCAAATATCTAGATCGCAGGATTTCGTATCCCCTCCGAGCACCGAGCTCTACATTCATATTCATTACGTTATTCATTTATAGAATTTAAAAATCTTAGGTCAATCCACAACGTGTCCTCAAAGCTAGCTACGGACCGAATTTACAACGAATTAAAGTGAAATAGACTTATGCACGAATCGTCAGAAAGCAAAAGAGACAGAAAACACTGGCGGGGACAATGTCTCTGACACATTTTACGTAAACGGTAACGCACGAAGTTTAGTAGAGCAGTCAGCAGTCTTAATGCTGACTAGATACGCGTTGGTCGGTAAATTCTGTCGCGTTGTATTTAATGTTTTTATTTGTGAACATTTTATTAGTAAATCTCTACTTGTCGTGAAATTAAGTAAAACAGTGTTTTTGGTGTTTACTGTTAAATATGAGTGTTGTACAAAATATATTAAAACTGAAAGATGGGCATAAGTTGGGTTATGACGACTGAGTGAAATTCAAAGGTGGTGGCCGTCCAAAACCTAATGTGACGATAAAGCAAACATCTCTTGATAAGAAAAAAGAAGTTAATAGGTATTTTTAATTAAAAAAAGTTAACCTTCAGCAAATTTTATTCATTGTTACGCTCATCAACTAAATTTAATTTTACAAAACGCATCAAGTCAGGATAAAAGCATAACATTTTTTTTGCTAATTTACATAGTTTTTCTTCATTCTTTGGAAAATCGCCAAAAGGAACAGCCGTGTTAGATAATGTTGTTAAGGTGAGATTACCTAAAGCGGCTCCAACACGATGGAATTTTAATACAAAGTGCATAGAGACTGTTTATACCTATCGAACAGAATTATTAGATTGTTTAGAAAAAATCATTGATAATGAATCAGAAAACAACACTCTAAACCAAGCTATTGGTTTAAAAAACTACTTACAAAACGAACGTTTTCTTTACTGGTTAAATTTTTTTCATTTAGTTATGCCTCATTGTGATATATTGTTCAATCAATTACAAAAATGTAATATCGATGTCCTAACAGTAAATAAGTGTATTGGCGTTTTAAATAGTACAATTGAAGACATCAGAAATAAAATTTTGAATAACTATTTGGAGGAGACCTCCATGCAGTCTGCCCAGAGATGTAAAACGGAAGAATCAAAAAGGAAAATTTCATTAGAAGTTTGTGATATAATTACATCTAAGATCAAAAACAGGTTTGGCTTCAGTAATCATTTAGCAGTGTATCAGTTATTTCACGCAGATCGATTTAAAGATTATGAAAAAAGCTTTCCTCAAGATATGTTTAAATTAGTTAAAACGGAGTATCCAGTCATAAATCATTTGAAACTTAAAACTGAATTAGAAGTATTATATAGCCGAGAAGATTTTTCCAATAGTGAAGGTGTAGTTGCTTTGTTACAGCTTTTTATTAACAATAATTTGTGCAATACTTTTTCTGAAAGTGTCAAACTGTTAAAAATCTTGTGTACTCTCCCTATTACTACCGTCGAAAGTGAACGTTGTTTTCCCACCTTAAAAAGAATAAAGACATTTTTAAGAAATACCATGGGTCAGGAAAGGTTATCTTCCTTAGCTATGCTTACCATAGAAAGGGCATTAATAAAGAAGATAAAAGACTTTAATGAAAAAGTAATTGACCACTTTGCATCTCAAAAAAGACCGGAGGATCGACTTGGAATATAAATCACTTTAAAATTTAGGTAATACAGTAAACTTTTCTAATTGACCTCCCTATCTCTTGACCCACGAACCGCCACTGAATAAAAACATATGAAAATAATGCATAAATCAACAACAAACAAAAAAGTAGTCGTTTGCAAGGAACTAGTAAATATTCACCTCTTTGTCTCGCATTTTGTACTGAAAATTTTCTTACAATCTTCTGAATATTATTCTTATTTTTGTCAATTTTTCGACATTTGGTGAGTGCACATTTTTGCACATTTCTTCCATATCATATATTAGCGTTTTCAGTTACTCGAACTAGGAGTTTCTTCTATGAATATAATTCGAAAAATGCACCATAACTTAGATACAGGGTGTTGAAGCTTATTATAATTTAATGTCTAAGGGAAGACAAAAGCTATCGCTATCCAGTTATGTACTACTTATTTCTATAAAAGGGGTATATAACCCCCGCATCTACGCCAATGGCTTTCTGTTACTATTTTTCACTTGAAATGTAAATGCAGCTTTACACAGAAATTATTTTTAAAATGTACATATTTTGACACCATAAAAAATTGTTCGCCAAGCCTTTTAAAAAGGCTGATATTTTACTTAGACGCACTAATGAGGAACCCTGTATAAAAGTTTTATTTTCTTTAGGTACCTACTAGTTTCTTAGTAAAGACGATAAAGCAATAGTAAGACTACCCTGTACATTTTAAATAGTATTATATTATATCGATGAGTAGGTAACCGCCTGAAATATGGAACAGATTACTAAAAGAACAAATCTTACTAGTTGCTGAAAATTGTTTCCTGCCAGGGTATGCATGTGCAAGGACGAATCTACAGGTTAGTTTCCTTCCTTCTTGTTGAGGTGCTCTATCCCTCGGGACGTATTTCAGATTTAATAATTCCGTGGGTCTACTGAGCTACTGCAAACTCACCGTGGATAGGATCAGCTCTTTAATTCTCCCCTCAAACTTCTTTAATGAGTTTCAAAGACTTCATCGTTTTTCCAACGCTGTCTCGATACAGTTTCAACCAAACTCAATTATTATTTGTAAGAAAATTTACAAATAATGTTATTGCGGTTATAGTAAACAGAAGTTTCACTCAATTGGTACATTACATTATTGGTTAAGAGGGTCTTTTATATGCCCTTATTTTTGAAAATACATTTGAATATTTAACTCATCTACAATCTGTAGAAATAAAAAGTAAAACAGTATGAAATTTAGAGATCGATTAGACATTCATAATTTATTTATTTATCTACTGATTTATTTATTTAAGAAAGAAGGTCACCCAACAGATAATCGCAACTGCCCAATTACAGGGACACAAAATACAAAATACAAATTAAATTATAAAATGTGTGTTATTAGCCTAAAAACTATACTTATACAAAAAAACCTAATACAATGTTGAAAGTTGATTTGAGGTGTAATACAAAAAAATAATTCTTTTTTATCAATAAGCCTGGCCAAGCGATGGTAGGTTCAGGGTCGGGCGCAATATCAATGCCATTGCGCGCTTGTTTACGATGACGATGACACGACACACTTCAGTTGTTATCTGTCGGTCGATGCATACAGTACTAATAAATAATAAATAATGTTGAGCGCAAAGAGTAGAAAACGACCGTACGCTGATAAAGTGAATAAATTTATCGGTGAATTTCCGGATTTATTCTATAATGGATGTAAAATAATTTGTAAAGTTTGTGATTAAGGCTTAATAGGATTAAATGTGCATTAAAAAATATACGGCTGTGGTTATGTGTTGACGAGACGACAGATTGTAAAAAAAAAATCTATTTTAAATGTTATAGTACGTGTACTCGACCCTGTTAAACCAACGTTTCCACTTTTACTAGCTAGCAAAAGACTAACTGCGTGTACTGGCAAACAATTACGCGGGTGGTGTTGGAGACTTTCGAAAAATTTGAACTGTCCACAAGTCAAGTGTTGATGTTTGTGATCGACGGTGCTGCGACAATGCGTTTGGTGGGCCGTTTTCTTCAAAGAGACGATTGTACGTTTTTACATGTTACGTGTAAAGTGCATGCGTTCCATCTTGTAGCAGAAACGATTCGAAAATGTTTTCCAGAGGTAGATGCATTAATAGCAAATACAAAAACTCTTCTTGACGATAAAGACTGTAAGTTACAGATAGTTAAATTATTTTTATAGAAGAAATAATACCTGTGTCCATTGAATCTATAATTTAAAGAACCCTTTCTATTCTCAGTATGCACTTATTTATTAAAGTCTGCTAATTTTAAGAAACTGACTGGCGTCAGCGAGGTACCTTACAAAGTCTTACCTATTATATCATGTCCATAAACAGTTCTTTATGGTTGTCAGCGTACACTTGCATCATTATTAAACGTTCCATAGTATGCTCTGCTATACTTCTACGCTGATATGTAAATAGTAAAAAGTATTTTGAAAATGAACGATCTACATCCAAAGACGTAATATTTGCATACACATAATATCACTTGCACCTCCATGCCTTAGATACTTTTTAATATTAAGCAATTTGTCAATATCTGGATTTTCACACATCTGTAATGTCATATTTACATTGTTCACTATTTCAAAGGATTCCACCGCATTAAAAAATACACAAAAAATAAAAAAAGTATTTAAATATGCACTAAAAGAACAGGAAAACTAAATAAAATATCTATAATCTGGAACACAGTAAACGCACGAAACCACAAAAAAGCTCAACACTTTCTGACGAAACACGATTACCACTACAACACTGACTGCCTCGGGATAGAATCTCCGAGTAGTCGCACTTAGAGGCCACCGATTACTGTGCATAAACACTAGGTTTTATTCTACTGTGCTGTCGATATGCGTAGTTACGAAATGCTTTTTTAATAACAAGTTCAATGTGATTTTTGAAAGATAAATTAGAGTCCAGCATTATGCCCAAGTCTTTTACTACATTAACTGACTTAATTGGAGCATTGTTTAGATATAATATACACAATTGTGGATTTAAGCACCTTGAGAACAAAACAGAATAACATTTTTTAGATTTATAGAAAATTTGTCCAGAGTACATTAATTATAGAACTTGTTTAAATCAGTTTGAATTTGCTTCAATCAATTGATCTTATTTTTTTTTTCATATTCTTAGACCATCAGAAAAAACAATATGTTTAGAACAAGCAAAATAAATAGCATTCATAAAAATATTAAATAAAAAGGGCCTCAGGTGAAAACCTTGTGGTACACATTTATTGTATCGGACTTAAAATTGTTTATGGTTACGTATTGAGATCTGTTGCTAACATACGAGGAAAGGAGCTCCAATAGCTGAACGTGCATACCGAAATTTTTTAGTTTTCCAATTAACCCACAGAAGTACCAAGTTTAACACATTTAATGATGAAGGTGAAATATAATTTAATTATTACCATCAATACAAATTTTTTATGAATTAAAAAAGTTGTACTAAACACTGACGTTTCAGAAAAAATACAAGGAAAACCAAGCAGTTGTTGGATTTGTGAGATAAAAATTAAATTAGTTAGTAATTATTATTATTCTTAACATAACTATAATTTATTAATTAAAAATTCCTCTTTTTTTTAATTTGCATTGAGTTTTATACTGCGACATTGCCTGTTTTTCCACAAAATAACGAGGTCTTACAAATATTCGGAACTGAAAACGTTTTAAACTCTTTAACTGATTTTTATTGAGGCCGATTACCCTCTCGCCATGTGTCAATCAAGGACTAATCCTATCTGTACGATAATTAAAAACGAAGTAGATTATAACTTCGTCAAATTTTATCGGACTTTTCCATATTTATGTATATGGCGTTAAACTTTGCGAGTTAAAAAAAGAGCATACTGTAACGGTATTAATTATAAATTACAAAATATTGTTTCTCTAGTGGGTTATTTAGCAATTTTACCGCCAGATTTGGTGGTTATGAGAGCCTGATTGCCGACATACTTAAAACAATTGAATTCTAGCCTCGTTTTTATGTTTCTTGACTCTGCATTCCAGTTTTTAGTATTTAATTGAAAATACTTCTGAGCGTGTGGATATGGATAGGCGCTCTCTACGATAAATGGTGCGACATGCGACAGATCTGTTGGCCGGCATTATATAAAAGCGATACATTATTATGATGAATGATGAGATGTATGTGTCCTACATAGCTTGTTTATATATTTAAATAGATTCTTTCATATACGTATGATTATATAATATATATAAACGATAGTAAAACATTATTTTTTACGTCTTGCTTAACAGTTATTCCGTAAAGACTGTAAAATTTTTACTAAAAATAAGTTACACTGTTACAGCGGATTTTTATTTATATTGTTGTTATATACATATACATGTATATAGGTATAGTTGAGGAAACCTATATTGTGACGGAACGTGTGGGGCGGCGACATATGGGCGGGAAATGTATAACACATAACATCTTCCGTCTGTTACACCGCGTAGATTAAAGCGAGAACAATGATTGTTGTGTTTGCTGGCACGCGACCAAGGCGGAGTTTAGATTACATGCAGTGACACTTCAGGGCCGCACTTAATTTTGTTACCTAGCAGTGCTGATATATTTGTATGTATAATATTATAAAATAAATAATAATTATGTAATATCTGTTTAATTGCTAGCGTGTTTTTGAAAATATTTTAAGAAGGTTAACGTGTTGAGGTGACTTGTGTAATATGAGTAATAATTATTTTATATCTATTAATTTGCTAGAAATTCACACAAAAATGATATAAATTTTAGAAATAATATATTTTGTACTAGGTATTTTTATATTTCTTCTTTATTTTATAAGAGTTATCATTATCTTTTTGTCAGCGGCCTTACATATTTGATACAATAGTTTTCCGGAATTACAATTACATCTAAGACCGCAAAAGATTCTAAAAGGATTTTTATAAAAAGTACAAGATTTTAAGTATCACGGTGATTAAAAAGTATTCCATTTAACGTTTCAAAAATTTTTATTATGTTTCAAATTGAAAAACTAGCAGCTGTGTCAGATATTTTCAATACGACCGAGATACTTGCGTAAGATGCAAGGTCTGCGAATTTTTTGTTCTGTGATAGAAAAATCATTATCATCTTATTTTTGTTACCTGCTTCATTTGTATACATTGAAAAAAATAATCACGAAGTGCTATTGCAGATATAAATAGGGATACGTCATATGTTCCAACTCAATAAAATAGGAAATCTGGAAAATCTTAGCTTTGTTGTGGCGGCATCGTAAAAGTGATTTATATTTTTCTCTTTAAATTGAGTATATCTTGCGCTTGGCGATATAGTAATGCAAAAATAAAATACTTTATGATTATCACCCAAAGAAATATTGTGGACAACTTCATTTATTGCGTCAGTCCGGTTACTGTAGAAGAATATAAAAATGGAGTTAGAAAATATATAAGTTAAGAAAGTCATAAGCATTAGAAAATTTTATATTACGTTGTGACTGTACGACTGCCGCCGTACCTAAAAGCAAAAGAATACACAGAAAAATGGTTAACTGTGATAATGTGTTAATTGTGGCATTCTCTGGATTTTCCTTTTTCCTCACTGATATTAAGAGTACAGATAGATTATATCGCGGGTGGGTTGTTAAGGCCCTAGTTGTCTCCCATCATGGCGACCTGAAAAGATCTTTATTGATAACCCTTATATCTATGTGTACTCCTATCCCTCATCCTTCCTCCCTTTTTAATCCGTTTGTATCCCAAATAAGGGATCTATTAAAATTTGTGTCCTCCAAAGTTGTATATATGGCGACCAGTTATTATCACTTCAAATATCCGCTCAAATTCGAGCCTCACTGGCATTGTGTCAGTAGGTTTGGTTATTGAGATTAACTGAAATTCATTCAACATACTCAGATGTCCAACAGGATATCCTGATTTGAATTTTCCTATGGATTGCAGACGCTGAAGGCTATTTCCTTTGCTGCTGTTGGATAGGTTCTCATTGCACCTGTGATTCCAGACACGCTAACCGTTCCACTTTCAGCAACTTGTTTTGTACTGTTTTATCTTTTGTTTTTTTGTATGCATAAGTGAAAATGGGTCTGACAACTGTTAAGTATGACCAGTAGATCATTTTCAGGTTTAGGCCGCAAGTTTTACCGAAGTGCCTGAGGCACATCTAGTGGACCGCTGTTGCTCTTTCAATAACCTTTGTCAGGTGTTTGTTCCAGTTGAGTTTTTGGTCTAGGATTACACCTAGATATTTTACCTCACCAGAGAAATCAATTTGTACACCATTCATTTTTGGGGCTATTATGTAAAGCTTCTTTCTTTTTGTGCATGGTGTAAGGACTGTTCTGCACTAAGTTTTAATGATGTTGAGTGCAGATAAATTAATGTTCTAATAGAACTTGATATGTCTAAAACCCTCGGATGTGTTGATTTCTATATTTTTACATTAATGTTTGTTGAAGTAATAATCCGACAAAAGCAACTACTTTCAGGGGTTCCTCTAGGCTAAGTTCTTAGCCCCTTCTTTGCCTAAACATTATAGACTGAAGTTTCTGGAAATCATACTTTATATAATTAATTATAGCAATCTGTTAAATTTTTTTACACGAAAATCAAGCTTTGTAAAGTTAAATAATGTTCAGTTTTGAGTAGCGACAATCCATTCCAAATTTCAAATTCTGCTGGTGTAAAAATGGCGTATATCCAAAGTAAACGTTTCAAGTTTTAATGCTGAAACAATTTGATCATCTACTTACTGCTGTGGTTCCAACTTGGTTGACGAAATATAGTTTGTGGAAACTGCTAGATTCTAAAACTCCTTAGGATTTTGTATAAAATTTTCAAATTTAGTAGTATGTTACCTATTGTACTTCTTATCGTTGAAGGCAAAAATTAAATGTCAGATGGAATGATTTTACCAAACGTTACTGAACATTGTTCTTTAATATTGAACCATTAAACTTAATGGACTTATAGGACGTCGCAAACTTGGGCATCCGTCCTCTACATGGCTGCTTAAGGTGAATGTCATTCACTTTGTCATGATGATTTAATATTACATCCTTACATAGATTTTTATTACTGTTTGAAATCTTATTTCCAAAAATGTTGTTAACAATTTAAAAAAGTACACTACCAATATATCCAAAATTAGATTGGTTCAATTGCACAGATATTAAAGTAGATGCGGTAAGCTTTAAAAATGTCCCTCGTAAAAACTAATCCAACAATTTCCTTCACTTAACAACTGCCCTTATGTCAATCACTCCCAAACCTGCCATTACGTTTATGACTATCACTTCAAGTTTTATCTTTCAGGACTATCTGTAGTTACTTTAGTATTCAAAAAAAGAGCCTGGTTTGTTCTATTGATCATTCAAAGGTATTTAAAGGATCCTTACGCGAAGATCCAAGCCCATAGACGATCTCC
Source organism: Rhamnusium bicolor (assembly GCA_029963845.1). Classification (NCBI taxonomy): domain Eukaryota; kingdom Metazoa; phylum Arthropoda; class Insecta; order Coleoptera; family Cerambycidae; genus Rhamnusium; species Rhamnusium bicolor. The sequence continues at coordinate 804,904 of JANEYF010003318.1, read as the reverse complement.
AAAAATTTAATAGTTAAGAAATGTATTTTTTACATAATACAGAATACATTTATGGACACGGTTTTATTCTGTTTTCGTAAACAACTTGTTTTATATGTTTTATGGTTATAAAAATTCACATAAATGACAGTTTTTGATGAAAACGAACTCATTATGCCAAGGATTGCTGGGACTGTCGTACTGGTGAACTAGAAAAATAGAATCAAGACCATGCAATTCCGTACAATTCTTGAACTGTGCATAACATGGGCCTCCGCGATAGGAACTTTTTATTCTTTTCTCTTATAAGAAATTCACCGTACACTGTTGCTAACGGATTTTTGAATTGCACTGTGTACTACAGATCATTTATCATAAAGGGCGAAGGCCACTGCCCCTATAAGTACCTAAGTCCACAAAATTGCCACTTGGAGGAATTATTACACCTTGAAACCAGATATTACGGATATTATAACAACCCTCGGTTCAAAGCATGTCATTAATTAAATTCAACTATGAATCTACTATTAAATAGCCGTATAAACTGATACTCCAGCAGAATGTCAAATTATTTTATGGAAAATAAATGACTCAAAATGGCCTAGTTCACATTCATGAGATGAGGAATTGTAATCGTCGAAAAATATTTATTATGAATATTATATTTCGAGTGATCAATGACCATATACAGGGTGTCTCACCAGGAACTGCATCGATTGATATAGGGAAAAGTACGCACCAAAAAATTTTGAAAATTTAGGGAGCTGCTAACGGCACTGTGGCCAATACAACCAAATGCCCTATGCCTAAACCCAGCCGTTTCAGAGATATTTGACATTTTAAAAAAATTTTGACAGGTGTAATGGTTTACAATAACCTTTATAACTTTTTTCGTGTAAAAGATACTCATTGGCTTTATGGTATGCAGAAAGACCATGAGGTGAGCTACGCTCCACAGTTTAAAGAAATTCAATAATAGTATACCAAGTGTTCCATTTCTGACTTAAATCAAATAGAACATTCTGTATTGTGGGGGGTTTAAGTTACAACTTTTTGAAATATTTGCGATTTTCTTAGAAATTCAAGAATTTTTAGTAAAAAATGTTATCAAATTAGCCATGATTAGAAACAATCAGTAATGTCAGTCATTCTCTTATCTCAAAAAATGCCACCGCGTTTAAATTACACCGACGAATGCTTTTTAAATTTGTTTATTATTTATGGAGAATGTGATAAAGTAATATCAAGAACTTATAGTACACTTTTTACTAATAAGTCGTTATATCTCCACACTTGAATAATGTTGAATACCACATTTAAATTGCGAGTATTGTGGAGTGATTAAAGATATGCCTGCTGAATTGAATTCGTGTAAAATCCTCTGTTTGAACTGCTCACTGAAGAGTGATGAGTAGAGCTGTCCGAGGTCACCTGGCCGACAGAGCCGTCATATGACTCATATGTTTACATCATATCATAATACTTGAATAAGTACAGTAAATGAAAATAAATTTTAACAATAATGTTACATTTTATAATAATTTGTATAAAACTCACCCTATTAAGCAGATTTATGAAATAGTTTGGTTGTCGTCATCACAAAGTGAGGAAGATCTAGCATCAGGTATGTTTCTACAGCTGTCTCCGTCAGCGATGTTCGCTTTGGTGAAAAAATATGTTTTGCATTTTGAAAATGACCATTCGACATCTACGGATGTAATACAGACATAAGTAAAACAATCTGTGAACTCACTTAACGAAGTTGTAGATGCACCATCACAAATTTGTCTTAATTTGCTAAAATCAGGATCTTTCTGTAATACACTCTCGAATTTTTCACTAACGCGATTATTTTTTTCCGTCATTTATAGCCTGTAGCTGTGTATTTACATCGTCCACTATTTGCAGCGATTCCACTAACGACAACGAACTATTTTGCAATTTTTCTATTGCGTCGTGTAGTCCTCTATAATTGTTATTAATAGTTTTTAAATCTGTTTCAAGGGAAACGTCTTGAAAGCTTGTCTGGCTTTCCCTAATAGCTGCAGCCTCGTTAGAGTTGAACTGTAGTATCACAGCTTTTATTAGTTGAAAATATTCAGCATAATAAAAAGCCGTTTTCAACCACGTTCTTCAACGTGTAAGAATCGGCTCTGGTGGTTCAGGGATACCAGGACAGTGTCTGTGAAATGCTCGAAGCCGTTTAGGAGATTTGAAAAAAACTTTTTTTGTATCTGCTATTAATGCATCTACCTCTGGAAAACATTTTCGAATCGTTTCTGCCACAAGATGTAACGCATGCACTTTACACGTAACATGTAAAAACCTACAATTGTCTCTTTGAAGAGAACGGCCTACCATGCGCATTGTCGCAGCACCATCAGTCACAACATCAATACTTGACGTGTTGAAAGTTCAAATTTTTCGAATATCTCCAACACCCCACGCGTAATTATTTCGCCAGTACACGCAGTTAGTCTTTTACTAGCTAGTAAAAGTGGAAATGTTAGTTTAAGAGGGCCCAGTACACGTACTATAATATTTAAAATAGAATTTTTTTTACAATCTGTCGTCTCGTCAATACATAACCAGAGCCGTGTATTTTTTAATCCACATTTAATCCTATTTACAATGTCTTCACGAACAGCTGGAATATATCTACGTAACGATGTACTACTTGGCAAGTTCACCTGGGGATTGTATTTATTCCAAAACTTCCGAAATGGTTGTTTATCCAGTATGTGTAGCGGAATATTACAGGCTATTAACATTAACAATAAATCAAACATAAACTGAGTTGTCAAAGGCATGCCATTTTTTTTATTTTGATGTTGCACGGTGTTGATATGACGACGACAATCTGTTTTGTGCCAGCACATTAAGTCTTGATTACAAACTTTACAAATTATTTTGCATCCGTCATAGAATAAATCCGGAAATTCACCGATAAATTTATTCACTGTGTCCGCGTACGGTCGTTTTTTACCCTTTCGCGCGTTTGACATTATGTATAATTTAGGTACAACCTCACGCAATAACCTTTCAAATAAGACTGCAGCGTAAATCACTTCTAAATCGGCACGTGTGACGCCATCGCAAGACCGTGGCTGTACTCCAGCCACCTCGGACAGCTCTAGTGATGAGTCAATGTGTTAAACTGTCTCATTTTGAGAAAAAAATTTCAGACATCAAAAACATCCAAAACCGTTTCTTCCAATTTGTCCATAGATCATCTAAATATGACAGATAAACCTACAATTATTTTCTTATATTATCGGAACAAACGAAATTTTTAAAAATTACAAGTGTTTCATTGTGCACCCACAACGTTTTCTATCGTAATTTGATGTCATAGTAACGCCAGTTTATCCTGGCAAGAAATTTCTCAAGATCACATCTCGATATCTCCTATCGTTTTGAAGATATTCTTCTTGAAAATTGCACAAAATTGCGTTATTAGTTTCATTTGGCAAGTACTTTATTTATAAGTATTACTTATTTAATCTTCGAAGTCATAAATGATACCCTGTATACAACTTGAATGTTTTGTAGATGTTTAGCAAAACGAAATATCAACACCACTCTTGTTATATACATTTAGATTGCTATCTCGATCGATATTGATTATTTTTTCATTACATATTCACGTGTTGTAAGTATTTTTGTTATTTTTATACGACTCTTTTATATAATTCTTCATAATAATTATTGAATGTGAGCACACGATAACTTGGGTGAATTATACTAAAGTACCTATATTAGAAAAATTTTATAATACTATAAAACGGACTGTAAATTGGCAAAAGAAATAGGTACGAATCGTTTATATACTAAATATCTATTTTATTGTCTTTCCCTAACATCTTTCTACAGGACTTTGTTTTGTAAATAAAAAAGATAGTTATTACTATTAGTCTTAAGAAAAATATATATGGCACCCATTACCTCTTTTTATACCGCTTCTCGCACAAAACAAATTGATGTGGTACGTTTTGTTGATATTTATTGGCCTGACCTACGACCCTTGCCTCCGCAATATACTAGCTAGTCGTTAGAATTTGTGGCTATTTCCTCTAGAGTTGGCAAAAATGCGCCGCAGGACATAGGCGCACATATCATAATAAGTGTAATAAAAGAAATTAACTAGTAATAAAAGCAATAAATTCTTACAATTTATAATAATGCATGCATAATTTACCCTCTTAAATAGCTTGGTTATCACAAACTGGAAAAGATCTGTGAAAACTTTGTAGCATCATATATGTTTCTATGGTTGTGTCCGAGAGTAATGTTCGACGTGGTGAAAAAATATGCTTATATTTTGAGAACGACCGTTCGACATCTATTGACGTAATACAAGCACACTTAAAATAGTCCTTGAACTCACGGATCTGCAGATGCACCACCAGTATAGGTCAAATTTTTCTAACGTCTCCAGCACCATCCGCGTAATTGTTGGTCTTTTGCTAGCTAGTAACAGTGACCCGGTTTAAGAGGGTCCAGTACACGTAATGTAACATTTAAAATAGATTTTTGGTCATAGTTACGCAATGTTGTGCGACTTGGTAACGTCACTTTGAGATTGTATTAATTCCAGAACTCCTGAAATGGTTGTTTATCGAGTATGTGCAGCGGAACATCACAGGCAATCAGCATTAAGAGTAAATCGAACATAAACTGTGTTGTCGAAGGCACCCTATTTTTTTTAGTTTTATGTTGCACAGAATTTACGTGACGTTTACAACCACGTTTGTCCCAGCACATCAGGTCTGTCTCGCACATCTTACAAATTATTATAGCACCATTGTACAATAAATCGGGGAATTCACTGATAAATTTATTCACTTTATGGCCGTTTTTTACCCTTAAGCAGGTCTGAGATCCTTTATTATTAAATTAATATCAAGAATAAAATACAACAAATAAAATTATCATCAATACAACAGAGAGGAATAAATTAGATTGTACACACCACGAGGCGTAAGCATAGACTAAAATTAAATCTTAGTCTTTGCTAAAATAATACAGTCTCGCTTACGTATTTGGCTATTTCTCTACCTGGCATCGCCCATGATTTGCGGATCGATTTGCCAACACTAAATAATGAGGAATCGTTATTAAATATTGGATGATTTGGTATTCCCGATGAAAAGAAAAGTCGGCTAGGGAACGATATTTTATAATTTGAATAACGACATGTGTATTTACAACTGAATTTCTGAATAGTGCAATAAATGAACGGGTACCTGAAGTTGGGTCGACGCACGTAACTAACCTGCTGTAAAAGCAAAAAATGTGTCGCCACGTGCCACGTCGATAACAACGCACCCGGATGTTTATATTACATTTACACTGTAATTAAAATATCATTTTGTTTACTCTATTTCTATGAAAAAATTAAATGAATGTAAACGCCATTTCAGGGGGGAATACCAAATTTTCCGATATTTAATTACACCGGCACACAAAAAAAAGTTGTTTGTACATTTGACGCCACCTACCTCCCGACATGTATTTCGACCCGCTGAATCCGAATTTGAAGTCAGTTTGGACCGTACACCCTCAAATATCGAGTAAATTGAAAAACCGTAAAAAATAGCGAAAATTGGGTGTTTCGGTAATAACAAAAATTTTGTGGATCTAAACCAAGCCTAATTTTTATGTATTTCGATCCGCTGAATACGAATCTAAAGTATATTTAGACCATAAGCCGTTTTAAATCTAAGTAAATTGTAAAAAACCCTCGAAAATTGCTAAAAATGGCAAAAAATTGTTATTATGTTGATGAAAAAAATTTTGTAGACCCGGATCGAAGAGGATTTTTTATGTAATTTGATCTGCTGAATCCGAATCTGAAATATATTTGGCCCATTAATCCCTCAAAATCTCAAAAAATCGCAAAAAACCGATAAATAGCAAAAAATTGCAGTTGAAAAAATTGAAAAAAATCTATGAAACACGATTAAATACGTTTCATGTATATTTTTATGCATAAAATACAAGTTTAGAATCTGAAAATGTGAAAAATTGTAAAATCTATAAAAAATGACGTCGGGTCTACAAAATTTTTTTCATCAACATAATCACAATTTTTTGCCATTTTTAGCAATTTTCGAGGGTTTTTTACAATTTACTTAGAATTAAAACGGCTTATGGTCTAAATATACTTTAGATTCGTATTCAGCGGATCGAAATACATAAAAATTAGGCTTGGTTTAGATCCACAAAATTTTTTTTATTACCGAAACACCCAATTTTCGCTATTTTTTTACGGTTTTTCAATTTACTCGATATTTGAAGGTGTACGGTCCAAACTGACCTCAAATTCGGATTCAGCGGGTCGAAATACATGTCGGGAGGTAGGTGGCGTCAAATGTACAAACAACTTTTTTTTTTGTGTGCCGGTGTTATTATTCTTTCGAGACGCATAATGTTTATGGACAAAACTACTCAAATGCAGAAACACTTCCCCTAGATATATTTTAGGATCACTTTATTCAAATTTTCAAGTAGAACTCTCGGCACTGCTCCTATACAGTAGTTCTTGCTAGACACGGTGTAACTTCACATTCTTATTCCAATAAACATAAAGAATAACTCCATTTCCTGAGTTACAACCGCATATACAAAGTTTCGTAATAGGAAAAATGAATATAAAGTTGTAATGCAAATTCCTTTGTTGGTGCGAGGAAGCTGCTATAAACAGTGTTGCTCACAAATGAAGATGCTCTTATAAATTTAAATTATAATAATTAGTGGCATCCTCGATTTGTTATACAGGATGTCCCAAGCCGTATTTAACAACATGCCATTTCCACAATTTTTAACAAAAAAAAATTTAAATTTGGTAGTGATACATAGTGTCAATACGCATTTCTCTAGTTAAAATGGACGTTTTTGTGACTTCCAGTTAAACCGGATTTATGGTTAACTTTGCTTTTTAAATGGAATACTGTATATATTTTTAGACGTAATCTACTATAAATATCCTTTCCAGTGACGTGTCGCAAGAGATATTTTGGTTAAAAAAAGACGGAAAAAATGTAAATATCCATTGTAGCTGTTTATAAGTCAAAGTTTGGTCAAGTTAGCTTAGAAATCATTATAATGTGTTGTATATTTGCTTCAATCGTTTGCGCAATGTGCCTTCTAATGAAATGTTTTGAATTTTGCAAAAAATCAAGATTGCCATGGAAAATGCTTTTTGTTCTATATCTACATATTGACAGTTTGACATTTTATTAATTTATATATCGTTGTAATCAGGAGGAAGTATCCATTTAAAAAAACTAAAAATACATAGGGTGCTTCATTTTAAAAACGCAAGTTTGGTCTGTATCGACTGCATCTCCGAATTGCGACGCTCATTCTTTTCAACGATAAGTGCGTTGAGATGATAGGAAAAATTCCTACATATTTTATCTTCACCATTTTTTTCTAGGAAAAAATTAAAAGGGGTAAAATCTCTCGTGAATATCAGTGGCGGTTCGTGGGTCAAGAGATAGGGAGGTCAATTAGAAAAGTTTACTGTATTACCTACCTTTTAAAGTGATTTAAATTTCAAGTCGATCCTCCGGTCTTTTTGAGATGCAAAGTGGTCAATTACTTTTTCATTAAAGTCTTTTATCTTCTTTATTAATGCCCTTTCTATGGTAAGCATAGCTAAAGAAGATAACCTTTCCTGACCCATGGTATCTCTTAAAAACGTCTTTATTCTCTTTAAGGTGAAAAACCACTTTCACTTTCGACGGTATTCAAAAGGAGAGTAGGTACACAAGATTTTCAGAAAAAAGTATTGCACAAATTATTGTTAATAAAAAGCTGTAACAAAGCAACTTCACCTTCACTATTGGAAAAATCTTCTCGGCTATATAATACTTCTAATTCAGTTTTAAGTTTAAAATGATTTATGACTGGATACTCCGTTCTAACGAATTTAAACATATCTTGAGGAAAGCTTTTTTATAATCTTTAAATCGATCTGCGTGAAATAACTGAGACACTGCTAAATGATTACTGAAGCCAAACCTGTTTTTGATCTCAGATGTAATTATATCACAAACTTCTAATGAAATTCTCATTTTTGATCCTTCCGTTTTACATGTCTGGGCAGACTGCATGGATGTCTCCTCCAAATAGTTATTCAAAATTTTATTTCTGATGTCTTCAATTTTACTGTTAAAAACGCCAATACACTTATATACTGTTATGACATAGATATTACATTTTTGTAATTGATTGAACAATATATCACAATGAGACATAACTAAATGAAAAAAATTTTACCAGTAAAGAAAATGTTCATTTTGTAAGTAGTTTTTTAAACCAATAGCTTGGTTTAGAGTGTTGTTTTCTGATTCATTATCAATGATTTTTTTCTAAACAATCTAATAATTCTGTTGGATAGGTATAAACAGTCTCTATGCACTTTGTATTAAAATTCCATCGTGTTGGAGCCGCTTTAGGTAATCTCACCTTAACAACATTATCTGACACGGCTGTTCCTTTTGGCGATTTTCCAAAGAATGAAGAAAAGCTATGTAGATTAGCAAAAAAAATTGTTATGCTTTTATCCTGACTTGATGCTTTTTGTAAAATTAAATTTAGTTGATGAGCGTAACAATGAATAAAATTTGCTGAAGGATAACTTTTTTTAATTAAAAATACCTATTAACTTCTTTTTTCTTATCAAGAGATGTTTGCTTTATCGTCATATTAGGTTTTGGATGGCCACCACCTTTGAATTTCACTCGGTCTTCATAACCCAACTTATGTCCATCTTCCAGTTTTAATATATTTTGTACAACACTCATATTTAATAGTAAACACCAAAAACACTGTTTTACTTAATTTCACGGTAAGTAGAGATTTACTAATAAAATGTTCACAAATAAAAACATTAAAAACAACGCGACAGAAATTACCGACCAACGCGTACCTAGTCAGCATTAAGATTGCTGACTGCTCTACTAAACATCGTGCGTTATCGTTTCCGTAAAATGTGCCAGGGGCATTGTTCCCGCTAGTGTTTTCTGTCTCTTTTGCTTTCTGACGATTCGCTCATAAGTCTATTTCACTTTAATTCATTGTAAATTCGGTCCGTAGCTAGCTTTGAGGACACGTTGTGGATTGACCCAAGATTTTTAAATTCTATAAATGAATAATGTAATGAATATGAATGTAGAGCTCGGTGCTCGGAGGGGATACGAAATCCTGCGATCTAGATATTTAATTAGTATTGTGCATAGAATGAACTAGAAACTTTAATATACTTTTTAAGAATATTAAAAATATATATATTATATATTTTTAAACTTAAGAAAATTAATAGCTCTATTTTTTATTTGTATGTGGGAGGTCATTGACCAAATGACCCTATAGAAGAACCGCCAGTGGTGAATATCCCTATACATGTACCTATTATCTATTATCTATATATCCTCTCTGTAAATTATAATACATATTTTAATTATATCGATGGAGCTTTGGGCTACCAAATTTAATTTGTTTTCCCGATATATTATATCCGTACTTCAAAATGCGTTCATATTTTCTGATGCGAATAAAACACAACAGGATTTATCCACATTTCACCCAGATTTAACAAGAGTTAATCCCTGTCTATTTATCAGGTCAAAACAAAAAATATTTCATTCCGCCCATTATGGAAATTATAATAAATTTTAAAAATGTGAAAACTTTTCATACATAATTCGCTTTGAAAATGTAAAGTGAGATGTTTAATACCACATTAAAAAATTACAAAGCTTCCAACACGCCCGGACTTTAGGCTACTTGAAGGTTTTTGTTAAATTAAATAGATTGTACTCACTTTTTGGCAATTAACAACCTTTAATTATAGAGCTACTTCGACTATACAGGGTGGGGCAATAGTGCGTCCGACTATGATATGTGGAGTTCTATGATAGCTAGAAACTAGATTTAAAAACATAAATAAAGTAGACAAAAATGTCTATAACCGGAAATTATTTTCGAATATGAGCCAAGACGATTCTACAGGGTCAACTAACATTTTTTAAAATGGAATGCCATGTAACGGGTGATTATAAAGTAGGGGATATATTTCCACTTATTATATATTCTTAACAAATCAAATTAATAACAAAAAGTAAATGGAATCTAGTTGCTTACATAATGGGATATCTGATATCAAACACTAGTTACCACAAATGCTCGATATGACCTCCATTTTGTTGTTGTAAAATTACCAACCGTTCCTCCAAATTGTATACAGCACTATTCAACATTTCTGGTTGAATTGCACGAATTTGCTCTCTAATACTGTCCTTTAATTTCTCCAGCGTTGTTGGCCATGTTCTAAACACCAAATTTTTTAAATAACCCCACAGCCAGTAATCCGCTGGGTTAACATCAGGCGATCTTGGTGGCCATGAATTTGCAAAATGTCTGCTTATAACACGATCTTGAAAAACCGCAGTTAACAATTCTTTATAAATGTGCGGAGGTGCTCCATCCTGCATAAAAATCATGTTTTCAATTCCTTCGTACTCGTTTTGCAACTGTGGAATTGCATAATCCCTTAACATTTGCAGGTATCGCTCACCAGTAAAAGTTACAGATACGGCCTTCCCATTCTGTATTTGCTCGAAAAAGTATGGACCAATGATGAAATTAGCTGTGAAACCGCACCAAACGGTGACTTTTTTGTCATGAAGGCCTTGCTGAACGATTTCATGTGGATTTTCTGAAGACCATAAATTCTCTAAATTAAGATTATTTCGTTTGACACTTGTATCAATAGTTGTCACGACAATTCTTTTGTTTTCCATTTTCCACACTAAAATCCAATTATTGAGGCAACTAGATTCTGTTTACTTTCTGCTACTGAAATAATTTCTTAAAACCATATAAGAATTTAAAATAGACCCCTTACTTTATGATAATCCCATATATCAGAACATTTGTTGAAACCTGCCCTCCTTTCACTCCTCTATTATTATTGATTCTCTCCCAACCACTTGGATGTAATGATTTTTAATGTTGAAATTATGCTATTTACACGTGTATATTAAAAAAAATCACTACAGCCGCAATTATCAATTTTAAGAAAAAATATGTTAGTGCCAGTTATGAGACATCCGTGTGATGACACTCAGTCATTTTCACTTCCTTACATCTTTTGAAAGGTCAATTCCCTACATAACTGTGTATTTTTTTTAACATTTATCGATTCGTTCTTAAGGAAAATAATTTTATTTTTGATGATTACACACAATAGAAATCGTTTAAAAATCTAAAATACACGGCACTGGGTACTGGAATTTATAAAAAAACTACATTTTTTAGTGCAAATCAACACGAGTTTTTTCGACAGAAAATACTTTCCTTGTCCATTTAGTTTTAGAATAATAAAAGACTCATAAGTATATAATAGTCCTTGAACATTAATTTGTTCACAACCAATTTTAAATCTAGATACATTTTACCAGGGTGAGTTCTCAAAATGGTTTATACCCTTCAGGAGAGAATAAAAATTGTCAGCATTTATTTTAAAAACGATAATTATGCTAGAGCTACGGAGCGCATATTCAATAGAAATCACCCAGATAGAAGGGTTGGTTCTCGGTATGTTTTACAATGATTGACAAAATTTATGGAAACAGATTCTGTAGGAAACAAAAAGCATGAAACTCAGCGTTCTGGGTCATTTGCAGATGGATAATACTCAATCGATCAGCAAAGTAGCTGAGGCTTCCGGTGTATCACGAAACAGTGTTCATCGAATTGTAAAGGCTAACAAATTTCATTCATATAAATTTTAATTGGTACACGAATTAAACGAAGATGTTCCCGATCGTTGGCTTGAATTCTGTGAGATTTTTAGTAAACAATTAAACGGTAATGCCAATCTACTGTACAATACGTGTCTTTCTAATGAATCGCCATTTCAGTTAAATGGGGAGGTAAACAGGCACAATTGTAGGTATTGGAATGAAACTAATCCACATTTGTTCATGGAAACTCATACCCAAAGGCCTCAGAAGTTAAATGTTTGGACTGGCATCTTAGGGGATCACATTGTCGGGCCGTTTCTTATTCCTGACAATTTAAATGACGAAAGGTACCTCGATCTATTAGAAAATAACATCGACCTAATGATTACCCAAATCCTCGAAGAAGACGATAATCTTTTAGAGGGCGAACTGTTTTTTCAACAGGATGGGGCACCCCCACATTTTGCTGTAACAGTCCGTTAATTTTTGGATAATCGGTTTCCTGAGCGATGGATTGGAAGACGAGGTCCTGTGGAGTGGAATGCTAGGTCACCCGATTTAACTCCGTTGGATTTCTTTCTGTGGGGACATTTGAAATCAAAGATATTTGTAACAAAACCCGCATCTCTGGAAGAGTTACGTGAAAGAATTGTTCGAGAATGCCATTTATTGACTCCAGATGTGTACAGAAATGTTCGTACAGAATTTCAAGACAAATTATACTACTGTATGGAAGTCGGTGGGGGTCATTTTGAACAATACATACGATAATTTAAACTGCTTCTTTTATTTTTATTTCCCGAACATAAAATAATGAAACAATTATTTCTCATGAACAAATCGATGAAAGTTAAAAAAAAATACACAGTTATGTAGAGAAATGACAGACCTTTCAAAAGATGTATCAGTCGACCTCCTTTGCCATTTGAATTTTTTTGAGGGGGTGGCCATGATGAGGCTAGAGGGATGATGATAGATATACAAGTATTACATTAAAATATCTCCCCCTTGGAAACAAGGTCGAAGTGTTTCACCAATTTTTCAAAAATTTGTATCTCCAGAGTTATTCAGTGTGCCTACTTTTGGTTGGGTCACCCTGTATACGTGTAAATTTTTTATCTAGTTTACTTGTGTTTTTAAATCAAGTTTCTAGCTATTACAGAACTCAAAATATCGAAATAGGACGCACTATTGCCCCACCCTATATAAAGATTTAAACAGGAATACTTTTTGAGACCTCGGGATTCGAGCCCACCTTTTTCTGATGAATCCGCTTTTACATAAAATAATTTAATAAAGAATTGTTGACATACACTGCAAAAAAATGTTTAGTCCAAAAACTTTTAAATCACAATTCCGAATTTAATGTATTTTATGTTTGATAGGGTAACTCTTTTGGATTTGCATAATTTAACTAAAATGTAATTTTTGAATTGAAAATGAAGGGTTGTTTTTAGGGGTAGGTTTAAAGCGTTCTATGATAGCAATTTAACTTTTCTTATTTTATGCTAAACAAACGAATTCATTTCTTGACATTTTGCTTTTTATTTCATATTTTTATCTTAGTTAATCAAAGGCACACAGATTTTTATTGAAAACAACATTATAAACAAATCAATAAGCAAACTTAAAGCTAATTATTTGAATAGGCACATTATTAATAATAATGAGTGTTTCTCCCTCGGCACATTAAAAGTGCACGAATTCCATTTGCCACGGATCTGATTAAATTTTGGACATATTCTTCTGTCATATTAATCCATTCCTTTTTGTGGGCTACCCTTAATTCTTTTATTGTTTGTGGATGTCGGTTTAGAATACGTCGTCCAAGATAATCCTAAACATGCTCGATTGGGTTCATATCGGGGCTTCTTTGCTGGCCATTCCATTTTGTTGATTTTGTGTTGCAATAAAATGTTTTGAACAATCCTGGTCATAGCTACTGGCGCATTATCTGCATAAGGATAAAATTATTATTGTCGCCAGCAGGGTAGCACCGTTCTAACTAGAACTTCTTCAATATAACGGGTCGCTGTTAAAGCCCCATTCTCAATAAAAATAAGTTCGGCGTGGCCGTTAAAACGGCTGGGTCTCAAGCCGAGTAAATGAAGCAAAAGACCCACCTTGGTACTCTCCAGACACGCGTGCGTCCGACAGAACAAGAAATGGAAAATCTGGAGTCAATAGTGAAAATTACCGTCCTTCATCGTTCGATAGCCCAGTTTGAACGTTGAATGGCAAAGTTCAGAAGAGCAATACGCTCTTGGCTTAGTAGTGGTCCACTTGTCGGCCTTCCACTGTGAATTCCAGATTCATTGATTCTCCGTCTGATCGTATCTACTCTTGTGTGACTTCCAGTAGTAATATTTAATCTGGCGCTTACTTTCGTAGCATTTAGATATAAGTATTTCTCTTTCTTAAAACAATATTAACTAATTCCTTACGGTAATGTAATACAAATCCTAAACCTGTTACAGTTTCAATATGTTTAATGAAATTAAACTTAAGATCAAAGTAAACTCCTAGATCTTTAATAAAGTCTGGTCTTTGAACACAACACCGTGTAAGTAATAATCATAAACAAGTGTACTATTCCTTCTGGTATACGACAAAACATTACATTTTTTAGATCGACATCATACAATAACTTTTCAGCATCAAGATCGGTTATAATATCGTTTACGAATAAATTGAGGATAAGTGGTCCCAATACCGAGCCCTGTGGCACTCAGTATTGATATTAAACTACTTAAACAGCGACAAAAATATGACGCTATGAGCACCTTATAATGCTTCATAGCGGGATAAGCATTTCGAAGTGCCAGATCACCGCTCTAATGCTTTACAGCCGTTGGGAGCCAGAGAATATTCATAACAAGCGTAAATATTCCATCTACAATTTTATGCAGATACCTATTTAACAAATTCTCCCAGTGAGTTTTACAAATCATCAAAGATTTTTTATGAGCCATCTCGTATAGGGTAATTAATGCAAGCATAAGAAAAAAGTTTTGCTTTGCTTTATTAGAGTTGGATTCTGCAATTTTCAATTAAATAATTGGACGAGTCCTATTAATTAGACTTTAAACATTACTTCCATCTAATTTTGTTTCTGGCATATTCATTTAATTAATGATAGTCTGTAATAAAGCGAAAAAAGTGTAATTTTCCCTTTTTTCAAACTTTTCTTAATTAACATTAATATAGGTGCAGTTGGTGGTATTTTATTATTCTGCTAGTTCTGATTACACTTTAAATATATCATCTTGCATAATTAACAACATTTATTACATACCTGAATAATATTTTTTTGAGATTAGTAGGTAAATTTAAAGAGTCTGGGTTTGTTGCTGACATAAAGATTCAAACCAAAGTGTTAGATAAGGCAGCGTATTATTTTTATCTGATGTCGCTGAAAATATATAAAATGTCTTTTCAGTAGGTAACAAACTCATTTTCTAAGGCTAGTAAGCTCCAACGCAAAAACATTTACTTCTATTAGAAACTTTCAATGAGCAGTCAATATAGAAAATAAATTGACGTGTTGAATTTGTAGAAAAAAAACGTAGGATGCAATCCGGAAATGACAGAAAATTGCCCTTTAGACATTTCAAATTTATTGCCGATATTGAATGACTGCAAATGGTTCGGTGATGTTCAGGCAGTTATTACTACAAATTAAGACGCTCTTCCCCTTTTAAAATTCTCAATCTAACGATATCCATCATGCACCACTTCATCCTTTGTCTAAAACTGAAAAATATTTATTTACTAAATTGTAAAATATGTAATACTCCCTTTAGTTTGACAAAATAATAGTTAGCCATGGAAAACAAAAGGTGTCTAATGTCATGACAACATTAAAAAAAATTCAGTTTTATCTTCATCTAATTTTGATAGTGCATTTAATAGTTTCTTCCCAAATGGAACATAATAACCAGAATCGTTATTCTCGAAACGACCAAATCGATATGATATTAGTATACGGGGAATGTCAAACGGTATTAATGCAAGTGTGCTGTACGCTGCTCGTTTTCCTTTAAAGCGGCATCCACCAAGAACTTATTTTAGAAAATTGGGAATAATACTAAGAAAAGAACCAGCTAATCAAAACCACAACGAGTTTATCGTCAATGAAGAAGCAGACATTAACGTATTGGCCTATGTTAAATTTTCTCCATCAGCCTCACTGCGAGAATTAGGAAACGAATGCAACGTGAGCAAGGAAAGTGTCAGAATAATATTAAAAAAACGTAAATATCGCTCCTATAAATATAATTTATATCATCATTTATATGAAAACGACTCAGAAAGAAAACTAGAATATTGTAATTGGTTTTTGCATAATCAAGACTTAAATAATGATTCTGTTTCAAAAATACTGTTTTCAGATGAGTCTAGGTTTACGAACAATGGTATGTTCAACAGAAATAATACAAGGCAGTGGGCTCAAGAAAATCCTAGATTGTTGAGAGAAGGTAATTTCCAAGAAAGATTTGGATTCAACATGTGGGTAGGAATTATAGGGACAAGAATTATGGACCTATTTTCTTCGACGGATCGTTAACAGGCCCAAGATATCATGGATTTTTGGAAAATGAAATTGAAAATGATATAAATAAATAATTTACCCCCAAACATCAGATAAAACATGTTCTTTCAGCAGGATGAGGCAGGACCTCATAATGCTGCCATTGTTCAGCAATACCTGGATGATACTTATGGACCGAGATGGATTGGAACAAATGGTCTAATTAGGTGGCCAGCGAGATCACCTGATTTGACTCCTGTAGATTCTTATGTAGATTAAGAATAAAGTTTACAGACCACCCACTACTTTAGATGACTTAAGGGCCCAAGTTCAACGTGCATTTCAAGAAATTCTTGAAAACGAACTAAGAAGCATTATGAGGTGCACAATAGATGGGGCTAGATTTTGTGTTAGGGAAAATGAGCGACAATTTGAACATATCATTGGACATTAATAATTAAAATAATTAATTGTCGGAGAAATTTTAATACAGGTACAATATGCTAAAGCGCATAAAATGAACACATACACTGAGAAAAAACATTAAAGACGTGGTAAAAAAATTTCCTGTTTGAGAAATTTCATATTAACATCAAGGCTATCGAGCTCTGAAGAAGTTCAAGCATATTAAACGAAACGCATGCATGGAAGCGTTTTTATTTTAACCTATTGTCCTGTTTCCAACAATTTTAATCTGTAGAAAAACCATTAATATAATGCAAAAACAATTAACAATTTAAGATATATCGCGATTGTGCTCAACACAAAACGGCTAGTAGTGTGTCCAGGGAGGGGGTTAGGGTGCAAGCCCCCCGCCCCTGTCTATATTGTAAACCTAACGCCCCAAGCAAAACACTTCGTGAAAATTTGATGAATTATAGAAAATAAATTGTTTCTCTCTTGAGCTTAGTGACCTGCTATCCCAGTAAACACCGAAGTCTGGGCTTTCATTGGGCTTTTACTAGGCCGTTCCTGAAAAAGATGGCTGAATAGAGGCTCAGTAAAGGTCCATACTTTGGTATTTACTGGGATATTAATATCACAACTTGGTGGGAATAGATCAATTAAAACAGAAAAACTACTTGTTTACTTTAGTCGATGTTTCGCTATATTTATTAACAGCCTCAGGATTAATTAAATTGGATATTTTGTACATAATCAGTAATAAATTAAATAACAAACAAAAAGTTGTACAAAACACACCTTGAGGTAAATACAATATAAAATATATAAATGGTCTTTAACGTTTCAACGATATATAGAAAATTTGCAATAATTACAAAGTTTAATATCATGTTTAATTTATATATATTTTTATTACGATTTGCGCCCCCAAGAATGCTCCTCCGCCCTAAAAGGCAAGTTTTAATTTTCATACGATCCTTGATTCACCCGTAGTATTGTCCAAGTAACAATCTTTTAGATTTATATAAGTTTTATCAGTGCCTTTATAGTGGCCTAAATGTTGTGGCTTTATGAAATTGTCTTGGAGTAATTGTTAATGCCCGGTTATAAATATAAAATGCTTTAAGATCACTAAGTTCCAGGTCAAACCTTCATAAAGCTAACTACTTATTAGTTTTAATGAAGCAGACAAAAACCTGTAATAAATCAATCTTAGGCATAATAGAGTTTGGTTCCCGTTTTCCAGAATGTAATGTTTTAAAATATTACTGTAGTCAGACCGTTGTAAGATGCAAATTTCGACTTAAAGAGACAAAGCTATAAATAATGTTAATCGGTTCAATTGTCAGTGGTACTCAAACAATATGATACAACTTTCGAAATTCCACGCAGATCAAGTGTTCGCTGTTGTAAAGCTCGAGGAGAGCAATTGGTAATTTAATATGCATTTTAAGAGAAAACGTGTTTGACGGCGAATTGTTCAAAGCTAATAAGGTTTATACGAACTGCCGCCATTATTTCTAGCGAAGTATAACGGTCAGCCATATTGGGTATGTTCGGAATTGAAAAGAAATGTAATTTGCATCTAACAGAAATATTTTCTAAAAAACAATTTACTAATACTGAACCATATTATGGATCTAATGCTACCGATTTATTTATTTTCAAGTCACCGAGAAAAAAACTTACACATATTTTTTTAAATTTTAGCCCACTATGAGGAGTCCCAATACTTCATTATAAGCAGTCCATCTATAAACTGAATCGTTCTCAGTTTGCGCCATATGTTCATTTTATAACTGTGCATGAGACCCATATACAATATCGTGTGTGGGTCAAGTGAGCGTAGCACTATATTTACTTGCATTTATGTTTACTTCATTAAATACAAAACGTCCGCTCAAAGCATTTGTGTGTGCCTTTTAAGTTTTAATATGGTACTTATCCTAAACGAAATATGATTTTATAATACCCTTCAGATACTATACCAGTAAAGATTTGGATAATTCATTAAAACTTGAAAGTTTTCATAGTAGTTTTAAAAAGAGGCATGTAGGCCCTTCTCTAGGTGGACCCCTATACTCTTATAAGGGTTTTAAATCAGTTTTATGGAGTTCTTTCAGACTATTTACGTTTATTTGTAGTCTTAGAAATAAGATTTGAGGATATCTTATAGAGCATTTTAAAAGTAAAATTGTTACTTGGGTGGTAAGATTTTGAAAGAGATATGACAGTGGTTCATTTATACAACAACTTTTAGGCAACCCAAAAGACAAAATTGAAACAAACGGACAGTCGGGGATTTACGAAATTTGTAAGAACTGTAATCAAAAGTATGTTGGACAAATTAGACGATCAATTGAAACTAGATTCAAGGAGCATATGGCTCATCTCAAAAATATGATTTCGATATAAATATGATACATTGTTAATTGGCAGCATAAGGTTAGTTTTAATCATATTTAGATGATGCCAACCTTGTTGGTGAAACGCCCGTCGAGTGGAGATTATGGTGTTTTGTGGAAAACCACGTCAGTGACAGATAAATCTATTAAATTTAATAAAATCCCTCTGATACGACCGTTTCAGCAGTTTTTGCTTTCTTATACCTAATATAAGGAAGTATAGTAATCGTGATTATTTTTTTACCTCGAGATTTTGATTGATATATACGTTTTGAACCCTCCTGACTCAATTCTGATTATTTTTCGAATGATGTCTGTCGGTGCGTGTGTGTCTGTGTTTATGTGTATGTGTGTATCCGCGATAACTCAAAAAATACTTATGGGAGACTTCCCAAATTTGGCAGTTAAGATTGTCAACAACATTTTAGGTGACACATTAAATTTGGTGAATGTGGTACCACCAAAAGAAACATAATGAATGAAGGGGAAAAAAATGTACAATTTCGGGAAAAAAAATTAAAAATTTTTATTGCATTTCTGGACGAATCTCGACGAATTATAATGAAAAAACATAACTTTATGAAAAAATAATCTGGCCGCATGTCTGTAGCATCGCGATAGCAGCCACAGTTTTTGAGGTAAAGCTTTCAAAATTGGTACACTTGTTCTAAAGGCCAAATACGGTGATGAGCAAAATTGGCCAGCTGAAAGAAGGTCTATGGGACCCAAACTTATTTGTATTTGCTTTTACAAATGATGAAAGATTATAAACATGTCTACTACATCAAGCCCATAAAATTATTTTCCAAGTACTTAAATAAAGCTGATGTAAACTGAAATTTTTTACACATTTGACCTCATAAAATGGGGTAGGATAAATTTAACAGTTTGACATCTGAAATGTCTAATTTAGTTACAAAAATGTCAATGTCAGTAAAAAGAAATTATTAAAATATATGACATGAATTATTATTGATAGTATCGAACGACGCTGATAACTATTTATTTAATGAAATGTTTCAAGGTAGGTACTCTAATAAAATTTAATTGAGGTAAATGAAGAATTAAATAGAATGATTTTTTAGATAGTTGACCTAGTTTTAAAATAATAGCGACACTCTTCTCGTTTCTATTTCTGAGTTAGTCGACTACATAGGCACCAATTTCATTACCCAAAAAATAAAGCACTGCCATATTTGTAATCGTCCATGCGTGATGCACTTTCGCACTTTTTACGGGTCCCTCTGCTTATCCTAGTTATAATCTGGATAATCTAATAAAGAAAATATGAATAATGAATTACCACGCGGCAGGCAAAAATAAAACATACGTTTTAAATTTGAAAATACTTTGTGGGTGGATTTAAAAGGATTAGAATTAAATTTTATATGTAAATAAGGCTTTTAACAGCGGCCACATGAACGACAGATTTAAAATTTTGCAAATAAACCACACGTTTACAATAAAAAAAAATTAAAACCTATGTTTATACGTTAATTCTTAAAAATGTTCATAGACACGAGCTACGTGGTTGTTCGAGAGCTTGAAACCCCATTAAAAAAATTATCAGGGTGGAAAATTAATACATAGAACAATATTACGAATTTTAAAGATTTTTTTCTTAAAGCAAAAATAATTGCTTCCATCGGTTCGTAAAATGAAAGAATAACAGTTGCAGAAAGAACCTGATAATTAAAACTTATTAAGAATATTAAAAGTTGGATAGAAAGCAAAAGAAATAAACAGTGAGGGCTTAATCGTATTAAAAAAACACACAAAAGACGAAAATAACGTTATTAAAAACTCGTTCATGTAATGTGAAAGGTAAAAACTAAAAGTTGCCGTGCTGTGTTAACTTTTCATGTAAATATTTAGTCCACCTGGAACAGCAGGAAACTTTCGAGATAAATTAAAAGGAAATGTGTAGTAATAATGTTTTGATTTAATAATTCCCTCGCTTGGAAGAATATTTGCAAAAAATGAAAATATAAGGCGGGGAAAAGATATCACATTACTATTGGTACATGGATATTAATATGTGCTATGTGAGTTTTTTATCCGAAATATGAATGATCGACATGTTGAATTATATACAAAGATTTTGAGTAGTCAAGGTTATTTACCATTAATTAATTGTTAATTCATCATACATTTGCCGAAATAATTTATACCTGCCTCTGCCCACTATGGTCAATATAGTACAGGGTGGGGCAATAGTGCGTCGGACCTCGATATCTCGAGTTCTACGATAGCTAGAAAATTTTTAAAAAATTGCAAGTAAACTAGATAAAAAAGTCTATAACTGGAAATTATTTTCAACATACCGGGTGAGCCAAGATGAAATTACAGGACCAAGTGCCTTTTTTTTAAATGGAATGCTATGTATATCATTACATTTTTTGAAGCCTCTTTCTAGGCTCTATTCATTCCTCTATTATTATTGGCTATCTCCCAACCACTTTGATGTAATAAATTTTTTTGTTGAAATAATGCCATCTGCAGATATATATTAAAAAAATCACCACAGTCACAATTATGGGTTTTAAGGAAAACGTATGTGAATACCAGTTACGAGACATCTAATTAATATTTCTGAATCATTTTCATTTCCTAAAAATGTACAGGGTGGCCAAAAATTAGTATTCAATTAAGAACTTTATAAATTGAATTTTCTCAATTTTTTTCAAATGGAACACCGTACCCTGTATATTTTTTAACGATGTGATGTAAAAATGAAAAACGAACATTTTTTATAAGTACTTCCCTATGGCTAATTGCAACCATTTTCGATTTATTGAGCAATAATTATAACATTCAAAAATAAACTTAAAAAAAGAGGTTCCTTCAAATAACTGAGTAGAAAAAAT
Source organism: Rhamnusium bicolor (assembly GCA_029963845.1). NCBI lineage: Eukaryota > Metazoa > Arthropoda > Insecta > Coleoptera > Cerambycidae > Rhamnusium > Rhamnusium bicolor. The sequence goes on along the minus strand of JANEYF010003318.1, from coordinate 782,961 downwards.
TATAATAAATGTTCCACATGTTGGCCATTTTGATTGACACACACCTCTATGCGCTTTTGAAATGAGGTTCCCACTGTTCCTAAAACTGCCGGTGTGATAGATCTAAAGGCAGTTATTATTCTTTCCTTCATATTTTGTACTGTTGTTGGTGTGTCTCTATAAACAATTTCCTTCACGTATCCCATAAAAAGAAATCCATTTTTGTGAGATCTGGGGATCTAGCAGGCCATTTAGTGGATCCATTTCTTCCAATCCATTGATGAGGGTAGGTATTATTTAAGTAGTCTCTAACTGCATTTAAATAATGTGGTGGAGCACCATCTTGCTGAAACCACATCCTATTTTGAATTCTTCCAAGGAGATTTACCAATAATTGTGGCAGATAGTTTTCCAAAAATTGAGGATAAGTAGCTCCAGTCAATGTACCATCAAAGAAATGTGGCCCTATTACATGTTCTCCAATAATTCCTCCCCAAACGTTTATAGACCATCTGTGTTGGTTATCAACTTACATAAAAAAGTGGGGATTTTCCGAAGCATAATAATGGAAATTGTGCCTATTAACAAATCCATTTTTATGAAAAGTTGCCTCATCAGTGAATAAAACATTATTGAAGAAGTTGACATCAACTTGCATTTTACCTCTGGCCCAATTACAAAATTGTAGGCGCTTTTGAAAATCGTCATCAGATGATTCCTGGTGCATTTGAATATGATATGCATGCAACTTATTTGTTTTTAAAATTCGACCCACAGACTGTCTACTTATTCCTACTAATGAGGTCACTTCTCTTTGACTAACATGAGGATTCTCAACCGTTGCCAGCACCACAGAAAACTCATTTTCTTCGTTCACAACACGTTTTATTCTTTCATTTTTTTTATATTCGACATTTCCAGTTTCCAGAAATCTATCGAGAAGGAAGCCTTCTTTCAGGATAACGTTGGTGATAAATTCTATTGGCAAGTAAACAATTTCTGTCTGACTCGCCCAAAACAAAAGTCATGTCTACAAGTTCCGCTTTATTAAAATTCATATTGTAAAATTCCAAATATTTTAAATTCAGTACAAATTGTAACTAACCACCGATAAGTGTGATAAATGCTCCTTTGTACACGACAATTTATACCAAACTGAGGTTTTATTGCTTGTTGAATAACGAAAACAGCAAAAAAAATCTACACAAAAACATTACAATAAAGGACTGGTTAAATACTATTTACTCATTTCAATGGAAATGGTCCTACTAAATGGCCTCATTTCAAAATTGCATAAAGACGTGTGTCAATCAAAATGGGCAACACGTCGAACACCTATTATAAATTTTTCTAATGAATTATTTGAGGGAACCTCTTTTTTTAAGTTTATTCTTGAATTTGACACTTATTTATTTATAAAACGAAAATGGTTGCAATTAGCCATAGGAAAGTACTTACAAAAAAATGTTCGTTTTTCATTTCTACATCACATCGTCGAAAAATATACAGGGCGTTTCATTTGAAAAAATTGAGAAAATTCAATTTAAAAAGTTCTTAATTGAAAAATAAACACTTATTTATTTATAAAAAGAAAATGGTTGCAATTAGCCATAGGGAAGTACTTACAAAAAATGTTCGTCTTTCATTTTTACATCACATCGTTGAAAAATATACAGGGTGTTCCATTTGAAAAAAAATTCAATTTAAAAAGTTCTTAATTGAATACTAATTTTTGGCACCCTGTAGATTTTTTGGAAATGAAAATGATTCAAAAACATTAATTAGATGTTTCGTAACTGGTATTCACATAAGTTTTTCTTAAAACCCATAATTGTGACTGTGGTGATTTTTTTAATATCCATCTGCAGATGGCATTATTTCAACAAAAAAATTCATTACATCAAAGTGGTTGAGAGATAACCAATAATATTATAGGAATGAATTGAGCCTAGAAAGAGGCTTCAAAAACTGTACTGATATACATAATATTCCATTTAAAAAAAAAGGCACTTGGTCCTGTAATTTCGTTTTGGCTCGCCCTGTATGTTCGAAAATAATTTCCAGTTATAGACTTTTTTATCTAGTTTACTTGCAACTTTTTAAAAAATTTCTAGCTATCGTAGAACTCGAGACACTATTGCCCTACCCTGTATATGAGTAAAGCTGGCAAGTCGTGCGGCGCGGCGGGTCAATTGTGTGACATCAGGTGTTTAGGGCAACGGTGGGCGCATAAATACCAAAGACCAAAGCGAGCCGTGAGAATGTGTATTAAAAAATACACGGCTGTGGTTATGTGTTGACGAGACGACAGATTGTAAAAGAAATTCTGTTGTAAATGTTATAATACTGGGCCCTCTTGGACCGACCTTTCCACTGTTATTAGCTAGCAAAAGACCAACTGAGTGTACTGGTAAACCACTTACACGGGTGGTGCTGGAAATGTTAGAAAAATTTGACCTGTCAACAATTCAAGTGTTGATGTTTGTGACCGAAGGACAATGCGTTTGGTAGGCCGTTCTTTTGAAGAACACGGTTATAGATTGGTACATATTCTAAAGTGCATGTTTTACATCTTGTGGCAGAAACTATTCGACAAGATTTTCCAAAGGTAGATGCATTAATAGCAAGTACACAAGAAGTGTCTCTTAAATCTCCTAGACATCTTCGAGCATTTCACAGCAAGTGTCCCGGTATTTCCGAATCACCACAGCCGAGACTTACACGTTGGGGAACACGGTTGAAGGCAAATTTTTATTATGCTGAATATTTACAATAAATAAAAGCTGTGATACTACAAATCAATCCTGACGAGGCTGTAGCTATTAAGGAAAGCCAGACAAATTTCGAAGATATTACAAGAACTCTAAAAGATTACATGATGCCATAAAAAACGTACAAAACAGTTCGTTGTTGTTAACGGAGTCACTGCAAATAGTGGACGAAGTAAATCGACTGCTACACGCTGTAGATGATGCAAAAAAATGAGCGCATTAGAGTAAAATTCTCACGTGTGTTAAAGCAAGACATTTAGAATTAAAAAATGAACATTTTTTGTGCGTACATCTCTATAGCTATTTATAACCATTTTCGATTTATTTGTTACTTGACCCTGTAGAATCGTGTTGGCTCACGCTATATATTCGAAAACAATTTCCGGTTATAGACTTGTTTGTGTAGTTTACTTATGTTTTTAAATCAAGTTTCTAGGTATCATAGAACTGGAGATATCGAAGTCGGATGCACCATTGCCCCACCCTGTATACTGATAATAAATAATTTAAGCCGTGCACATACAACTCCTAAATTAGGGGGTTAGATGTTATTATATATTTATAATTTTTGTGAAATGTACTGTTATGTTTTCAATAAATTTACTTACTTACTTCATCTAAAGGCCGTAAAGGAGTAACCATGAAACTCGAAACAGTTATTCAAATGACCGGTTTTTGTACTTAGGACATTACTTTGTATGAAACCCGCACCATAGTTCAACCCCCTGTGGTCCGAATCATTAACATGAACCTATTTCAATCAGGAGTAACACAGTTGGGGTGCCAGATATATCCCGTTTTTGTTATGAGTCGTTTACACATTTACTAGTGTTTCTTGGTTTCTCGTTACATGGTTTTAATCCTGTTCTGTGGTTTTAATCAAACTATTTCTGATTAATTTCTGTGTGTTTGTTGATTTATTTGGAATAGAGGTGAATATTTCATGTTGCGAATGGGTTTCCTAAAGCAAAATGTGTAATATTTTAACAAACTTGAATTAATGGCTTAGGAAAATGCATTTCTGTGAAAGAATTGCCTTGAACATTTATGTCGTGTTTACATGAAGGTATTTTTTCTCTCTCAAACATTCTAATGTGTTATTATAAGCACAGACTCTCTCTCTGATTCTGTGTTATAAGACAAATTACATGACCAACCGGTTATACCCTTCTATACATACTAATGACTAAAGCTGGCCGAGGTCACCTGGCCGACAGAGCCGTCATATGACTCATATGTTTACATCATATCATAATACTTGAATAAGTACAATAAATGGAAATAAATTTTAACAATAATGTTATATTTTATAAAAATTTGTATAAAACTCACCCTTTTAAGCAGATTTATGAAGTAGTTTGGTTGTGGTCATCACAAAGTGGGGAAGATCTATAGTATAATAGCATCAGGTATGTTTCTACAGCTGTCTCCGTCAGTGATGTTCGCTTTGGTGAAAAAATATGTTTGTATTTTGAAAATGACCGTTCGACATCTATGGATGTAATACAGGCATAAGTAAAACAATCTGTGAACTCACTTAACGAAGTTAAGTGGTGGTTCAGGGATACCAGGACACTGTCTGTGAAATGCTCGAAGCCGTTTAGATTTGAGAAATACTTTTTTTGTATTTGCTATTAATGCATCTACCTCTGGAAAACATTTTCGAATCGTTTCTGCCACAAGATGTAACGCATGCACTTTACACGTAACATGTAAAAACCTACAATTGTCTCTTTGAAGAGAGTGGCCTACCACGCGCATTGTCGTGGCACCATCAGTCACAAACATCAATACTTGACTTGTTGAAAGTTCAAATTTTTCGAATGTCTCCAACACCACACGCGTAATTATTGCGCCAGTACACGCAGTTAGTCTTTTACTAGCTAGTAAAAGTGGAAATGTTGGTTTAAGAGGGTCCAGTACACGTACTATAATAATTAAAATAGAATTTTTTTTTACAATCTGTCGTCTCGTCAATACATAACCAGAACCGTGTATTTTTTAATCTACAGTTAATCCTATTTACAATGTCTTCACGAACAGCTGGAATATATCTACGTAACGATGTACGACTTGGTAAGTTCACCTGGGAATTGTATTTATTCCAAAACTCCCGAAATGGTTGTTTATCCAGTATGTGTAGCGGAATATTACAGGCTATTAACATTAACAATAAATCAAACATAAACTGAGTTGTCAAAGGCATGCCATTTTTTTTATTTTGATGTTGCACGGTATTGATATGACGACGACAATCTGTTTTGTGCCAGCACATTAAGTCTTGATTGCAAACTTTACAAATTATTTTGCATTCGTCATAGAATAAATCCGGAAATTCACCGATAAATTTATTCACTGTGTCCGCGTACGGTCGTTTTTTGCCCTTTGGCGCATTTGACATTATGTATAATTTATAGGTACAACCTCAACTTTTCAAATAAGACTGCAGCGTAAATCACTTCTAAATCGGCACGTGTGACGCCAGCGCAAGACCGTGGCTGTACTCCAGCCACCTCGGCCAGCTTTACTAATAACACAACTCTTTAAGAGAAGAGCGCAAATGGTTACAAATGAATCAGACGGTAAACTAAGTAGTGGAAATTGCCAAGAGGTACATAAAAAATCAGCTCGTATAGAAGAAAACCTAATTAAACAAATTAATACCGCAAACATTGTACATAGTGTGCAGTATTTAATACATTCTAAAGCAATAAGTATTAAAAACAAATATTCTTATATAGTACAAAGTTTTTTCATATTATCATTATCAACAAATGTCCAAAAAGACAAGCAATGTGATAATGTACATACAGTAAGAAGGACCCAATATGGTGCCTTGAGGAACTGCGTTTGTAATTTGTTTTAAAACTAAATTCGTGTTATCTAAATAAATTCGTTTTAAAAAAAACGTCCTTACATTCTTTTAAGCTAAAAAACAAAGGCAAAATCGATGTTGCAAAAACAAACTTCTTTTGCGTATAAATTTCGTTTATACAAAAAGACACAATAAAAAAAAATGTTTCTTGTGGGCCATATTATACATAATACCTAACATTTAATATTGAGAATACCCACATACTATCAATTCCTTTGCACTCACGTCCCAATTGGATTTTTAGATATTTTTCTCTGAAACTAAAAGGGATAGTAATACAGAAACACATCCATTTGTCACCTAACATATTTATCCTCGGTATATTCCATTACGGGGTTTTATATTATGTATTACGTTCATTTTTCAATATCCCACCTCACGTTACCGGTCAGCAACTGTTCTTTTTCACACATTTCGGGAATTTTAGATTTCATTTCGCGTTGTCTTTTCGTGTGTTTATAATATAGCAGGTAATACATCACATTGCTTTTAGGGATCCATTTTCTTATAATATAAAATCGTTTTACATGACCGTAGTCGGATTTGTTAAATCATGTACCTAGTTCAACAGCAAAAAATAGAGGAAAATGGGATAAGACGGATTATTCTTAACCACTTTATTGTTTTTATTATGGGTCAAGCGATATTTCAATTCAAGTCGTTTACAAATAATTTAAAACATTGATTAAGAGCGGCTACTACACTTAAGAACTTTTTTCTTTTTCTATCTAAAAAACTCTTCAGATATCAATTTAGCTCTTGAAGAATTCTACAACAATTCTACACATTATAGATCAACACGTTCCTCAATAGAGAATATATAAAAGGATTTATCCAAAATGGTATACCAGTGATATAATCAATAACATCCAACAGAAAGACAAATATTTCAGCAAATTCAAAAAACAAAATTCAACTATTATCTCGAACAATATAAACAACTTAAAGCTTCAATAAAACAACAGATCGATTTGGCTTATCAATAATATATCTCTAGTATACAGACCTCAATATCCTCCGATCCAAAACACTTCTGGTCCTTCATAAAATCCAAAAGACAATAAACAAAAATACCTGAAAAAATGTCATATAAGGATAAAGAATATAATAATCCACAAGATGCTATAAACATATTTGCCGAATTCTTTAGTTTAGTGTATAGTGCTCCAAGTAGCAGCACGCAAAATAATACGATGTGACCCGATACAACAACAATTTCGAAACTATCAGTATAAAAAACATTTTTATATCAGAAATAAAGGATGCTATAAGAAAATTAAAGAATAAAATGACATTCGGTCCGGATCTTATACCATCATTTCTGGTGAAAGACTGCGCTGATGCACTCTCCATACCATTATTCGTACTGTTTAACCTTTCCATTAAATCGTCAGTCTTTCCCAACCAATGGAAAATAGCAAAAACCATTCCAATTTTTAAAGCAGGCGATATGGCCTGTGTAAGCAATTATAAAAAAAATTTTCTTCTGTGCAATTTTGCACAGGTGCTGGAAATTATTTTATACCATCGAATATGTTTGTCCACAAAGAACATATTATCGCCATGCAGCATGGATTCATGTCTAACAGATCTACTGTTACGAACCTAGTCTCATTCAGTCAAACCGTATCTAATGTCATAGACGAACAGGGTCAAGTAGATGCTTTGTATGCTGACTATACCAAAGCCTTCAACCGCATTCATCATCAGCTACTGCTACAAAAGTTGGAAAAGTTCGGATTTAACCCAAATCTACTAAACTTTTTTTCAATCATACCTAACAGAGAGAAAGCAATTTGTGTTTTACAACGGACATAAATCATCTTCATAGTTGGCACCCTCCGGAGTACCACAAGGCTCCAACCTAGGGCCCTTATTATTTCTGTTATTTATAGATGATCTGTGTATTGAACTACAATGCGATTCCCTGATATTTGCAGACGATCTAAAAATATTCAAGCACATAAATTTCGTAAATGATTGTATAAGTCTTCAAAATATTGGTGTATTCTTAGCATCAATGCCACAAAATATAATGTAGTTACTTACATAAAAGAGATAAATCATATTATCTACAACTACAGAATTAATGATACTGTCCTAGAACGCACAAATGCAATCAAGGATTTAGGCATATATTTCGATCCTGAACTCAGCTTTGCCAAACATACGAACTTCAATCAAAATGCTAGGCTTTATCATAAGAAATTGTAAATCATTTACTAATTCAACATGTCTAAAATTATTATACTACTCTTACGTAAGATCAAAGATCGAGTATGGAAGCATAATCTGGAACCCCTATTACCTTGTTCACAAAAATATGCTAGAACAAGTTGAAAGAAATTTTTTTAAAATTTTATCTTTTAGAGCTACAGGTAATTATCCCAAGAGAGGGTTAGACAATAGGTAACTACTGGCTAGTCTTAATTTTGAGAGTCTGGAAATTCGACGAATCTGTTCCATGCTAATTTTTCTCCATAAACTACTACATAGTGAAATTGATTGTCCTCAAATTCTTTCACAAATGAATCTGCTGATTCCTAGAGTGCATTCTAGACAAAATCTCACATTTTGCAATATTCGAGCCAACAGCAATGTGACCATTACTTACAGCTAGGTATCCTTAATCAATGTCTTTTCTTTTTACTCCTTATTGCATGAGACGCTTAATAGGCGATGAACCAGAAAATTAAAACACCATTTTGTGTTGAGCACAATGGTGAGAGTTCTTAGGAATATATCTTAAAGTACTAATATCTTCAAATTCTAACTTATTTTCACTATTTCTAATTATTCATACATCTAAAAATGGTAGTTGTTCACGGTTGTAAGACTGTACCAAAATATGTTGGACAAACTAGACGATTAATTGAAACTAGAATCAAGGAGCATATGGCCCTTCTCAACTATGGTAGAACAGATGTCTAGTGTTGCCTAATATGCATTTGAGGACAACCATAAAATAAATAATAGCAATTTAAGCTTAATTATAAATGCAATAAATACTAGACAGATGCGGCAAAGTGTTTACTAACTTTCCAACCGGAGTGTCAAGAAACAAACCAATCTTTTAAATTAATTTATTTTGTTAGTAAATCTTTTTAATTTGTTCAGTCTGTAGCATTCATATTTTCATTTTATTATTTTACCTGTAGCTGTATTTAATCTAACATAAAACAGAGATATTTTCCTGAAAGCTTGTATAGGATGACGGGATAGACTAGGGTCGTGACCCATCCTCCGTGTCGATTCCTGGGATTCCTCATTAAATATCAGTTATCATATATTTTCCCTAACCGTCGTTTCTTATCTCAATACATAAAGAGCAAACAGAAAAAACGGAAAATCAATTGGAGTTTTATTAATTCTCCTCAACTGAACTGAAAAATTTAAATTAGTGCAAAATTGTCATTTTTCCAGAAAACTAGATAACCGACTTAATTAGTCAACTTTAATTACTTGTTGAAGCTATTAATATTCTAGAGATTCATTGTATTGATAACAACTTTGCTGTTTTTGTTTTTAATTAGCGATAATTGTCTGAACGCCGCCGCGACAATATTAACTTAGGTTGTATAAATTGAGAGCCAAATCAGAGGCAGACTGCATCGTGTTAGCTGCAGTTTAAAAACGTAAGATTAATTAAATCGTTAACAAATATCATTAACTGCTAAAGCCACTGTCTATTTCAATTATCTGATTTGCTGATCGAATTGTAACTACGTTAATTTCGAAAAGAAAGTTTGGATGATCTCTTTAGAATTAAATTTTATCTACAATGTTGCCTAGTGGAAGAAAACAATTCCATAATATTATTTATTATAGTCATGAATTTTGTGTATTAAAACGCATTTTACAGGGTGGGAAAGCTTGTCTGTAACTTTGTAGTTTATTTCAAACTTATTTGCAGTATAAAAAACATCGGCTTATATAACTGTGGTAAAGGAATCAAAGAAGACGACGTTTTTTATGTTGCAGATAATTTTGTAATAAACTGTACGTATTGCCTATATAATGAAATGACCTATTTACATGGGCGTCGCCAAGGGGGCAGGGGGTAGCCCTCACTTATCTCTTGGCAGATAATGAATATTTTTCATAAGTATATACAGAGTGAGTCTTAAGTGTGTAGTTATATTTAAACCACCGATTCTTGACATGTGTAGAAACCCTCTGACACATTTTTTTTTAATTCCCACGTGTAACTGAGTTATCGACTTCCAAAAAAAATACGATGAAACTGTTTGGAACTAATTACTGAAAACATTCTATATCTTAGCTAAAATGATGTATTGGATTAAGGCGACGTTGCCGCATTTCTTATGGAATTCTCTCACCTAGACCCGGTTTTACAATCGTGAGTTAACATAACTTGGAGGTTAACTAGCATTATATTTTCATAAAAATCGATTAGATTCTAATACAAACTAAAAGTTACTTTAGCATAAAATATTTGTTGATATAACCACTTCCAAAATAAATGTAAATTGAAAAAATTCGAATTCTAAAAGTGTGAGTTTAGCTAACCCACGATTAAAAAACCGAGGCCTAGCAGTAAGTTTATTCCCGAATTTATAATAACTTTGGATGAAATAATTACCTACTTAAACGATTAATTGCTCCATTTGAAATAATTTTTAAACATTTTAAAATACTTTTCAATGTTAGAAATGTACAATTTTGTCTTTTTCTTGCACCAATCAACATTTCTTTTTAAGTGTTTCATATGGAACGTACAACTAAAACCAAATTTTCCGATAAACAGTAAACTTTTTTAGGGAATCTCGAGAGGAATTTAATGTTTCCATCTCATTTTTTCAAACTTTAAAAAAGGATTATTACTTTTAAGAAGTAGGTACTTACCCTCTGCTATTACAATAATTTGAAATGTGTAGGGGTTCGGGAATAAATCAGCTCTCTACTGGTTTAATTGGCCTTTAATAGTAAAACACTGAAGGATAGCATACGTCATTTTTTACAAAAAAGATCAATTTTTTCTTGAGAAAACAGCACTTTATTCGGGATAGGCCATTACATGATAAAAATTCAACCACGCCATAATGTGAACTGCGATGTTAGCACGACGTGTCAGATATTTACTACGTTTTCATGGAGTATTTAAATCAACCTCAGTTCAACGTTTTCATGAACAGTATCTAAAATGATTTGAAATCCCGTTTTGAAATTTTAACATTTGCTAAGTGTTAACTGTCATCTTGGGGCAGGTGTCTTTTATCAGCAGATGTTTTTGGTTTGTTGGAAACTATAATTTATCAGTACATATTTTTATTTTAAATAAATTAAGTTTAACAGCCACTCAGCCACAAAATGGAAAGTTTGAAAAGGTTGAAATTTTTGGTTATAAAGCAAACTTCACAGTGCGCATGTTTAGATTCAATACAATAGCCGGTTTTCATGTAGTTGGATTGAGTTGGATCTCGATATGATCCCAGGAAAAGTCGAATCGACCTTGGGATTCAAATCTAATTCAGTACCTGTTTTCATGCAGTAATCAAATCGATTTGAATACTCCATGAAAACGTAGTTATTGTCATAGTGAATTATGTCTAAAGTGTAAAGTGCGGCTCAAATAATTTCAATACGTTCCTTGCCCTACAATAACTATTCAAATTTATGTCATTCCCCTTAATTTTCCTTGCCTTAAAACCACCTTTAAAATGTCATTATTTCGTTACATTTCCTTTGCCCATCATTTCATTTTTGATCATTGATCACGTGATCTTCATAAAAACATTAATTAAAGAAAATTAAGGGGAATGATATAAATTTGAATGGTTATTGTAGAATAAGGAACACAGTGAAATTATTTGAGCCGCACTTTAGATACAGTCTGAAACGAGACGCTAACCACATTATAGTGTGGTTGAATTTTTATCATGTAGCGGAGCTATATCATATAAAACCCTGTTATTCTAAGAAAGAAATTGATCTTTTTTATAAAAAATGTCTTATACTATCCTCCTAACCGTCCAGAGTATTATTGAGGAAAAAAATGCAAATTGTTAGGTATGTCCAGCATAAAGTGACAGAAGTGTGTGAAAATATTTTTTTCCTTTTCCCATAACGGCTTGTCTCCGGCGAAAAAGCTATATGTTCGTGTCCAGAGTACCTTATTATGGGGGTAGACAAATTTTCAAGAAATTTGTGAGGCTAGGTTACGAATTTTAAATGGCACCCTGTATATTTTCTTACAAGTTTAAATAAAGCTATAAATTCCCTTTGCAATTATGTATCACAAGTTGTCATTTGTTTGCAAGATATATATATATATATATATATATATATATATATATATATATATATATATATATATATATATATATATATATATATATATATATATATATATATATATAATATATATATCTGCCACAGAGACATCGAGGATGTCGGTCGGATAGTAGCATTCAGACCATATGAGAAGTTTCATACCTCTCACCACTATTCACTTCACCATAGTTAGTATATAACTAGCAGGTTGGCCACTATCATTTGTCTGTTCCATAACCTATGGCATACTGAAGAGAACAAATAAGTTCGAAATCGATCTATGTGTGGTTAGGAATTGACAAATGATATTGGCTATCGATCTATCTTGACTTGAAGGTGTAATTCAATGCAGGTCGGGGTATTTGCCCGCTGAGTAGTTGTTTCCTTCAAATCATATTTAATCATATATATATATATATATATATATATATATATATATATATATATATATATATATATATATATATATATATATATATACGGATTGTCTACGGCTGGCACCGTCTCTCCGTGCCCAGCTTCCAATTTCTTCTGTCATAGCACATATTTTGCTCTAAATTTCTTAATTCCATCGCTTGATTAACGTCCTCTCTCCAACTTCTTTTCGGCCTTCCTCTCTTTCTTCTCTCTGGTGGTACCCACTCTAATATTTTTCTTGGCCATCTTTCCTCATATATTATCTTTGCATGTCCGAACCATGTCAATTGTTTCCTTTCGATTTCCTCCGATATATCTCTCTCGATGTTCATATCCCTTCTAATGACTTCATTTCTTACTTTTTCGAGTCTGGATCGTCTGCAGCTTCTTCTGTTTACATTAATTTTTTTCTATTGTTTTGGCTTAGATCCCACACTTGCGCGCCATATGTTATAACACTCTGGATAATAGTTTTGTAAATATGCATTTTCGTTTCTCCTGATGCTCTTTTCCATAAAACTGAATTTAATGCTCCAATAGTTTTTCTGCCTTTGTTTACTCTTTCTTGGACCTCATCCGTACTCGATCCTTGTTTGTTGAAGAGCACTCCTAAGTATTTACATTTTTTGACACCTTTCATCGTTCCTTTATCCAAAGGTAAGTTGTTACATTCGACGTTTCCTGTAATCAAGTATTCGCATTTATTTAAGTTCATCGTGAGTCCGGCCCTTTTATATTCTTCTTGTAGCTTTCTAACCATATACCACAAGTCTTCTTCATGCTCCACAATTACTACTTGGTCATCAGCAAAATAGAGACTATAAAAGGTGTCGTCCCCTACCTGGACTCCGATGCTCTTACACTTACGCGTCCACCCTGTTAGGGCTTGGTCCAAATAGATTTTAAATAAGGTAGGAGATAAGCAACACCCTTGTCTCAGTATCTTGGTTGTGTAAAAAGACTCAGTTACTGATGTACCAATTTTAACTGCAGCAGAGTTATCTTTATAATAGAATTTGGTGGCCCGGATTAAGACAGGTGGTATATTCAGTTTTTCCATTTCTCTCCACAACTGTGATATTGGGACATTGTCATATGATTTTCCAGGTCAATGAGAGCTATATGTGTTTCTTTATTTCGTTGAGTCCGCTTTTCTAATGCTATTTTGAAAGTAAAAAGGTTGTCTATAGTGGATCTGCCTGCTCGAAATCCTGCTTGTTCCTCCGGTTGTTTGTCTTCAATGTCCTTTTCCACCAAGTTTTTAAGTAATCTGGAGTAGATCCTTCCTATTTTTGGTATGATGGCTATACCCCGATAGTTTTTTGGGTCGTCTTTTGGGTCCTGTATCGAAAACATGCCACAAATTATTTTCTAATTAAACAGGGTAAGACACCATAAAGAGAAACTAAACTAGTAAATTTTTGATCTTTTACGTCTAATATTGCTCGATCGAGCACACACTCTATGTACATAAAGAAGTATGTATCTATTTTTTTTTTTTAGGTGGGTGTGTGAATTTCGGCCACTCGTGCTATGGAGGCATGGGTAAGCGGGCGTCAGATCTGATCGACACAAATGAGGAGGTTCTTCAGAATTTTCAGGAAGAGGAAAACCCGGCGTTCGTGTTCACTGGTCCAAGAAGCTCCTACAAGCCTAAACCATCTCAGAGACTGACGCAGCAACAATACGACAACAACATATCAAGAGTGATAAGACAGTGGGTAAGTTATGGTGACACCTGATTCAAATAAAAAATAAGCAAACGACAGGTTCGGCTTTATATTTTAATTAATTTTTTGAAAGACTAAATTTATATTTTTCTTTTATTATTTTATTTATTTTTTTATTTTTATTTTACCTACACGTGTCCAACGGACTTTACATTTCTTTTACAGGGCTGGAAATATGTAGAGTGCTAACATGTTGTACAATTCTGTACTAGTAGAAAGTGAATCTTTTATTTTGACATTTCGATAATTTTTCACAATTTCTTAGAGCCGATTCTGTTGCCGAAATTGGTTGAAAAATAAAGAAAAAAGCAAAATTTCAAAGTTTGTTTTTTGTTCAAGATTTTAAATATCGCAAGTAAGCCATTTTTTATTTCGCTATATCTCTAGAACTAATTAACCGATGCAACTTAGTCTTAAAATGTAGAGGAAATATCTTTCTTTCGAAATATATTATTGGTTCTGTCATTTTGACCACTTTCAATTAAAAAGAACGAGTGCGACGGCAGGCCTAAATTCAGCTGCGTTCGCCATCTTGAATTTTGATGTTTCGGCAATCTTAACATTTGGCCTTTGTAGCCTACTCAATCAGCTAACTATTGACACCAAATTCGCTAAAATGAGAAGCAATATTTTGACAAAAAAAGAATATGAATTATGGTTTTTTTGGTCCACCCGGTATATAACATAAATCACATGAAATTAACTACAAATTAAGTTGTTTAACACGTAGCAGCGTCATACCAGCGTGTTGTATAGTCTTTAGTGTAATTGTATTATGAGAATCGCGCATGATGAAAGCAATCACTTTAAAGGATGATTATACAATATTATTTGTATGCTCTCTAAAATAACTTCCTGGCAAATGAAACCATGTTGCATTTACTAGTATTTAGAGACAATCTATTTTTGCTGCACCAGATATGAGTGAGTACTCTCAATAATTATGTGGTAAATTTTCAAGTCATTAGCGTATAAGAGCGATAGACATTGGAGGTCAAGTACGATATCATTTAATATTCAATAGTGTTTTTTCGGATTTCCGGACATCATTTATGAATATAATAAACAACAAGGGGTCCAATACCGAACCCTGTGGAACTCCTGAGTTAGATATAAATTCCGTAGATTTATTAATCTGATATTGTACAAATTGCGATCTGTTGCGAAGACAGGATTCAAAAAATGAATTAATTCTAGGTTAAAGACCAAGGAACATAATTTTTTTTATAAAATGCCATAGTGTATTCATCCAGTTTTTTTAAATTAAACTTTGTACGTGGCTGTAGAGCATTTATGTACGGTATATTTTTTGTTACAGATCCAGAATTACAGAAGAACCCAAGACATTCCCAATGAAACCATCTAAGAAGAAATGAAAATATACTTTTTAATTATTTTGAAGAACTGAAAAATTGTCCTTAAAATTTGTTAATTATATAGAAATTAAAGTAATAATAAAACCATATCTATTACAAAGATAAATTAATGTTAATCAAATTAAGCAAACTAAAACAAACTATATAATAAGGCTTATGTGGATGTAGATTTACAACTTAATTTCTAAAATTATGTTTTAAGTATACGTAAAAAATATATTTTCATTGCTATTTTAATTGGTATATAAATTAATATAATTTGGCTGGAATATTACCTTGTTTTATTTTCTATTTTGTTTTTATTAAGTGAAAAAATAAAAGGAATTCTGAGAGGTCGCCAATGGTAGAGAAATACGTGTGAGTGTGTTTTACTTACAAATTAATCCGACCTTGTATTTCGTTAGGAGCATTATTTTTTATTTATTAGTGATGGGAATATGGTCATATTACACGATCAATTACAATCATAAAAATTCTGCCATGTCTAGACATACGGAAAACTTATGACATGAGGCAAATAACATGGTCGCACATATACAGATTTTCCTTCATAAAATTTCTCCATTATAATGAAATATGTAAATATCTTCGAGGAAGGCTGGCAAGACATTTTGTCTATATCGTAAATAAAACCAAATTTACCCTCGCTCTCTATACGTACAACCCCACAGCTAAATAATTTGTCAAATTGAATTCGTCAGCACGGGAGAGTCATAGCTCCTCGTGAATCCGACCAATGGAGAAACGTTTGCCCACTTGCTATTTATAAAGACACGTCTGGTCCCACCCTAATGCACTGAATATTACTCATATGACATTCAAATGAAACATTAACTGTGTGTTTTACTTTTTCTTATTATTAAAATTGATATATTTCTAAACACATAAATAATCAGATTATTGTTCCGTAAATCTATGTGAAAAAGTTTCATTTATTTGCATTTTTTTTACTACAAATGTAAAATATGACATGTTCATACACAAAAAAATTATTCATTTTTCACTACATTTCGCGGAGGTGGACGACCCCATATCGGTACCGATTTGATGTGAAAAGCTTAACGTGTAAGGTCTGTCAAAATTTACTTATTTTAATTTTATTTTTAAAAGACATTAAGACATTGATATAGGTTGTTTCACTGAGGACGGACCAACCGGCGCAGTATGATAGAGGACTTCGATACGTATCGATTTGACCCCAAATTTGTGTTATGCGAAATTTGTTAGTTTAAAGATTGTTTAGGTTTTCGTGTATTTTTAACTAACTAAGGTTTTGCCCACAAATTTCGTCATTCTAGCTTAACTATTAGTACTAGCATTAGCGTCATGATATTTTTTAGAACGTAGTGGGCGTAGTGAGCCACTGGCTGTCTGTCAGTGGTTTTATTTGTGTCGTTGTCCTAAGTTGTGTTCATCTTTTCAACTTAGCAGCACCGTGCCGATGAGGACCAAAAATCTGAAACACGTGTCCACGGTTTGCAGCCTTTGTACGGACCTCACCCATGATACCTTCTGCCTCTTAATCAAAAAGTGGGATATTCCATTGTACACTTTGCACAAAATTTAAAAAATTTTATGTGCTAGAGTCTCGTAAAGTTAAGGAATAATTTTGGTTTTGATAAAATTTTATATTTTTATTCTAATAGTTTCGGTCATCATCCCTCTACCCTACACGGCCACACCCTCAAAAAATTCAAATGGTAAAGGGGGTCGAGTGATACATCTTTTGAAAGGTCTTTCAATTCTCTACATAACTGTATATTTTTTTAAACTTTTATTGATTCGTTCCTGGGAAATAATTGTTTTATTATTTTAGGTTCAGGAAATAAAAATAAAAGAAGCAGTTTAAATTATCGTATGTATTGTTCAAAATGACCCCCACCGACTTCCATACAGTAGTTTAATCGGTCTTGAAATTCTGTATGAACATTTCTGAACACACCTGGAGTCAATAAACGGCATTCACGTAACTCTTCCAAAGATGTGGGTTTTGTTGCAAATACCTTCGATTTCAAATGTCCCTACAGAAAGAAATCCAAGGGAGTTAAATCGAGTGACCTAGCGGGCCACTCCACAGGACCACTTCTTCCAATCCATCTATTAGGAAACCGATTATCCAAAAATTGACGGACTGGTATAGCAAAATGTGGGGGTGCCCCATCCTGTTGAAAAAACAGTTCGCCCTCTAAAAGATTATCTTCTTCTTCGAGGATTTGGGTAATCATTGGGTCGAAGTTAATTTCTAACAGATCGAGGTACCTTTCGCCATTTAAATTGTCAGGAATAAAAAACGGCCCGACAATATGATCCCCTAAGATGCCAGCCCAAACATTTAACATCTGAAGCCTTTGGGTAGGAGTTTCCATAAACAAATGTGGATTGATTTCACTCCAATACCTACAATTGTGCCTGTTTATCTCCCCATTTAACTGAAATATCGTTTCATCGGAAAAACACGTATTGTACAGTAGATTGGCATTACCGTTTAATTGTTCACTAAAAATCTCACAGAATTCAAACCGTCGGCGTCGATCGGGATCATCTTCGTTTAATTCGTGTACCAATGTAAATTTATATGGATGAAATTTGTGGGCCTTTACAATTCGATGAACACTGCTTCGTGATACACCGGAAGCCTCAGCTACTTTCCTTATCGATTGAGTATTATCCATCTGCAAATGACCCAGAACTGCCACTTCGACTGCTTCATTCCTAATCGGTCTCTGAGGTTCATGCTTTTTGTTTCCTACAGAATCTGTTTCCATAAATTTTGTCAATAATTGTAAAACATAGTGAGAACCAACCCTTCTATCTGGGTGTATTCTATTGAATATGCGCTCCGTAGCTCTAGCACAATTATCATTTTTAAAATAAATGCTGGCAATTTCTATTCTCTCCTGAACGGTATAAACCATTTTGAGAACTCACTCTGGTAAAATGTATCTCGATTTAAAATTGGTTGTGAACAAATTAGTGTTCAAGGACTATCAAATACTTATGAGTCTTTTATTATTCTAAAACCAAACGGACAAGTGTTTTTTGTCGAAAAAAGTCGTGTTGATTTGAGAGCACTAATAAATGTAGTTTTTTTTTTAAATTCCAATACCCCGTGCCGTGTATTTTAGATTTTTTAAACGATTTCGTTTGTGTGTAATCATCAAAAATAAAATTATTTTCCTTAAGAACGAATCGATAAAAGTTTAAAAAAATACATAGTTATGTAGGGAATTGAAAGACCATTCAAGAGATGTATCACTCGACCCCCCTTGCCATTTGAATTTTTTGAGGGGGTGGCCGTGTAGGGTAGAGGGATGATGATAGGTATACAAGTATTACATTAAAATATGTCCTCCTTGGAAACAAGGTCGACGTATTTCACCAATTTTTTATAAAATTTTTATCTCCAAAGTTATTCAACTTTTGGTTGGGACACCCTGTATAAGCCATGTAAGGTGCAAGTATGTATGCTGTATGCATATGTATACCCGTACACCGTGGAGCTAAAATGACATAAAGTGACACGATATGACAATAAATGACCGTCATATGTCACAGTGTTTAAATGACCGTCATATCACATCACTAAGCATCATAAAATAAGTTTTGTATTTAATTTGTGGAGCGAATTTGCTGACAAAAAGATACTCTCTTCTAGGAAAAAAACAGATCAAATCGACAAACTGGTTGTTAAAACAAATTAGGTACCCATTTTGGTAAACGATCCATTCAAATAAGGAATAAAATGGAAATACAAGAACGAACAAAATTCTGCCAATTATTATTTTATATTAAGTATATTACACTTATCTCTGATAATATTTTTATAACAGTATGGAAAATAGTAATTAGCAAAATGGTTGTCATTATATTTCGATTTCATTCCTTATTTGAATAGAACTTTTACCAAGAAGGATACCCAATTTGTTTAAATTATTCTAATCCTACGGGGATTTTCCTTTATATAATTTTAATTATTCTGTTCTCTGAAACTACTGATATTTATTACATTAGGGTT
Source organism: Rhamnusium bicolor (assembly GCA_029963845.1). NCBI lineage: Eukaryota > Metazoa > Arthropoda > Insecta > Coleoptera > Cerambycidae > Rhamnusium > Rhamnusium bicolor. The sequence goes on along the minus strand of JANEYF010003318.1, from coordinate 763,504 downwards.
GTTAAGATTCTCAGTTACAATTGAAAGGATCAGGCCGCATCTGTATGGCAAGTATCGAGGACGAACCGGAAAGCCTTCTCGTTATTTGATTGGTTACATAAAAGTTCCGTTTTAATCAAGTTCATTGCGGAAAAAGTAGTAACCAATCAAATAATGAGAAGGCTTTCCGTTCCGTCTTCGATATTTGCCATGCGGATGCGACCTCTCATTGTCGACGCAAAGATGCAGAAACACGTGTCTGTGAATGTTTAGTGTTTGTTGTATGGTGAGTACTTTTATTTTATTTATTTTAGTTTTATTGAATATACTAGTTTTAATTAAAAATTACATTATAGAGTCAGTCGTACTTAACATAATATGTAGTAGTTGTTGAAAAAGTACTATATGTGATAACTGATAAGAGTGATAAGTTTTTTGTCGTTTTTGTATTTCCGTTTCATACTCTTGGTAAGTAGGTTATTTTCTATACGAAATGGTCATTTACTACCTTTTTAGCCGATACCGAAGTTTCTTTTTTAAATACCGTCATTTACTGATTTACAAAAAATGTGTTTTTTAACAAATATGTCGTCATAATAACATGAGATTTCAAAAAGCAATAAAAATATGCAATATATTACATATATTTATATGGTCTATGCATATTATCGCATATGTGTCTATAGTATCACACATATTTATATGGTCTATGCATATTATCGTATATGTGTGTATAGTATTATTATCTCTTTATTTAGCCAAGCTAATTTAACAAGTTATACATTGTTACATTGTTAAACACAATATCTGCATACATATGCAATTATATTAATATAAGATATATCTCGCTACAAATATAAATACACACATACAATAAAATATCCAGCCAATGCAAAATAAAGCATGTTAATAACTACACAATAGCAACAATATATTACAAAATATATTAACACACAAAAACAGACAGTTATAATTATTATACAAATACCTACATAGAGTCAATAACACATAATTTACTCCATTAAATATTTGGAGATCCAAACTATTAATGTGGACATTCACCCAGTAGATGTTCTTTTAACCTCAATTTGAATATATTTAATTTATTTATGTTTTTAATTTCTTCCGGTAAGCTATTAAAGGATATAATGCCCTTGTGATAGACAGATTTTTCAGTATTTGTTTTATTTTTTGTAGTAACATATAGATTTATATTTTTCCTGGTATTATAATTATGAATGGTATTATTTACGACTAACTTGCCATTTAAATATGCTGGTGTTATCTTATTATTTATCTTATAAATTAAAATCATGGTTTAATATTCTAAATATGAGTGAACAGGTAGCCAATTTAGCTTAGCTAACATGTTCGTAATTGGCGTATCTCTTGCAGCTAGTAAGATGATACGCATAGCCCTATTTTGTAATTTTTGTAGTCTATTTAATTCATTTTTATTAATAAAGTATAGAACCGAAGCACCAAAGGTTAAATGTGGTAGAATTAAAGTGTTATATACACAAATTTTAGATCACTGCGCACTGTGATAAAAACGGAGCTACTCTTGATAAAACACCTACATTCCTTGATATTTTGTTAATAACATACCAAGCATGCTCTTTAAATGAAAGACTTCTATCTATTATAACCCCAAGATACTTAATTTTTTCCACAACTTCAATATCATCATTACCAATGATTACTTTAAAACTATTTAATTTAAATTCAGTATATTCTCTATTATTGCAGAGTATCATAAATTTAGATTTTTTTGCATTTAATTTTAGTAGGTTGGAATTGAACCACTTTAAAAGATTCGCTAAGTTTACATTTACTGTATTGATAAGATGTTCAAGATCTTTGGAATTAAAATAAATTAGCGTGTCATCTGCGAACAAATGTATATGACAGTTTTCTATTGCATTCACTATGTCATTAATATATAGTAAGAACAGCAACGGTCCCAAGGTGCTACCTTGTGGTACGCTACTGTTATTACTAATTTCATCGGAGATTCTACCATTCATTTTTGTAATTTGCTTTCTGTTCTCCAGATAGTCAATAAACCAGTTTAAAGCCATACCCTCAATCCCATATTTTCTAATTTTTTCAATTAATTTTTTCCTATCATAGTTTCGAAGGCTCTTGCAGATCTAAGAATATCGCACCTACCATTACATTATCATCCAAGTTATTTTTCCAGTCATATAAAACATTTTGTACAGCAGTTTCACAACTATGTCCTTTTCGAAAGCCTGACTGATTTAATATTAATATTCCATTATCCGTAATAAATTCAATTAACTGATCATATACTATTCTTTCTAATAATTTTTCGATGGTCACTAACATATTTATAGGTCTTAGGTCGTTTGCTTTCTCAGAACCTTGGATTTTTGGTATTGGTATAATAGTGGCTATTTTTAAAATAGATGGTACTTTACCTGTTTGTAGTGAACTATTAATTAAATTTAAGAGAGGATTTTCTATGCTATTATAAATATTTTTTAAGTAATTCACTTGTGATGTCATCCGGGCTTTTCTTAGTCCATCATACGTAATTAACCTAAAAGTATCGAATAAAGTTTGTACAATAATGTTCTCACCGTCCCTATTATCTATACTGCAGTTTGTTGTATCTATTTTAGATATCACTTCTTCAATACTGTTAATGTAGAAGACATTCAAAGAATTTGGAATTTCTTCTACATTTGTAATAATCTCTTCGTCAATTTCTAACTTATTAATTTCTATATCTTGCGTGTCTTTTATTAATGGTTGTAATGCTTGCCACATTTTTTTGGGATCATTCTTGCTATAATCTATTTTATTTTGGTAATATAAAGTCTTTTCTTGTCTTATAATTTTAACAACATTATTTCTACTCTTTTTATAAGCTTGTTTGTTTATGGTACTTTTACTTATGCTATAAATTTGGTAACTAGTATCTCTCTACTATTGCATTTTTAACTATTTCATTCCACCATTCCTTAAATTTTGGTTTTATGACAACTTCTTTTCTAGGTGCAACATCATCTAAGATATTTTTTATGTTATTAAAAATGGAGATATATTTATCATCTATACTATTGTGGTGAAAATTCCAATTAATTAATGTCAGTTTTTCATTCATTTGAATATAGTCAATTTTTCCTCTAGAATAAATAACCTTATTTATTTTAGTTTCATTGTTGAAATAAAGATTTAGGGACAAAATATAATGTATCCGCCTTTAGTTATTACTGTTAATAGTGGTAGAGCAAATTTAATACAGAACTTATGCCAATAAATTGTTCAATCTACCGATGCATTGTTTGTAATGTAATGTCGCGATATTTTTGCTGAATATAGCTATGATAGGAGAATATTTATAGATTTATTGTAATGTTTTTGCTGTTGAGAGAGATGATCACAAGTTTGGATATTATATTTTTATCATTAAAGGCACTCTGCAAATATTTGTCGAATGTGAATACAGTCTGATAAAAATTCTAAATTTTTGTTGAAAATTATCGCGATTAATACTTTCATGTTATATTTTTAGAAACCATTTTTTATATATTTTTAGAAATTTTATTTTTTTACATATTTATTTACACTCTGTTTATGTCTAAAGGCCGTCAATGTCTGGTTAGTTAATTTATCAGTCAGTTAGTGACTTCTCGGCCAATAGAATTCACCCATTTCCCACCCCGACGGATAATTTTGCTAACTATGCATTGAAAAACCGGGCCTTAAGTGGTATAAAAATATCATTGTATATATTATATTATAGACATAACATCTTGTAGACTTGTATAGGTGTGTGGAGGCAGGGCAGGAGCAAAGACTAGTCTTTAGCAGGAGTGTAGATATTTTTTATATACCAAGGTTCCTGTGATTTATTCATTCAGTCAGTGACAAGTGCTCGTAGAGGACAGTTGAGTGTGATGGGGTAAGAAAATGTTATTATATTTTACTATAGCGTGACGTTACATTCGTTTGGTTTTTTTTTGAATATCACATTTGAAAGACCGGTAGTGTTTAACCAGTTTCAAACCATAGGACATGCCTACATATTTTTATTTCAAATATCAAACTCCGCGTCATTTTTCACACGTAGAATCAAAATTTGATAACCCACAGCATATATTTTGGAAACTTCGAAGCACCTCCATCTTTTCCTTTATTTTTCAAGATAAAAATTTAAAATTAGGGTCCAAGATATTTGGCATAAAAATACATTTTTTGACCTAATCATACCCAAAAATACACTTCCGGTTTTACCGGGGGTACTAGTAGCATTTTCATTTTAAATGACACCTTGTAATTTTTTAATCTTATCCAATAAAGGTTTGAATTATCTTTACAATGGTTTTTTTCGAAATCAAAATCAATTCATAAATTGCCAAAACTCATTTTTGTGAAACCCTGTATGTTTAAAGCTCTATCGAAATGTACAGGGTACCATTCAAAAATATATGAAATTTGGCCGTTTATTTTTTACAAAATATGTATAAAAAGAAACAACCTAAATTAATTGCCAAAAAAAGTCATTTGTTTTGGGTGAAAAATGTTTAAAGATACCTTTTAGTTAATCCCTAGCTGTTTACTAGTTATTATAAACTTTAATAATAATATGACTCTCATGACCACCGAGTAATCACATACAATGCCATTTTTCCATGTCATTTCTGATTCGATTTTGATTTTGAAAAAGCCGGTGTAATAATAATAATAATAATAATAAGGTTTATTGAAATCCAACACACAAAACTGTCCATAAATAGGATACAAAAACATAGCAAATCACAGTATTTCATTACAAATATAATTTAGCGCAGCAAAAATCTATAGCTAAACATTTAAAAAAAATGGAAAAGAGAAGCGCGACAGACACAGCTGTCCAAATACAGGATATGCTCAAAGGACTTAGTTAAGTCCATGACATTACACAAAAAATAAAAGCTAATATTTAACAAAGTTTAAGTAAAAAAAAACATTAAGTGATGGAGATACGAATAATATTAAATAACATACATGAACGGCGTAATCAACACTAGTCAAGGTCAAAATGCAGAATTAGTTAAAACAGCTTCTTTAAGCGAACGACAAAAATGCGTAAAATAATTACAAAATATATCAACAAAATTCTGCAATTCATTGTATTGTCTAGACATAGAAAGTAATGGTGAATTCATGTGCTGATTGGTGTGGGGTGTATCATAAATAAAGATTGAAGGCTGTCTAGTACCAAATCTAGGTATATTAATATGCACCTGATCTAAGAATTGAGGGGTATCAATTTGACCATGGTTAATTTTGTACAAGTATGTAATGTTCGTTACTTTACGCCGCACGAATAATGGCTCGATTTCAAATTCATTTAATAAAGCCCTATAGCTATAATTCTGCTCGGGGTATCTTTTATGCTTTATGAAATACAAGTATTTGCAAAACTTACGTTGTATACGCTCGAGCATCATAATATGAACATTGTAGTACGGAGACCAAGCAACACTACAGTACTCCAATCGACTTCTGACAAAGGAGAAATATAATATCTTGAGACATTCAATACTTGTGAACTGATTAGTGTTCCTGATTATAAAACCTGGCATTTTTAGGCAATGACTATTAATATATTCATAGTGGGGAATAAACGATAATTCAGGGTCTAATATTATACCTAGATCTTTTTTCTGATGACATCGTTGCAGAATAGAGTCACCTATTTTGTAATTATATTCTAACATGTTTTTTTTTCTTGAGAACGTCATTGTTTCACATTTATTAATGTTCAAACCTAATTTATTCTGTGAACACCAAGCGTACAGGGAATCAATATCATCCTGTAATGTATGGCAATCTTGCTCACTATTTATTACTCTTACTATTTTCAAATCATCAGCATAGAGAAACATATGAGAATTTATAGACTTCTCAATGTCGTTGACAAACATTAAAAACATAAGCGGACCTAAGTTGGATCCCTGCGTTACCCCGCTTGTCGCACAATATATATCAGATTTGAAACCTTCGTATTCTACATAGCTTTTTCTATTAACAAGGAATAAAACAGTTGTGTTAAATTTTCACATAATCCAAACTGTCGAAGTTTATTTATGATAATACCATTGTGTACCTGATCAAAAGCCTTGGTGAAATTGGTGAAAATTACGTCAACTTGAAATCTATCATCAAGAGCTTGTGACGCAAATTGGACAAAATTGCCTATATTTGTCAAGGTAGACCGACCTCTAATGAAACCATGTTGACTAAGGTTAAAGATAATTCAAATCTCTATCCGATAAGATTAAAAAATATACAGGGTGCTATTTAAAATAAAAAGTTTCTATTATTTCTAGTTAAACCGGAAGCGTGTTTTTAGGGCTGGTAAGGTCAAAAAAATGTATTTGACGCCAAATATCCAGCTCTCTAATTTCAAATTTGTATCTTACAAAATAAAGAAAAAAGTGAGATGGTATCTGGTCCTATGTTTACCCGATATACTTTATATTCAAATATCAAACTTTAAATGTCATTTTCTAGCCGTAGAACGAAAATTTTGTTAAACCGATATTCTAGACGCCGACATAATTCGTTTGACACCCAACATCATATAATTCGGAAGACCGAACCAGCAGTTAGATTAGGTTATGTGGTCGCAATCTACCACTTTTGAATTTCCCGCTGGCGACAAGACGAGTAGTCAAAGTGCAAGTGGCGGGGGATAGTTCAACCGTCCCTATGCCTACTTTCGTTCTAATACTAAAGAATTTAATGAATTACTTGTTGATAAAGTCATAAACTGTTTGTTACCTTCAATGTAAACAAAGGAAAAACATCAAAACGCTAAAGCGCATTTACTCAGGCTGTTTGACAACTAATTGTATCTCAGATATTGACACTCATATAAATATAAAAAGCGAAGGGTCCGAAGCAGGTTCCTGTGAAGTGCCTAGAAGGATATCATACCGTTCCAAATTTGTAATACAGCACAGAAATATGTTCTTTGTTTTATTGCAAAAATTGGCCTCAACATAACCAATAATTCGAAAATATGATTTCCATAACTGGCTTTCGAGCTTAAACTGCCCCGGTCTCTACGCCAATATTGAAAAAATGTTCGTACTTCTGTGTGGATTATATGCGACGAACATTACGAAAAAAATTTACAGCGATTTTTATTTGACGATTTAAATAGTAATCACTGAGTTAATATTTGTATAAGAATAAAAATAAACAAACTGTTAAATCAAATGTTAATTATTGTACTAATATTTGCTTTAAATATTTAACAAAAGATATTGTTGTACTTATTATACAGAGTGGGTCACTAAAAACAGAACAAGCGGATTTTCAGGTTGATTTTTTTAAAAAAACAAGACGTCAACTTCATTTTCGATGGGGATATCTTTGCAATAAATCTCACCTGCAAATGGCTTCATCCCCTCGCACAGTGACCACAACCCTCAATTCGTTTTCAAGATATTCAAAATTCAAGTTGTAAAAGCGCTCTTTATTTATTCCGTTAGAAAATAGTTCAGATAAATTTTTCCTAGCATTTCTGATGGATTGTTAGAAAAATGCATCAAAACTAAAGTAGTACATTGTAATACAAGTGTGGCAAGGACTTCATTGCAAAACGATGTATGAAAGTAGGAACACGAGCGCAGCGAGTTGTCATGACTAACAAACAAAACAAATGCTAAACTGACGCGTTCTGTCTTGTATCTTCAGCTTTTATAAGCCGGAAAAACTTCTTTTCGTAAACTGGTGCCGTCAAAAGAAGGTGAATGTTTATATGGAAGTGGTCCTACTCGCCTATTTCGCCGAGAAGGCTAAAACGTTGAAATCTTCCACGATTTGGTCAATTTACTCAATGCTCAGAAGCACTCTGTCGTTGGAAGAAAATGTAGATATTTCGAAGTTTCCGAAACTAATAAGACCAGTCAAATTAAGGGTTTTTCAAAACGATAATTTCCAACCTTTCCCGACCAATACCATTCGATTCAGTATGTTTCTTGAATTCTCATGGTCAATTTTGCCGTACCTTATATGAGCAAGAATTTAATTTATAAACAATTAAAGTTGTGAAAATGATGAAAATCGATGTTTCTGAATATTCAACTTCAAACGCTGCGAAAACGGCAACAGATAGAGAAAAATTGCTCAGAACATTTTTTATAGAGCATTAAATTCCCTTGAAAAAAGCCCGCGACGGCATATCTCTACGATGAATAGTTAAGGCGTTACAATGAGTTAAATGTTTATTATTTTTCTGCTGTATATCAGTCAGCTGTACAAGTAACGCGCATGCGCGATCAACAGACTCGTCCGCCGCGTAATGGCCGCCTGCGCAGAACATTTTAAAGTAGACTTGCTGTAGAAGACATGGAAGACGTAGCAGCACTACGAGTTTTTAAAAAAAATCAATTTGAACTACCCGAAAACCCTTCTGTTTCGTTTTTTGGTGGCCTACCCTATATATAAATATAAGTAGGTAGGTTACTTTGAAGTAATTTGATATCTCACTGTATGATATGCTTTTATCGATCAGACAGTTTCACAGACAATTTCGTTTGCATTCATTAAACAGACAGATAATGAATAAAGAATAATTATTTTATCTTCTCCGTGCCATGTAAATAATGACAATGACGGATATATAATTTCAATTTTCTAGCCTTAGTAGGTACAGGGTTAATCATTATATTTTACCCACCCCTTATCATCGTTATTATTGCCTATAGAAAAAAAGTTTTAAATAAAAGCTGTGTGGTTATGACTGAATTTTGTTAAAATGCTATCTAAAGTACAGTAACGTGCAGATTTCAGGGGATACACAACAATAATATTTTTTTTAAATGGGATACCCTGTATATTATTAAATTTTTGGAATAATCCTTTATTCCTGATTTCAAAAATATACCATTTGTTACCCCTACCGTATACCGTTTTTGAGTTATTAAACGTCGAATATCTTAGTTAAAATAGTTACTGTAAATATGGAAAAGTTAACATTATTAAAGTGAGCTATGAAAATGACAACTGTTATGTTTGATAAGTGACATTTCTTTAATGAAATAAGCAAAATGGTTTACAGTGAGGCAGAAAAAACCCAAATATTTATACAAAATAGATAACAAAGATTTATTTAGGAAATTTAAATATAAATAAATGATAACTCATAAAAAATTTTCGATGTGTCCAACATTATTGTCAATGCATAATTGATAAAGTCTTTTTATATTTATAATTGCACCGGAAATGGCTTCATTATTTACATTCAGATTGTTTATTTCAAGTCGAATCCTGTCTCTAATGACTTGATTTTTTTTTTCTTTCGGTTTCCCGATGCCGGTCAGTCCTCCCGTGGCCTCCGACGCCTCACGGGAGTCGCGCCGGCGCATCAACTACAGCCACTCCCCACATCCCGCAGGGTTAGTGACTGTAGATACCAGAATTGTGTGTCCTAAGCAGACGGAGAGAGCCCAGAATGACCGCCTTCTGCATTTGGCCTACCAGCCACTCGGCTGATTTTTGGCAGGCCTGTATGATCTTCAGTTCCGAGAGTAGCGTAGGCTTTATCCCTCCGAGTACATCGATTATAAGGACGACCATTTTTACCGAGTAGCCTGGAGCTCGTACCGGAGATCACGATATTTGGTCCGTTTCTCCTCCTCCTTCAAGGTGATGTTTTTCTCCGCAGGTGCCGAGAACTCGATGACATACATCACCTTGAGTTGATGGTCGAGGAGGACTATGTCAGGCTTATTGGCTTGGATTAGCCTGACAGTCGGGAACGAGTAGTTCCAGCAAATCCGGCATTTCTCGTTCTCGACAACGGACTCAATATCTCCGGGGACGTAAGGCAGCACTGGTGTCTGGTCTACCCCGTACGAGTGCCTTAGATGGCGAGTGCTTAGATGGCCTTAGATGACTTGATTACTATTATTATTATTATTATTATTATTATTATTATTATTGACAATGTCTTAGAAATCCCCAAAAAAATTATTCCATAGGGGTCAAATCCGGACTGTTAGGTGGCCATTTAATAGGTCCATTATTCCTTATCCATATTGGGAATACATTATTCAAATTATCTCGAACGGGTAGGACACTATGCGGAGTTGCCCCATCCTGCATCCAAATCATATCATCAAGTTCGGCTTCCGGAAAATTTTGCAAAAGAATATTTTCTGCTTCTGGGATAATTATATCCAGATAGGTAACTCCAGTTAAAGTATAATCATAAAATATAGGCCCAATTTTATTTTGAAAATTCCACACCAAACGTTAACAGTTTTTCGTCCTGATTTTTTTATTTGTTTTACCAATCTTTTTCTGTTGTGCTTGTTTCCCACGACCTTCGATTTTTGTATTAAAAACTCCTGCCTTAGAAAAGGATGATTCATCAGTCCATAATATTTTAGTAAAATAATCGGGATCTTCATCCAACTTTTGAATCATCTGGCGGCAAAAGTCCAGCCTTTTCCTTTTATGAGCCTCTGTTAAAACCTGTATGGGTAAAATTTTATATGGTCTGTAGCTGTTATTTTTTAACGTACGTTGGATTTTGGAATAACTTTTACCTAATTGATCGACTGCATTATTTATACAACATTCAGAATTTTCTAGAAAATAATACAATGTTTCAAAAAAGTCTATTCGTGAATAAATACGGATGGGCTTACCTTCGAAATGAATCAGTATATCTAGCTGTTCTTCCTGGTTTGCTTGAACTACACGCTTTTTTCTACTAAGACTGGAGGTATTATTCACCTTTCGGTAAATATTTTTGAACGTATTTTCTGATGACGTTGGACGATTTGGATACAACACCCTATATGCTCTTTTTGCTGCACGTTTATTTTTGGTTACTTTGTATATAACAAGTAAATATTTGGACTTTTTCTTCCTCAAACAATAGTTGTCATTTTCATAGCTCACTTTAATAATGTTATCTTTTCCATATTTACAGTAACTATTTTAACTAAGATATTCGACGTTTAATAACTCAAAAACGGTATACAGTAGGAGTAATGTATGGTATATTTTTGAAATCAGGAAGAAAGGATCATATCAAAATTTTAATAATATACAGGGTATCCTATTTAAAAAAAATATATTAATTTTTTTTGTACCTCTGAAATCTGCACGCTACTGTACTTTTGATTCAGTCATAACCACACAACTTTTATTTAAAACTTTTTTTTTCTATAGGCAATAATAACGATGATAAGGGGTGGGTAATTTATAATGAATAACCCTGTATATAATAGTATTAATTAGAACAGCTGTCCAAGGTGAGTAAAGAGGTAGCTATTCGTTTTATTTACTTTTTAGTGTGCTGGAAAAATATGTTTCTTTTATTATTTGAGCGATAATTCGGAAGGACACAAAACGTAATAATTTCACAATTCTAAAAAGACTTGATTTTATTCTCGTGTTTGTTATTTTAGCGCCTATTATTTACATAGCATGTGAGACTTATAAGTTGAAAGTTTATCTCGTGGTTTCACTTATCTGGCGAAGTTTTGATAAGCATTTAACAACAAAATGAAATCATTCGGGACCGAATCTTCGCTTACATAGCGTGTATATTCACACCAGTATAAAAAAAATCGGTTTATATAATGGTGGACGATTGTTTAGACGCGTAAGTTTTTTTTGTGACAGTTATAACTGATTTTGTAGGTTATGTACCTAAAGATAACCGTATTATGTTATGTTGTTGATACATTTACTGATAAGCAAACTGTAGAATAGTGAATCTGGAAAAATACATATTTTGTGTTTTAGAGCTGACCATGATGACATTGTGCAGGTGGTTGACGTAAAAAATCTGCTAACAATTTTACACGAGGATGAAATAACTGTTTTTGATATGACGTCTCTGGGAACATTGATGTTGCTAGGTAAGTTTTGTGTTTTTTGAGATGTTCGATTATGTTTTTTTAACTCTGTAACTGTTTTATTTAACGTAGGTAGGTTGATCCCATATGAGTAATTATTCATGATAAATCAAAAAGAAAAATTCTCATAAAATTCCTTTATTACTGTGACCGGTTTCGTGAACAAATTAATTACTTCACATCATCAGACACATATAAAAATTCCTGTGTCTGATGATGTGAAGTAATTAATTTGTTCACGAAACCGGTCACAGTAATAAAGGAATTTTATGAGAATTTTTCTTTTTGATTTATCATGTTTTATTTAAATATTCATTTATTTACTTTATTGTACACTTGATTTCAAAAAAAACTGGTACACTTTCTTTTAGCTATGTAAATCATTCGTTCTTTGATTGATATTAATAATCTTACAAATGTCACTTTGACGTTAATCAGTTGCGTCATTATTAAAAATGGTTCGACATCTAACAGATATTCAAAAATTTCGAATTGTTTCTAAAATTGAAGATGGTTGGTCCATAAGTAGACTTGCTGCTGAATACAATGTGAGTAAAACCACGATAATGAGTGTTAAAAAACAATGGGAAACCAACCAAACGGTATCCCATAAAGTTGGTTCCGGTAGGCCCAGAAAGAGCAATAATCAAATAGATGAAAATCTTATAAATTACCTAATAGAAAACCCTTTTCAGACTGCAGTAAATGCAATTTCAGAGACAAATTTCCCTGCTTCGGTATCTACTGCATGCAGAAGAATAAAACTACAAAGCGACTTGAAGAGTTGTTCAGCGGCTAAAAAATACAAACTTTCAGAAGAAAAGAAGCAGGGTAGGATTATTTTTGCACTCAACTATATAATCAATGATGAAAACTTCTGGGGACAAGTTGTCTTTTCTGACGAAAAGGTTTTTAAATCCTGTAACGATGGACATGTTCGCGTATATAGGCCTAGATACGACGAAAAATATACTTTCGATCCATAAATATCAGGAAGGTTTTCAGTCAATGTCTGGGCTTGGATGAGCCTAAATGGGTTAGGTGTGTGTTGGAACAGTGATGGTCATCTCAATTCCATTAAATATATTGAAATATTAGACAATATTATGTTGCCGTCAGTAATAGAGGTGTTTCCGGAAAATAATTTTATTTTCCAACAAGACAACTGCTCCATACATACGGCCCATCGTGTTAGGCAATGGTTTCTTAATAAAAACATAGAGTTGTTACCGTGGCCATCTAAAAGTCCGGATTTAAATCCAATTGAAAATGTATGGGGACTAATGGTGAAACATATAAGAAAATTAAATAACCATCCAAATAATGCCCAAGAGTTGGAAGGGATAATTGAAGACGCTTGGGAGAACTTGTCGCAAGAAGTTGACCTTGCAACAAATCTGATTTTGTCTATGCCTGCAAGACTTAAGGCAGTTTTAGACGCTAATGGAGCAATGACAAAATATTAGTTAATTCTGTATTACGTAATTGAAGTTCATTTATTTTATTTTTTTATTGTATTTTTATGTTCAGTTTGCATTGTTTACATTTTTTTTAATCTCAAGTGGTATTTTTGTGTTCTTATTTTAAAAATAGAATTATCATTATTCAGTTAGTATTTTAATTACAACCATTATTAGAATTATCCGTAACAAATATTATTTTTTTAAACAATAATATGACAGGCTTGAAAATGTTTTGAAAAAGTTATTTTCTAATTATTTTTTAAAATTCCATTTGAATAAAATAAAAGAGAAAGGTTTAATAAGTTTAAAAACACAAAGAAAACCGATCTCCTCCAAAAAACCCAAGTCCGGGGTAAATCACCTCTTCTATACCCCCCCTCTCGACATGCCTGGCCAGCCCTATTTACAGACATATGCACACAACTAAAGTATTAAGATTTTCGATTACAAGAGTTGTACCAGTTTTTTTTGAAATCAAGTGTACTTAAATATATTAAGAGTACAAGTAACAATTTTAGTTTTAAAATGCTCTATAAGATATCCTTGAAGTTTATTTCTAAGACTACCAATGGAGTTACTTGGAACACATTTCACACTTTTTAGCATGCAGCTACTTTAATTTTAATTTAATTTTTTGGAATATTTACTGAAATGCGGGGAACATTATTGACTACCTAACCGACAATTAAAATATTATTGCGCAAATAGTTCTTTTTTTTATTTAAACAAAAAAAGGTGTTCAAAGTTACCCACATATTGGGGTTACTTTGAACACTAATTTAAAATGGCTAGATTTCAATGATGTCTAACTGTTGGGTAAGTTTAAATATCATATACGTTTTTAAGAAACTAGAAGTAACATATACATACAACCAAAAAAAACTATTTTTTGTATAAATACTGTCTATAACCTTAAAAAGCTGATTTCCTATATGGAATAACAAAGTTAAAACTGTTTACTTTCAACACTCAATTAAAATTGTTTATTTTCAATAATATCTAACTCTAGGGTAACTTTGAACATTACAATAACATATGTAACGCAAACTCTGAACTTTTCTAAAACTTTCTTTAAGACAAAACTCTATTTAAGTGCACTTGGCATATAATAAATCTGGCATAAATCACTAATTTATGAATTGGCCACTATAAAAGCACCGATAAAACCTAAATAAATCCAAAAGGTATTTAAATTGTTGCTTGGGAGTGCTTGGCGCTTAATTATATGCATAGAAGTAAATCCAGTTTCGTTGTTACAAGCTAAATTTTATATAAAAAGAGAAAAATCACGAATCTTTGACATATTTTTAAGTTTATTCTTTAATTTTCTACTTATTGCTCAGTAAATCGAAAATGGTTACAAATAGCTATAGGGATGCACATACAAAATATGTTCGTTTTTCTATTCTACATCACATGGTCGAAAAATATACATAGTGTTCCGTTTGAAAAAAATTGAGAAAATTTAGTTCAAAAAGTTCTAAATTGAAAAATAATTTTTCCGTCACCCTGTGTACATTTAGGGAGTGAAAATGATTCAGAAACCACACACAGATGTCTCGTAACTGGTATTAATATTATTTTTTTCTTAAAATCCGTAATCGTGACTAGTGATTTTTTCAATATGCATCTGTAGATGGCTTTATTTCAACAAAAAAAATCATTACATCCAAATGGTTAAGAGATAGGCAATAATAATACAGAAGCGTCTTGTATATTCGAAAATAATTTCCGGTTATAGACTTTTTTTGTCTAGTTTATTTATGGTTTTAATCAAATTTCTAACTATCATAGAACTTTTGTTATCGAATTCGGACGCGGAGTTTGAAATGCTCAAAATTTAATTCAATTTCCCTCAAAACCTCCATATTGGCTCGAGCTGTGTGAACTGTGGCCCCATATTTTTGGAACCATTTCTTCTGACGTCTCTCAACATCTGGACCAAAAAAATTTCAACCATGGCCCGATATTGGGTACCATTTATAGTAACACCCTCCTCACCAGACTGAAAGATTTATGGTGGTATTTGTGCAAAATTCGGCTTACTGTTTGGTGACTGATTTCCAATTCAAACCCAATTTGCCTTAAAATTTGCCCAACAATCTTATCAACTTCTACTCGAGCCAAAACATTAATTTCCGTTCCTTCGTCAAGAATGAAATTTTCTTGGGGATCATTGTTGGGCTCACTTCGGAATTGATTTTCAAGACGATTAAAATAATTTCTCGCTGGACATTGTCTATCAGGATATCGTTCGGCATAAAGGTGTCTAGCCGCAACGGCATTTTTTTTACATTCCCCATAAATAATTAACATCACTTTAGTATAAATTTGCGGCATTTTGAACACAATTAACAAGAATTTTAAACAACACAAAGAAGGTTTAGTGCCATATTCCCCAAAAAGAAACAATTATGCAGCCACGGACACGTGTTTCGGAGTTATTGCCCCTCATCAGCGTATCGTAGCTAAGGAATTGGATCGGAGTTATTGCCCCTCATCAGCGTAGCGTAGCTAAGGAATTTTTAAAGACACAATAAAAACACCACCGGTAAACCAACAAATGTTTGACAAGCTAAATATTTCATTGTTTTCAAAGCCACCTTAGTTAGTTACTTCTTAACATTTAATTAGAACAAAATTGTATTTTCTTATTTTCTTTTAGCTGTAATTCTGTTTGTATTTATCGCACATTTTAATACGACATATAAGTAAATTCCTAAATTAATAGTACTAATAAATGGTACCACGGTACCAATATGGTTCCATTTGAAAAAATTGAATTTTGCTCCAAAAACTATTTTGATGAACTTTATTTGCTCATAAATCACGTAATTTAGTATGGACGTTTATATCAATTCAAACCCCAACAATAATAAAGAGAATATATTGCTAAACAACAGTCTTATTAATTTGCAATATATAACGGAGGACGATATACTTAAAGGCATAAAAAAACTAAAAAAACAAAATGACAGCCGGCGTTGATAAAGTTCCTAGTTTTTTAATCAAAGATTGTGCTACAGCGTTTGTTCAACCCTTGCTTTTGTTATTTAATCTCTCGTTAACTACGTGTAAATATCCAGATATATGGAAGATTGCAAAAATATGTCCCATACTCAAATCCGGTGATTCTTCTTATTTAAATAATTATAGACCAATAGCAATATTATGTAACTTTGGCAAATTATTAGAGATTATTCTGTATGAATACATTTACTGGTCTGTTAAAAATACAATATCGCCTTCTCAACATGGTTTCATGGAGAAGAGATCTACAATTATCAATCTAGCCTCGATATCTCAGTATATATCAGAATCCTTAGATTCACAAGGTCAAGTTGATGTTATATACACAGACATACAGAAGGCATTTGATCAAATAAATCACTTTTTATTACTATCAAAGTTGAGAGGAATTGGTTTCTCTGACTCTTTAATTTGTTTATTTGAGTCCTATTTAATTGGGAGACATCAATTTGTTGAATATGGAGGCTATCGTTCTCAATCATATACAGCAGTATCGGGAGTTCCGCAAGGATCAAATTTAGGACCCCTTTTATTTCTTATTTTTATTAACGACCTAACAGCTAATATTAATTCTCACCACCTACTATTTGCTGATGATCTCAAAATTTTCCTAGAGATAAGTTCTATAGAGGATTGTATCTTACTACAAAATGAAGTTAATAAAATTTCTAGCTGGTGCTCGGTCAATTCTCTAAAGTTAAATATTGGCAAATGTAAGGTTATGTCATATACAAGGAAGGACACTACAGTTACCTTTCTATATAAAATAGACAATAACATTTTAGATCGTTGTGTAAATTATAAGGATCTGGGAATTATTTTTGACCCAAAACTTACTTTCAACAATCATATCGATGAAATGGTCAAATCTGCATCTAGAGCCTTAGGCTTTTTAGTAAGAAATTGGGGCGGTTTTGTGAATATTGACACCCTGAAACTGTTATACATATCATTTATAAGAAGTAAATTGGAGTATGGCTGTATTATATATCAAAATTCATTGTCACGCATTGAATCAGTTCAACGCAAATGTCTGAAATTTATGTTTTTCAAATGTAATGGATCTTATCCTCCCCGAGGTATAGGACAACAATATACTGCTTAATATGTTTGACCTTAAATCTCTCAGATTCAGAAGAGATGTTGCCGTTTTATCCTTTCTTTATAAATTAATTAGTCACAATGTTGATTGTTCATTTCTTTTAAGTAAACTAAACCTATCAGTCCCCAGATTAGAATCCCGTCAAAACAACCTCTTTTACTGCGATGCTCCTCGTACAAACCTTATGATAAAGTCACCAATCTTTAATATGTGTAAAACTTTTAACACAATTTCATCTTTATGCGATGTCAACTATGATAGTTTAGTTAAAATAATTCATATATATGAAGAAAACTGTGCTTATTAAATTAGATTATTTCATATTTTACTTTTATGTATGAGTTTTCTTGTAAACTCTTAATGTAATGTTAATAACTATGTGTATTGCAAATTTGTGCATTTTTATCACAGTATACTTAGTTTTAAGCTTTTCCTGTAATTGGGTGCTTTAACCTGTAGGAAATAAATTACTTATTATTATTATTATTTTTGACGGGACGATTTTTCTAACATTACACGGGTCATTTAGAATAAATCGGAACCGTCATGGCACACTTAAATGGAAAACTAAAAATTATATTATAAAAAATACTGACGTTTTAAATATCACTTATTTAGTATCGTTGGATTCAGAAAATTGTGCAGAATCAAAAATATACAGGGTATTCTATTTAAAAATAGAAAATTCTATAAAAAAAATCCCTTGCATGTCAAAAAGTGCCGCTTATTATGTATATAGGATATCCCAAATTTCAATCAATTATCCTCAAAACTAAAGGGGAAAAGGGGGTGTATCATGATCCTGTTACATACATCTTTGATATTTTTCATTTCTTAAAACTAATTCGTCCATGTATTTGCCACTTTTATTTTGACAATTTGCCGATAATAGATTGCGACAACGATAAGCCCAATTTTCACCTCTATGTCAATATTTGCTTTTATACTTTAGATTATAACATAATACAAATAGTTAATACTATACAGGGTCAGGATGACTCAGTTCGAGTGAATCAAACTTCACTTCAAAAGATAATTAGTTTGTTAGATACAATTTTTATAGGCGTTGGTTGAGGGAGTTACAGTCCTTGAAAAGATGACATGAACTACAGTTTTTCTGGTGTAACTCCGAAATTTTGGAAGGATACGATAATAAAATGTTGGTAGTATGTATAAGGTGATCATTTTAAGTGCCCCACTCGACTTCACTGCTTTATTTCTAGGAAAAAATATTCCAAAACTGTACTTATGTAATTTTTTCTATGGGATCCAAATGCAGAAAGAAGAGACAATTGAACGTCAAATAAAAAAGTTATAGTCGAAAACTGCAAAATAAAAAAAAAACATCCTCTATATTGCTGCCGAAATGAACATGTGATAATTCGCTGATTATATATGCACATTCATATTTTTCACGTCCGGTTTAACCAGAACTTACTTGAAATCTTTTATTTTGACTGAAACACCCTGTATATTTAGGTCAATTAAAAGAAAATTTCCTTCTGAATTCAGCAGTATAAAATGTACTATCATCATTAACTTTCATACTTAACTAGATATTGAGATTTAAATTTACAGTAACACAAATATATATTTTAAAACAAGGTCATCAAACAAGGACACAAATAAAAATATAAACAATTTATTTATTTCAGAAATTAAAATAATTCCATTGATTTTGTTTATAATAAATGTTCGAAAACATTTTCATTTTGCTGCAAACTGGCGAGAGCTTGAGCAATTTCTCTCTGCATCTGCTTAAAATAATGGGGTTTTTAATCAATTCTTTTTCTTGTGAATTTTTAATTTAATCAAACGCCTATTTGTACTGAATTTTCTCAATTTTTTCTAATGGAACACCCTGCATATTTTTAGACGATGTGATGTAGAATAGAAAAACTAACTTTTTTTGTAGTACATCTCTATAGCTTTTTGTAACCATTTTCGATTTATGGAACAATAACTGCAAAATTCAGCAATAAAAATTAAAAATAGTTTGTTTGTAATTCACGAGAAGATATTATAAAAAGTGCTCCACATGTGGCCCGTTCTGATACACACTAATCTATGCGTCTTTCGAATGAGGTTTCTACCAGAGGTTGTCTCTGTTTCTACTGTTCATAAAATTGCCGGAGTGATGCTTCTAAAAGCATTTATTATCCTTTCCTTCACATTTTGGATTGTTGTTGATGTGATGTTTTATGGGCATCATGTAACAGGCTTATTATAATACCTTCTCTTGAATTATTTGAAAAAAAAACCCTCATTTTTAATTTTTATTACTGAATTTTGCAGTTATTGTTCAATAAATTGAAAATGGTCACAAACAGCCTTAGGAAAGTACGTACAAAAATATTCTTTTTTTCAATTCCTCATCACATCGTCCAAAAATATACAGGGTGTTCCATTTGAAAAAATGAGAAAATTCAATTCAAAAAGTTGTAAATTTAAAAATCCTTTTTTGGCTACCCTGTATACTTTTAGGAAGTGAAAATGGCTGTGTCATCACACAGATGTTTCATAACTGGTACTAACATATATTTTTCTAAAGTCGATAGTTGTGATTGTAGTGATATTTTTAACATACACGTGTAATTGGTATAGTTTCAACAAAAAAAAAAAAAATCATTACATCCAAGTGGTTGGGAGAAAGTCAATCTTAACACAGGAGTGAAAGGAGGCCACAAAGAGGTTTCAAAAAATGGTCTGATATACCTGGCATTTCATTTAAAAAAACGATACTTGACCCTGTAGAATCATCTTGGCTCACCCTGGATATTCAAAAACAATTTCCGGTTATAGACTTTTTTGTCTAGTTTACTTATATTTTTAAATCAAGTTTCTAGCTGTCATAGAACTCGAGATATCGAAGTCAGACGCA
This sequence comes from Rhamnusium bicolor, assembly GCA_029963845.1. Taxonomy (NCBI): domain Eukaryota; kingdom Metazoa; phylum Arthropoda; class Insecta; order Coleoptera; family Cerambycidae; genus Rhamnusium; species Rhamnusium bicolor. Next base: position 743,146 of record JANEYF010003318.1, on the reverse strand, counting down.
CCATTGCCCCACTCTGTATATTTTATGCATAAAACAATATAAATATAAATTTCACCTTTTGCCATCGTCTACTAGATGGCGCACTCAGTTAGACCTTTATGTAAAATGCCCGTATTAAACTACAACATTAGGTGCGTTCTTCCTAACTGAGATCTCAGTTAATCTAAGTAGTTTTACGGTTACGAAGGCTACATCAAATGAAATTATGCTTTTATTTATTCAGTGTAACCGTAAAGCAACTTAGATTAGCTGAGATCTCAGAAAGAACGCACCTATTGACATTTAACGCCTGTCTTTAAACGAGCTGTAAACATCATTCACGTCTACACACTGGAAACACACTTTTTCTACGATTGTGTTGAAACTCAACTTTTCTAACTTCAAAATGACTGCGAAAAATGTGTGCGGCAAAGAATTTGCCACACGCCTCGATTACATCTTCATAAAATAATAGTTATTTACGTAACCAGTTATGAAAAGACTAATTTTATTTGACGAATGTTTGCAAATTACATGAGTCAAGTAAAATTACTTTTCATAACGTGTTAAGTACAAAATTTTATCTAATCCCGCTTTAAAATAGGAAAATGATAATAATCAGTTACGTAAAAATTCATTACATCACTCAGTTATGTAATAGGACTGAGTTATGAAAAATGTGACGTTTCGTAACGTCAAAAATGCATTTAAAACTTGACATTTTATAACGGGGTTAGATAAAATTACTTTTCATAACGTGTTAAGTACAAAATTTTATCTAATCCCGCTTTAAAATAGGAAAATGATAATAATCAGTTACGTAAAAATTCATTACATCGCTCAGTTATGTAATGGGACTGAGTTATGAAAAATGTGACGTTTCGTAACGTCAAAAATGCATTTAAAACTTGACATTTCATAACGGGGTTAGATAAAAGAATAAAATAGTGTGTTTACCTTAAAGAATTATATTATTTAACTGGTAATAACAATAAAATTCTATAAATGTACATTAATTACACAGAAATTGGAATTACTTAAGTTAATGCTTGGAAAAACTGGAACATTTATATTGTTAGAAATACAAGTAATATTTACATCTGGACCAATGTTTATGGCATTTTCATTGTCGCCCATTATTTTCTTAGACACTTATTGTGTTGTTAACAGTATCTTTTATATATGCTTCTGCTGTTATTGAAGACCGCCACCCACCGTGTCTTTTTAAACTGATAAGATCCGCTCCAGCGTCAACCAAAAGGGTAACTGACGTTCGGCGAAAGCTGTGTCCAGTAAAACTTTCAGGTGTAGGAGGTTTTAAATATTTTGCATTTTTTTTTTGACATTTGTCCAAACGTGTTTATCCCTACGACTTGTACTGTACACTTGCCATGTTTGTATTGAATAAAGAATCGTTTATGTCTTATGGATGCAGGTCTAAGTTGAACATATCGATGATAAAAATCCAACCAATTATCTCCTTTTGTAACCGAAAACGTTCTAGATTTATGAGTTTTAGAATCTGGAATGATTATGAGCAAAAATTCTCCATTGTCCTGAATGTCATCTGTGGTTATATTCATTAACTCCTCCTTTCTGAGGGCACAAGCCACTCCAATAATTAACACTAACTAAAATAATGTCTTTTACAACAGATTGAAAAAAACTGAAATTTGTATTACCTATAGAAGTAAAAATGTGTCATCAGGAGCGTTAAGTAAAAAAGCATTAATTTGTTGTCTGGTAAATACTTCAGATTTCTTTGCCTTGTATCCTACAGATTCTCTTTTTAAAAAGGCAATTAGTTTCGGAAAGAATCCAGTAGTGTAATTTTTACCGCCTGCATAATAACATTGCACTAAACCAATTCTTGTTTGCAGATCCATATTGAAATTGTTACAATTTAAGTTACGCTAGTTTTATTTTGAGAACAATTCTCTAAATTACGATTATTTCGTTTGACACTTGTATCAATAGTTGTCACGACAATTCTTTTGTTTTCCATAGATACACTAAAATCCAATTATTGAGGCAACTAGATTCTATTTACTTTCTGCTACTAGCATAATTTCTTAAAACTATATAAGAATTTAAATTACACCCCTTACTTTATGATAACCCCATATATATATTTTTTATAATATTAAGTATATATTTTTATAGGAATACATATATTTGCAAATATTTATAAATAGGTTAAAAGAATACATATATTTAACGATGAAAAATATATATTTCAGTAAATATTATATATTTTGCTATCAATAATAATGTCTTAAATGGTTCCACATAATAGGCATTCATTGTATATAAAATTCAGCTGGTAACAACGAATCTCTTTCGTTTATTCGTGTACTTGAGCGCTGAGCACTTTAATGTCTTTTCGGTAACTGGTTTCTAAATATCCCATTTTTGTCAGTGAATATTGAATACCATTTTTTTAGGTCATATGACCAATGATACCTCAAAACAAAATGACCCTTTAGATGACGATACCGACCTACAGAGACTTTCTCTTGCTTACGAAAGACTGCATTCCATGCCGCAGCTATTACTTGAGGAATTAGCACCACATATGAAAATTTTGGACTTAAGTTACAACGAATTTGAGTGAGTTGCAAAACATGTAGTTAAACAACTTAATTAACTGTGTTCTTTTAGGAATTTAGATTTTTTAAGCGATTTTAAGGAGCTGACACACCTAATTTGTGATCACAACAAAATAACATCCAGGACTGTGATACCTTTTCTACCAAAGTTGGAGTTATTATGGTTGAATCATTGTAAGGTAATTGCCTAGTTAGTAAAAGCAGTTTTAAACTCTTTTTTCTCAATAAGCATTGAGAAAAATGAAAGCAAACTTAGTTGTATACCTATAATAATTATATTTTTCGATGTTTATTTTATCTGTGGCATTAATTAGATCTTTAGGAATAATAATATAACAGTATTAATTCAGAGACATCTGCATATGTGTACATGTATAGTACGAGAAATCGGTATAGCGACGGGACGTGTGTGGGGTAATTCGCCACATGAGAGCGGGAAATGTCTAACACATGACATCTTCCGTCTTTTACACCGCTTGCATTAAAGCGAGAAAGATGATTGTTGTTTTTGTTGACACGCGACCGAGGCGAAGATTCACTTACATTCTGTGATAGTTCAGGGCCGGCGCATTTAATTTTGTTACCGATTTGTTTAACATCATTATTTTATATCTGTTTATTTGCGGTAAAGAAAATCAAAGTTCATCAGTGTTTTCAGTAAGGAAAAATCGGCCACATTTGTACCCTGATTTGTATGATTTGGATATACTAGGTGAAACAGCATCTCTAACTAACGTTCCCCGTTCTACAATGCATAAACTGGTGAATGAAGGTGCCCTCCCAAGAAAACAAAGATCCGACATCGGTCAATCGAAAACTCTGGACCCATCGTTAGCAAAACTTTTAAGAACTTTAGTTTAAGACGCGTATCATAAAAATGAAATCTCAACTATTAACGTAATAGACAGAAAACTAAAAAAAAAGAAATGGATTATCATCTCAAATATACCAAAAGAACTTTAGGAATTTGGCTGAGTAAAATTGGATTTAAATATCAAACTATTAATAAACACATATATTTGAGGGATGGTTTGAAAATACCCTAATTCCAAAATTAAAACCGAATATCATTATTGTTCTTGACAATGCGAAGTACCAATCGAGACAACTGTTTCTTGTTACTTTTAAATAATGTCTTTATTCTATATTAATATTCAATACCCATCCTTTCCTGGCAAGTAATGCTCATACCTCCTCGCGGTTCTTGCTGGGTAGTAACAATTTATATTAAGCGAACTTAAATATTCTAACTACTGAATGTGTAGCCAATACTTTCAATTCAATACTTTTATTTCAAGTTAATACTTTTTTCTACAATTGGTAAATTGTTGCTAGCTAATCACAAAAACCTACATTGAAAAAGTAAACGAGCGAGGAATACAGATAAATCCGGCTCTGCATTCTGTAGCGTCTTACTCCGCACGTCCCGTACTAAAGCGGTTACTCGTACTATACTTACCAATATTACAGATGTCTTACGTGTGTATACACAAGGACCCCCCCAAAACTGAGTCTTGCGTGACTCTTCTCCAAACTAGAGGCTAGCCACTTTTTGTAATATTTATTCAAACGGTTTTATATTAGTTTTATTAAATTAAAATCTCACACAATGCAATTCAGATTCAATTGTGTGACTTTTCGTACCAAAGGCAAGTTCTATTCTGTTAACCTATTTTACTATTTAAATCTAATTCAGTAAATTGATATAAATTACATGATAAAACGTGTTTTATGTTTCAGATATCTGAATTGTATCCCTGGGCTAGAAAACTACAACAGTCCTGTCCAAATTTGAAATATCTGTCGCTAATGGGAAATCAAGTAGCTCCATCTTATTTAAATGGTGGCTGTTTTTATGAGTACTTACATTATAGGTATGATTTTTTTGTAACCACAATTTTAAGTCACTCTATATATTGGCTGGGAGTCATCTAAGTTTCCAGCTTTTGCCCGACAATTCGAATAAAGCAGTGAAAACAGGATTAGGCTATAATGAAAAAATATAAATATATTTCCTCGTCACTTAGTTCGCCTCTGCCAAAAAATAATTGCTCAAATTGTCGGGCATACTTTCAAACGAGGACTACTTCCGTTTCGCTTTAATTTTTAAATTGGAAAATTTTGTTTAATACTGTTTTTATTTTTAGGTTATTTATTATATCTCTGTTTCCCAGCCTTATACACTTAGACGATAAAGTTGTAACACTAAACCAGGTAAAAGAAGCACAAAAAATATACCATAAGCCCTTGGTGGAAAGGATAATGTCAAAAACGCAAAAGAATTTACCCTCGTATTTAAGGGTTGTCTCGGAAAAAGTGTCAGAAATATTATCACCAACGCATTCTGTTACAGTTTCCGAAAAAAAATGTTATTATTTAAAGATTTATTTATTTATTGTCTTATAGTAAGATATTAACGTTCTTGTAATGTGTAAATAATGTTTTTTATTAAATGACTTATTATTCAACGAGAACGAGAACAATTTTATTTTTCCTTTGCTATGAAAATATGGCACATATTTTTGTATGTTATGTATCCGGTAACTTTACTTACAAGCGATGAATGTGGCAACAACGTTTATAATTAAAACAGTAGTCCCACCTGTCCGGCATCTTCTACAATATTTTCCATGCCAATTTTTAAATGAATATTAAATTTAATTTTTATGATGTTTTTCCTATTTTAAACTCAACATTTTTCGAACCACTGCCCGCGCTGATTTTAAATGTCCTTCGAGATTTTATTATATACAAAAAGTAATATACATGTAACTATGCACCACTGATAATACTGAAAACATTAAAGGAATCTTTTTTGTTTATCACGATAACCTCGAGCAAAACGTAGGTCAGCAGTTCAAAAAATGTTTGGAACAAAACAAAATCCATCACATACCACACAGTAATTGCGTGACAATAATTACATTGGCTCATCATAATAATGCTAACATTAGGTAATAATGACAAACATAAACTGTCTGTGATGAGTAGATACACAAGCTGCAATTTGTACATATTTATTATTATTATGTTTATTTACACTGTACTCCATATTTGATCGGTGACAAAAGTCAGTCTATCAGCAGCTTTGAAGTGTTCAAAAACAACGATCGTATTAGATCCTTTTCTCAGAAATGGTGCCGGCAGGTACAACGCTTGCTGGGGTCCAATTATAGCATATTTGCCCAAAGGAAAACCGTTTACGACAACTAAGCCTTTGGACCAATTTCTCATATCGATATACGTGTCTCTTGGCTCGTCTGAAATTTGCAAAGTAGCAGAATATAAACCAGGACCACCGTTAGCAGTTTTGTCTGACCATGCTTTAAGGTTGTTAGTCCACTCCGTTTTGAATTCCAGTGGGATGATTTTCCAGTCCGAAACCTTGGCACTATTTAGGTAGACGTCACCTTAAAAATATTCAAAAGGTTCAGATATTTTGTTTTGCAGATTTTAGTAGTGGTTATTATAGACAGACGGGAAGGTATAGTATACATTAATGCGAAGCAGGTAAAAAGGTTTAAGACAAATTATAATCTTCTGTAGCGATTAAGTGTCCTTTCGCATTCTACTCTGCCAACTAAAATTTCATTTCAATATTCAAGAACTAACTTAAATTTTGGCCATATTTTCTAACTGTATGTATGTTCTCGGTTAAAGTTGGTGCGCGGCTTGAAAATCAATTTATAGAGGAGGTGTAATGAGGGCTACCGCGCGTGAATTCACCACGAGAGGCGCTAGTGTAAGGTAAGGTCCATGTCACTGAATGTTAATGTTTACTATGGCTTTTTAACGCGAGTTTTTAGTAACTTTTATAAAAATTAGCTGAAAAACATTTAACACAATGATGGCAGAAGGGGAAAGTAGTAATTTACTTGCTCAGTAGGGAAATTATTGTACTTATCAGAAGTGTCTCATGTCATTAAAGTTAGGTTATATCAAGACTGAGTATGATAAAAACAACGAATGTGCATGATTACTACATACGATTTTCTGTAGCAGACTCCTTTGGTAACGCATAATCATCAGGATTAAAATGTTCCTTACAAACACACGAATGTTTCGAGGGAGTAATGTTATCTCTGCGAATCCGCTACCAACCACTGTTTTAGGCGACTTTTATCTCTCGGAAGCATATGTCCGCCTTTTGTTTCCGAACAAAATGGAACTGCACAACACTGAGGCATAATTAACAAGTTTTTTTTATTTACTGGTGTACGAAATTATTATACTAAAACCCTATAAACTTGTTCCGCGCCTAACAATAACTTTTGACAGCGACCTTACTTGCCAGTGGCGCCAACTGGTGAGCCTAAAAACGGTAGCCCTCATTGAAATACAATTTGTATCATAAGATGTACCAGACGATCTTCAGACCGCTTACAGATTTACAAAAAACTACTCCCAAGTCTTTCATAATCGTTGCAGATTGTTTTTAACACACAGTTTTTATTCTTAGACGCTTTTTTGCCAATTTTGTACAGACCATTGTTTATATATACTGGATGTCAACGAGATCATGTATCGGCCTGCCATTTTTATTTAATTGGATTAAATTTTCAAATTTAAATCTCACGTTTGAGAAGTAAAAGGGATTAATATGACGGACATATATTATCAATACCACTTCAGGTTTCACCGGAAGTGATATCAATATTGAATTTTTAAATGGAACACCCTGTATATTTTAATATATTCTGATAATGCATGAAATTTTCTATATAATAAAACAAAATTTTTTTCAATTCTCTACATAATTTTGTCTTTTTTTTAACTTTTATCGATTCGTTCCTGAGAAGTAATTGTTTCATTATTTTAGGTTCGGGAAATAAAAATAAAAGAAGCAGTTTAAATTATGGTATGCATTGTTCAAAATGACCCCCACCGACTTCCATACAGTAGTATAATCTGTCTTGAAATTCTGTACGAACATTTCTGAACACATTTGGAGTCAATAAACGGCATTTTCGAACAATTCTTTCACGTAACTCTTCCAGAGATGCGGGTTTTGTTGCAAATACCTTCGATTTCAAATGTCACTACAGAAAGAAATCCAAGGGAGTTAAATCGGATGACCTAGCGGGCCACTCCACAGGACCTCTTCTTCCAATCCATCGCTCAGGAAACCGGTTTTCCAAAAATTGACGGACTGCTATAGCAAAATGTGGGGGTGCCCCATCCTGTTGAAAAAACAGTTCGCCCTCTAAAAGATTATCGTATTCCTCGAGGATTTGGGTAATCATTGGGTCGATGTTATTTTCTAACAGATCGAGGTACCTTTCGCCATTTAAATTGTCAGGAATAAAAAACGGCCCGATAATGTGATCCCCTAAGATGCCAGCCCAAACATTTAACTTCTGAGGCCTTTGGGTATGAGTTTCCATGAACAAATGTTGATTGGTTTCACTCCAATACCTACAATTGTGCCTGTTTATTCTCCCCATTTAACTGAAATGTCGATTCATCATAAAAACACGTATTGTACAGTAGACTGGCATTACCGTTTAATTGTTCACTAAAAATCTCACAGAATTCAAGCCGACGATCGGGATCATCTTCGTTTAATTCGTGTACCAATTTAAATTAATATGGATGAAATTTGTAGGCCTTTACAATTCGATGAACACTGCTTCGTGACACACCGGAAGGCTCAGCTACTTTCCTGACCGATTGAGTATTATCCATCTGCAAATGACCCAGAACTGCCACTTCGACTGCTTCATTCCTAATCGGTCGCTGAGGTTCATGCTTTTTTGTTTCTTACAGAACCTGTTTCCATAAATTTTGTCAATAATTGTAAAACATACTGAGAACCAACCCTTCTATCTGGGTGATTTCTATTGAATATGCGCTACGTAGCTCTAGCACAATTATCGTTTTTAAAATAAATGCTGACAATTTCTATTCTTTCCTGAAGGGTATAAACCATTTTGAGAACTCACTCTGGTAAAATGTATCTCGATTTAAAATTGGTTGTGAACAAATTAAGGTTCAAGGACTATCAAATACTTATGAGTCTTTTATTATTCTAAAACTAAACGGACAAGGAAAGTGTTTTTTGTCGAAAAAACTCATGTTGTGTTGAGAGCACTAAAAAATGTAGTTTTTTTAGAAATTCCAATACCCAGTGCCGTGTATTTTAGATTGTTTAAACGATTTGGATTGTCTGTAATCATCAAAAATAAAATTATTTTCCTTAAGAACGAATCGATAAAAGTTAAAAAAAAATACACAGTTATGTGGGGAATTGAAAGACCTTTCAAAAGATGTATCTCTCGACTTCCCCTTGCAATTTGAATTTTTTGAGGGGGTGGCCGTGTAGGGTAGAGGGATGATGATAGATATACAAGTATTACATTAAAATCTGTCTACCTTGGAAACAAGGTCGCCGTGTTTCACCAATTTTTCAAAAAAATTTTATCTCCAAAGTTATTCTGAGTGCCTACTTTTGCTTGGGACACCCTGTATAAGGAAAATACATTAATAATTAAAAGTAAAACAGTAAAACATAATGTAAAATGTAGTCTTCACACAAGTTTATTCCGTTCGAAGTCGTACTAAAATTTCAGAGTATTCAGAAAGACAGGATGTTGCTACAGATGTGCGGATAATAAGGATGTTTTTAGATTTCATGGTTTATTGATGAGGTATACTTAACTTTATGTATTTCTTTGCTAATGAGACCAACTCTCTTCTTTAGAAAACAGGCGTATTAGTAGCCAAACTGTTTGTTTTAAATACAAGGATTAATTGGTGGAGATATTTTATCCCGTCTAATGTATCTGTTCATGATTTCACTAGATTTATTGCTGTGTTATTCTACTTAAAAGCGAATTACATAAAACTGTTTTTTAAAATAGTAATCAGTAATCACTAGTATTTTTTGTTTGTATCTTTACTAAAAATCATGAGTCTAGAGCTGTCCGATGTGCCTGGAGTACAGCCACGGTCTTGCGCTGTCGTCACACGTGCCGATTTAGAAGTGATTTGCGCTGCAGTTTTATTTGAAAGGTTAATGCGTGAGGTTGTACCTATAAATTATACATAATGTCAAACGCGCCAAAGGGTAAAAAACGACCGTACGCGGACACAGTGAATAAATTTATGCAAAATAATTTGTAAAGTTTGCAATCAAGACTTAATGTGCTGGCACAAAACAGATTGTCGTCGTCATATCAATACCGTGCAACATCAAAATAAAAAAATGGCATGCCTTTGACAACTCAGTTTATGTGTGATTTATTGTTAATGTTAATAGCCTGTAATATTCCGCTACACATACTGGATAAACAACCATTTCGGGAGTTTTGGAATAAATACAATCCCCAGGTGAACTTACCAAGTCGTACATCGTTATGTAGATATATTCCAGCTGTTCGTGGAGACATTGTAAATAGGATTAAATGTGGATTAAAAAATACACGGCTCTGGTTATGTATTGACGAGACGACAGATTGTAAAAAAAATTCTATTTTAAATATTATAGTACGTGTACTGGACCCTCTTAAACCAACATTTCCACGGCTTTTTATTATGCTGAATATTTTCAACAAATAAAAGCTGTGATACTACAGTTCAACCCTAACGAGGCTGCAGCTATTAGGGAAAGCCAGACAAGCTTTCAAGGCGTTTCCCTTGAAACAGATTTAAAAAGTATTAATAACAATTATAGGGGACTACACGACGCAATAGAAAAATTGCAAAATAGTTCGTTGTCGTTAGTGGAATCGCTGCAAATAGTGGACGACGTAAAAACACAGCTACAGGCTATAAATGACGCAAAAAATAATCGTGTTAGTGAAAAATTCGAGAGTGTATTACAGAAAGATCCTGATTTTAGCAAATTAAGACAAATTTGTGATGGTGCATCTACAACTTCGTTAAGTGAGTTCACAGATTGTTTTACTTATGCCTGTATTACATCCGTAGATGTCGAACGGTCATTTTCAAAATACAAACATATTTTTTCACCAAAGCGAACATTGCTGACGGAGACAGCGGTAGAAACATACCTGATGCTATTATACTATAGATCTTCCCTACTTTGTGATGACGACAACCAAACTACTTCATTAATCTGCTTAAAAGGGTGAATTTTATACAAATTTCTATAAAATGTAACATTATTGTTAAAATTTATTTCCATTTATTGTACTTATTCAAGTATTATGATATGATGTACACATATGAGTCATATGACGGCTCTGTCGGCCAGGTGACCTCGGCCAGCTTTAGTAATCACTAGTTTTTTTTGTTTGTATCTTTACTAAAAATCATGACTATTTATATCAATTGAAATAAACACAATTTTGCATTGTGAGTCGATGTAAATGTATATGTCTTTTTATCGAAGATAAAAAAATCTCTTGTAGGTGATTATAAAAAAATAAAGATGATTTAAAAAATAGGTTAATAGGAATGTTTTCAATGACGACTCACTATCACTAAAACTACTACCTGTAGCAAACTATAATTATGAAATTATTTGTCATTCTTTACCTTGCCATAGCCCTTTGAAAGTCTGATTATACTGGTATATCTTTCCTCCATTAATCCTGCCCCATTCCTCGACCACAATATCTATAGTAGCACCTCTCAGGCTCTGGCTGTTCAACACCAACGCGGAATCTTTCATTCTCCAGTACCCAAAATTATTTAAATCAGCAGAAGTTTTCAAAATGGGCGATACCAACTCTCCATTCACTAAAACAATCGCCGTGTCGCAAATATGACCTTCAATAGTCAAAACGGTCCTGGGCCCTAAATCCACGTTTTCTTTCCTGTAGACAATATACCCGTTGCTTTGTCCAGAATTGTTGTTGATATCCAACTTTTCCATAGCTACAACATTTTCGCTATCTATTACATAAGGTGCATCAATCCCGATAAGGGCATCGAACGGTATTTCTTTTTCGATAGGTACTGCTGGGTATGCCACTCTGGGTATCAGCTCTGGAACATCTGGCGTATAAGTTTTAATGAGGTTGTTCTGTGCTAGTAGATTTTTTATTAAGAAGTATTTGGTAGCGTAATCTCCCGCTTCGGTGAGTGGAGAATCGTAGTCGTAGCTGGTTGTGATCGGTTCAAATCCGGAGTTGTCAAAAAGAGTGTTACCTGAGAAATATGAATATTAAGTAGTTTAATCGTTTTCTTAAACGTGGTGCAATAGGGAACTTGCACATTTTTTTTTACTTCATAAAAATGTTCTACAATACTAAAAAATAAGATATGCAAAATATGACGCCTTAATTCCCAATAATAAATTTGTTATAAATTGTTAAAGTTTCGCGCGCGAGCAAACCGTTTCAAACAGGTTCAAAAGCGCGGGAGTAGTCGTGACATCACACCATACAATTTACAAGCGACGACGGAGATCCCAGCACTCGACCGCTTAATTTCGGCCGTAAAAATACCAGCATCGTCATAAATTTTAAGTGTATACTTAAAATGGAAACAAAAAACTCCTTATTTTAAATATTGCATTGTACCGTTGTGCCAGATAAAATATTTATAAACATTGCCAGAAGATAAGTTCGTCGATCAAAATGGCTAAAGACGTGTAGAAGAAATGAAAAAGACATTTCACAGAGCAGTAGGTCTCTACATGTGTGTGAAGATCATTTTAATGTAAGTACATTATTAAATACTATATGTCTATCTACTAGTTTTTCGCAGGCGGGCAATAAAATATTCCGAATTCCGAATTATTGAATTTTAATTAGGGTAGGATTAAAGAAAGAATGTGTATACAATGTTAGAAAATAAGATTAGTAGATAGAATGCAATTTAGTGATACTAAGTAACGGTAATTTCCTGATGCGAAAGTAAACAGCTATTTATTATTATACTCTTCGCAAATACGATTACGAAGAGTATATTGCATTTGATCGGGACATTTCTAAAATCGTTAATATCGCTCGCAGAGAAAAAATCATTTCGTTCGTCATCGAGTTCTGAACAACTTTCAAAATGTCCGTCTGTTCATCTGTCCGTCCGTCACGTTTCTTGTAAGCACGATAACTAAAGAAAGAAAAGTCCGATCGAATTGAAATTTGGGCTATAAGTTAGTGTTAGCTAGAGGAAGAAATCCATTGTTTTTGAAAAAATCAAATAGTAAATAAAAAAAGTTATAGGACATTTTATTTAAAAATATGAATCTACAGAGGGTTGCATTTTCAATGTGCTACTAAAATTGAAGTAATTTTCTATAGATACCAAAATGCTGTAAAATATACTACCACAAATTTCGCCTACGCAGTTGGCATCATCGGGAGATGAAAAAAAATTGGAAATTAAATATGTGATCAATATATTAGGTATTGCAAGAATGAATCTTAGTTTATACTATATAATATACTGCCACTCGTTTCGCTAATACAGTCGGCACCATCGGGAGAGAAAATTAAATATGTAGTCAATACATTAGGTATTGTAAGAATGAAGTTTATAAGACAAACACAAGATTCTTTTCAAAAAACTGCGAAGAGTATCCTACAGAATGTGCAACAATTATATGAAAGTTCAATAACACTACTGTCTGCGAAGAGTAAAATGTTTACCTCTAGTATATATAGTATATTGCAAATACCTTTCCCTTGCCCTTTAATTTATTCTATTCAAATCTTACATTTATCTATTATGTGAATGATAACACGACACAATCACTTATTTCCCTTGCCCCAAAACATAGTACGAAAATACCTACGATAGGTAATTATACATTTGCGCAACATTTCCTTTGCAGCAAATGTCTTCTATAGAGACACTTTACGCGTGTGTACAAAAAAAAAACCGAAAAATATAGAAGTGGCTGTTGTAAAGAATTACCCTAAATTCTTTCAAACATAAGACTAAGTTTGCTAAAAATGCTTAGTTGCGACTAAGCATTTTGTAGTTATTTCTTTTTATTCCGTGATCAAGTCATAACTATTTTATGTTTATAAATTATTACTAAAAGCTAAAAAAATACATACTTCTCTGCCTTGACCCCGCGGACCTCTCCAAGGGAAAAACTTTCACTATTTTGTATAAAAGATGCCACCATAAACATATCCACTTTAGGCAAATTATCAGATTGGCCTTTTGAAAAACCTTGATCAATCATTTTAAAATATCTGTCCAACTACAATAAGCGGTACTATAAAACACAATTATATATTTATATCAGAACAGTCACTAACAAATCAACTACAGTCTAATAACACCATATTGTACATATGTTTATATAGAATGTCATACTTTGTTAATTTGTTTGTATTATTATTTTTAAGTATTTTATGAATGAATTGATTTTTAGTTTTCTTTTTTCTGTATATATGTATATTAATATAAATCTTACTCTGTACCCCATACAAGTTGTAAATAATCTACTTAATTGTGAATAAAGATTTTAAATTTGAATTGGAATTGGTAAACATCTGATTGTGTTGATTCCCGGCGCGACGACTACCGAATATTGTATGGTGTGACGTCACAGTCAATAGTAGCTCGTTTCGGGCCACTTCAATTTTATCGCTGTTTAGATCCTTCATACTGATCGCGTGGAATTAGAAATCTTATTTTTTTGTGAAGTACACGTTTTATTACAACGTTACGATATGTTTTTTAGTATTATTTTTATTTTTAAAATTATAGGCAAGTTCCCTATTATTTATTGATAACATCTAATGTATCATAATAACAAACATTATTATTATGCTACAAATACGTCAGACTCTAATCAGTAGATAATTACTATTTTATAAAAAATTGTTTAATATTGGAAAGTTTTATTAACAAAATACAGAGTGGGCTACAAAAAAATTACTACTTCAAAATGCGTGTAATTTTGTTCTCGATTAACCGAATTTTACCGAATTTGGTAATATCATTGCCAAAGGTCGAACCAGTTAGAAATTACACTTATTTTACTGTCTGGTCGGGGAAAGAAGACCCGCGGAAAGAATGTGATTTCTGCATTCCAGTCCCAATTAAGCATAAATGAAATAAATGAATTAGTGGATTGCAAATTTTTGTGATCGTTTGCATCCGCACCTAGTCATTGAGAGAGATATCATATTCCTAGTACAGTTGATTTCAATAAAAACTGGTACACTTTCTTTTAGCTGTGTAAATCATTCGTTCTTTGATTGATATTAATAATCTTACAAATGTCACTTTGACGTTAATCAGTGGCGTCATTATTAAAAATGGTTCGACATCTAACAGATATTCAAAAATTTCGAATTGTTTCTAAAATTGAGGATGGTTGGTCCATAAGAAGACTTGCTGCTGAATACAATGTGAGTAAAACCACGATAATGAGTGTTAAGAAACAATGGGAAACCAACCAAACGGTATCCCGTAAAGTTGGTTCCGATAGGCCCAGAAAGAGCAATAATCAAGAAGATGAAAATCTTATAAATTACCTAATAGAAAACCCTTTTCAGACTGCAGTAAATACAATTTCAGAGACAAATTTTCCTGCTTCGGTATCTACTGCTTGCAGAAGAATAAAACTACAAAGCGACTTGAAGAGTTGTTCAGCGGCTAAAATATACAAACTTTCAGAAGAAAAGAAGCAGGGTAGGATTATTTTTGCACTCAACTATATATTCAATGATGAAAACTTCTGGGGACAAGTTGTCTTTTCTGACGAAAAGGTTTTTAAATCCTGTAACGATGGACATGTTCGCGTATATAGGCCTCCTTCCACTAGATACGACGAAAAATATACTTTCGATCCACAAATATCAAGAAGGTTTTCAGTCAATATCTGGGCTTGGATGAGCCTAAATAGGTTAGGTGTGTGTTGGAACAGTGGTGGTCATCTCTATTCCATTAAATATATTGAAATATTAGACAATATTATGTTGCCGTCAGTAATAGAGGTGCTTCCGGAAAATAATTTTATTTTCCAACAAGACAACTGTTCCATACATACGGCCCATCATGTCAGGTAATGGTTTCTTAATAAAAACATAGAGTTGTTACCGTGGCAATCTAAAAGTCCGGATTTAAATCCAATTGAAAATGTATGGGGACTAATGGTGAAACATATAAGAAAATTAAATAACCATCCAAATAATGCCCAAGAATTGGAAGGGATAATTGAAGACGCTTGGGAGAACTTGTCGCAAGAAGTTGATCTTGTAAGAAATCTGATTTTGTCCATGCCTGCAAGACTTCAGGCAGTTTTAGACGCTAATGGAGCAATGACAGAATATTAGTTAATTCTGTATTACGTAATTGAAGTTCATTTATTTTATTTTTTTATTACATTTTTATGTTCAGTTTGCATTGTTTACATTTTTTTCAATCTCAAGTGGTATTTTTGTGTTCTTATTTTAAAAATAGAATTATCATTATTCAGTTAGTATTTTAATTACAACCATTAGTAGAATTATCTGTAACAAATATTATTTTTTTTAAACAATAATATGGCAGGCTTGAAAATGTTTTAAAAAAGTTATTTTCTAATTATTTTTTAAAATTCCGTTTGAATAAAATAAAAGAGAAAGGTTTAATAAGTTTAAAAACACAAAGAAAACCGATCTCCAAAAAACCCAGGTCCGGGGTAAATCAAATCACCTCTTCTCCACCCCCCTCTCGACATGCCTAGCCAGCCCTATTTACAGACATATGCACACAACTAAACTATTAAAATTTTCGATTACAAGAGTTGTACCAGTTTTTTTTATATCAAGTATACATGGTCAGCAATACTCTCCCGTGCCGCGCGGCCCTTCTTTCGCCAACTAAACAATAAAAGAGTCAGATTGTTATGACCCACCCTGTAATTATTTATAATGGTGTACGTCTTGTAAAGTGATAATCATAGAGATTCATTTAGTTGTTTTCATATGGCAGTTCATAAGGTTCCTTAAAAAATTAATTATGGCCTATATTTTCCTAAATAAAAATCAAAAAAATGTAAGGATACTGTAACAACTTTAAAGTTCCAGTTGATGGGTCTGAACACCATAAAATGACATACACCAAGGATAGAACTCTTTAAGAAATAATGCTTACTAAGAGAGGCGCCATTAGTAAACCCAAAATTGGTCCCGCCATGGAACATATAGATATTAACCGAGGCGGGATATTGCAAAATGCGTTCATAAGTACCAGCCGTCGTGGTCGAATCTTTTGTTTGGTGAGTTTCAGTCCAAAAATCAAACCATCCAGCCCAAAATTCCATAACCATCAAAGGTCTGTTGGCACAAACAAAAATCAAACGATTTTGATTTAAAAAAAATTTGTTAGCTACCTGTTTGGTTGTAGCTCCAAAAGTCTTCGAAACTGATTTTCGGGTGAAGCGCCTAAGTTGGCAGTCTGTAGAAAAACGCCGGGTAGAGTACCTTTATCGCCATGCGACAAGGGACTGTCGGACGTTACCAAAAGTTCAACAATCCCATTTTGTACGTAAATTTGATGAAGTATTTCTAGGTACTCCTTTTGAGGAAGAAATGTTTGGTATTCTTGATTTCCGTATTCGTTTTCAATTTGGAATGCTATTATTGGCCCGCCTCGAGTGAACTGGTATTTTGCCAGAATTGGTAAGAGTTGATTGTAGTATCTGAAAGTGAAAGAAATTGCAAAATAACACCTTAATTTTAAGAGATACAAGTTATATCATACCTCGTAACGTATTTTATGTATGTTGGTTCGGTAGTCCTAAATCCCATTACTTTTTCTCTCAACAGCCAGCTAGGGAACCCTCCAAAATTATACTCTGAGCAGATGTAAGGCCCAGCCCTCACAATCACTAGCAAGTCCTCCTCTTGGGCCGTTTGCAAAAATTCTTCTAAATGCAAGAAGTCCTCCATGTCAGATCCACCATGACCAAAATCATAAACGCCTGATTGTGGCTCATGTAGATTCCAAGCTATGTAGGTTTCTACTGCGTTAAGCCCTGCCGCCCTTATTTTTCGTAGGCGATCTCTCCAATAAGCTCTTGGCACTCGAAAATAATGCATTGCGCCACTGTATACCGAAAAATTTTTGCCATTCAAAGTAAAGTAGCTCTGGTCAGCTGACAGACCAGATCTAATGCCATCTGACGTGTAGTATTCATAAACTGTAGGCAAAGTGTCACCGGCAATAAGATATACCATCACTAACAGCACGAACGGTGTTATACTTAGCGTCATTTTCCGATAAGAAAAACTTGACTGTTTTCTTACATCAACTAAAACACTTGTTCTGCGATTCAACGAATTGAATGCATTTGTTTATATTTGTTGGGTGGTAGTACTCACTTGCTTTTATCAAAGATAGCTGTTATCTGTTTTAAGAGTTTTTTATTCTTTATCTCATTAAAAAATGTCGATTAAAATTTGAAATAAACAAATTTTGAGGACATACTTAATATATATTTTTATATTTATATACATTATCATTTAACACCAATACCCGCCAGAATTCGCTGACCATTTTCCCGAAAAACGTTATTTTACATGGTTACTTGAAAACTGTATATCAATTTTAATTCTTAATATGCTATAGTTAGTCCATTTTTTAAATGACATTTACTTTTATGTATCACAAAAGGTGATCTTTGTCCAATCGCTTAAACTAGAAAGCGGAATGAATTTCTGATGATGATTGTTTTCTCAATTTGAGGAAAACTAGCCAAGTTTTGGAAGTGGGAATATAGAAGAGACGAGGAGTGGTTTAATGTATAAATGTGTCTTGAGGTATAAAAATATTTAATGATAATTGACAGATTTATAATGTAATAATTCATACAATAAAAATTATCTTCAATCAACACATCTTTAACTTACATTATTAGAATAAATAGGTACTACCGAAAACTTTAGCTCATCATCTGCAAAGAACTCCTCAAAAATAAGGATTTCATTCAATCCGCTCCTTAAGAGCGGAGCTGGTAGATACAAACTTTGTTGGCATCCAATTTTCCAAAATCTTCCCAACACAAAGTTATTAACTATTACTATGCCTTTATTCCAACCCCTCATGTCTAAAAAGGTATCATCTGTTTCATTCAGTACTAGATTACTCTTATATAAGCCTGTGGAAAATGATTTGCCTTTCTCTGAGTCCACGTTATCCCAGTCAGACAATGATTTAGTCCAAGACTTTTTGAACTCCATCGGGTAAATCTCCCAGTCGAAAATCTCTCGCTCGTCTAGTAAAACTCCTTGCCAAAGTCCTTTAAACTGATATAACTGTGACAAGTGCCCAAAATTGACTCTCCCCATGTTTTCCACGACTAGATCTAGAGTAGCGTTAAAATAATTTACACTGGAACTTAATTCGATGGAGCTATTTTTATTTCTCCAATGCCCAAAACTGTTCAAGTCGCCAACGTTTCTAGTAATTAACTCGTTATTTATATATACGTTTACTGTGTCATAAACATACCCCAGAATTTTTAGTACAGATTTCGGACTGATAGTAATACCTTTCTTGCGATATATTATATATCCAAAGCTTTGCCCAGTGTTGTTGTTAATTGGCAAATTTTCCATGGACAATAGTTCCTTGCTATCTATCTGATATGGCAACTGTTCTATTATTTTACTGTATGGCAAGTATTTTTCAATTTTTAACGTATGATAAGCTACTCGTTTCGTTAACTTAGGAATGTCAGGCAATTTAGTTTGTACTGTGTTGTATTTTTGAATTAAATCTTTAACTGCAAAATATTTAGCTGTATAATCACCATATTCTGTTAAAGGAGCGTCATAATCATAACTAGTGATATCAGGTTGATACGAGTTTTGGAACTCGGACTTCAAGTTAGCCCCATTTAAAAATCCCCAGGACGTACCTCCATGGAACATGTATAGGTTAACCGAAGCTGGGTATTTTAATATACTTTCGAAAACCCTTTCAAAATTCTTATAGTTTCCCTGATATGGACTCTCAGACCAGTGACTGAACCAACCCGACCAAAACTCCATGGCCATGGACGGCTTATTGTTTTGCAGTTCCTTAAGTTTATCAAATTGTTGTTCCGGTTTATCATTGAAATTTGCAGTCTGAAACAAACTAGGTAAACTCCCTATATCCCCATGGGCATAAGGGGAATCGGACGTAAACAGCAGTTCTTTTATATTGTTTGTTAACATTAACTCTCGAAGTTGTGCAATATACAATTTGTCTGGTACGAATGGTGGTTGACCCTTCGGGTCTTCGGTGCTTCCGTATTCGTTTTCAACCTGTAGCGCGATTATAGGACCTCCTTTGGTAAACTGAAGCGACGCTAATATCGTTAAAAGTACATTAAAATATCTGGTGACATGCTTCATGAATTTTTCGTCGGATGTACGGAAATTAATGTTTTTTTCTCTGAGTAACCAACTTGGTAAGCCACCGAACTCAAACTCCGCGCAAATGTAAGGACCCGGACGTACTATAGCTAGGAGATCTTCTTCCTGCGCGGTTTTCAAAAATTTTTCTATATCCAAGAATTCTTGCATGTCTGTGCCCCCCTGACCAAAATCGTACCATCCTGAAATAAATATAGATTTTTTTGATAAATTTCTGACAAATTGTGTATAATATGTTTGGTATTAGTTAAACGTCCAACCAAATTGTTTACGCCGATTTCAAGAAATGTATTTGACCAAACAAACTTTCATGAAATAAAATCAAAACCTAATATAACATTTTTAAGAATAATTTTAAATGTCATGGCAAATATTCTTATTAAAAAAAATATCGACGAAGATTTATGTATTTATTGACCACTGATGTTGTACATTATTAACAGCACAATAAATTTAATACTGTATTAATACATTTTCATTTACCATTATCAGAATAAATATGGCAAACTTTAACTCGTCATCCGCCAAGAACTCCTCGAAAATAAGTATTTCACTCACTTCGCTCTGCTCTTCATAAACAGAGATGGCAGATATAAAGATTCTTGCCACCCAATCTTCCAATATCAACCCAACACAAAGTTATGCCTTTATTCTAAGCGCTCATGTCCAGAAACGTATCATCTGTCTTATTCAGTACTAGATATCCCTTATATAAGCTTGTAGCAAAAGATTTTGTTTTTCTGAGTCCACATCATCTCAATCGTACAATCTTTTAGTCCAAGACTTGTAGAACTCCATCGGATAAATTTCCCAGTCGAACATCTTTTGCTCGTTCAGTAACACTCCTTCTCAAAGTCCTTTACACTGATAGAACTCTGACAAATGGCCCAAATTGATGCTTCATGAATTTTTCGTCGGATGTACGAAATTTGATGTCCTTTTCTCTGAGCAAACAACTTGGTAAGTAATATCCGCGCAGATGTAGGGACCGGGACGCACTATAGCTGGCAGGTCTTCTTCTTTTGCAGTTTTCAGAAATGTTTCTATATCCAAGAACTTCTCCATGTCATCGGTGCCACCCTGACCAAAATCGTACCATCCTAGAATAAACATAAACTTGTTGGTATCCTTGGACAAATTGTAAGTGTACGGTGTGGGACTGTTTCCATGTCTGGTACTATAGCTATGGTGTGCACTTGTATGTTTAAATAGAATTTGTGTTTAAGAACATAGAGCACATTTTCATAGGGATATTTATCAAATGTATTTATTGCATTGCAAGTTTATCCAAGCATGTTCCTAAAATGTTTGCAGACAATTTGTTATATGAAAATTCGAGAGTTGAAGTTGCAAGATATACAGTGGTATCGTCAACAACATAGTGTCTTTACTTTATATGTATATAACTACCAAGCTATGATACCGTATATCTAAAAGTAGACAATGTAGATATTGAAATAAGATCCGTTTCAAATCTGAAGTATCTAGGAATATTTATAGATAACAATTTAAAATGGGATATCCATATTAATTATGTAACAAGGAAACTAAGATCATTGTTATATAGATTTAAACATTTACAACATATTTTCTAAACTGAACAGATGAAAGTATTATATCGTGCACTTGTAGAATCTCATTTAACCTATGGTATGATAGCTTGGGGAGGTGCCACTAATAATAACTAAACTAATAACTAAAATTAACATTAAAAATAGTCTATAAAAAACATTGGACTTATTCTACACAAAATATATTCGTAGAAACAAAATTATTTGATTTGAGACAACTATTTTGCCAATCAATACTGCTACGCCAACAAAAACATAAAAATGAATTAATAGCTATTGAACATGACCACAATACAAGGTACAGGTACAGAAACGATGCATCAGTTGTACAAAAAGTCGAAAAAAACAATAGCCCAAAGATGCTTCACCAACCTTGGACCTAAAATATATAACATGTTACCATCCACAATAAAAAAAATAAATTCAGAGGGTCTATATAAAAAGAAAGTTAAAGTACAGCCATTTGCAATTTTTGCATTTTCCACCGTGCAATTTTTTTCTTTATGTGGGCGTACCCGCTAAGTCATATTGTTTTTTACTGTAATGTAATTAAACCCGCGTCAAATTCTTTCTCTGTATAGTTTATACGAGCACAATTGAAATCGTATAAAAACTAAAAGCCAGCAAAAACAGTCGGCATCTCTTTATTCTATATATTATTTTATATGTACAATAAAGAGAATGCCGACTGTTTTTGCAGGCTTTCAGTTTTTATACGATTTCAATTGTACTCGTATAAACTATACTTATTTATTCTCCTGGGTCCTGAATCCCACGCAGGTAGCTGTAGTTGCCCACGTGTGCGATGCTTGGACGACGCTCTAATACAGAGCCATCCAAGTGGAAGCCACAAAGGTGTGACTGGCTCCCTGTCAGTGGTTTTCCTTTAGTGTCTTGTTTGAGTTTTGTCCATCTTTTTAACTCAGCTACACCGTGCTGATGAAGATCAATTAGTCAAAAACACGGGTCCACTATTTGCATCTTTCTGCCATTTGCAATTTTTGCATTTTTCACCGTGCAATTTTTTTTCTTTATGCGGGCGTACCCGTTAAGTCATATTGTTTTTTACTGTAATGTAATTAAACTCGCGTCAAATTCTTTCTCTGTACTTACATAAAATAAAATGTACATAAAATGCCTTTTCAATTAAGTAGTAAAATTACATTACGAACATCTACAATAATAATTATAATCAAATAAACATATTAGCCCATACGTAAGGATTACCTTTTATTTGGGCTTTCTTTGTTTATTTATCTATGAAATACTTTTTGTAATGATATTGTAATCTGATTGGTGAATAAATTATTATTATTATTATTATTATTAGATGGTAGACCATTAACATGAATTGTAAGAAGCAGGGGATCCAATACTGGACCCTGAGGAACTTACATCTCAATATTTTTTATTTTAGATTTTATGTTATCATGTTTAACTAACATCTATATTATGTTGTTATGTATATACAATGTGCATAGATTAAGTGGAAGCTCATATCTACCTACGTTTTCTAATTTAACTTGCACTTAAAACTAGAAAGTCGCATTTTACTCAGCGCCGTGTAAAAAACACTTCATATGAGATGAAATGTTTTATTTTGTAGTTACGTATCAAAACAGGACAATTATTAAAACCATTTTTTTACAAATGATTTTACGAATAATTTCAGCTGAGATATATACCATGAACATTTTATTTACAATAACCAGTGTAGGGATAACTCAAGCAATACCTGTCTTTTTAAACACTATTAAATTTTAAAATGATGTCAAAAGTCAGACTGAAATTTATAAGGTTCTCATAATTCTTCGAATAAACTGAGAAGTTGTTAATGTATTCATCAATAAAGTTTTGAATTAAATTTAAAGAATAGGAAAGCCACACTTCCGTGGTTTCTTTAGCAACAAAAATTCTCGACGTGAAATACAAACATTTCCATCTTATCCAGAACGTTTATCTTAACTTCACTTCCTCTCCTTAAAATTGGACATTTTAATTAACAGAAGTTCCAAGAAGTTCTGGTTTTACAGACTCCCATCAAATTACTGTGGGATTCAAATGTATTGACTGATACCTATTCTGATTTACCAGCGAATATTTCGAAAGCGACGCATGGGCAGAAAAAAATTGAGAAAATTATGCGTCTATTCTGTTTTAGTTGTCAGCGACTCACTGCAATTTGATAGGCAGTTTTTGAAAGTTGCTAATTTTTAATAAAAAATGACCTGAGGTGGGTTGGAACTTTTGATGTGAAGCTGACACTGACGTAGTTTTCCACAAAACACGAAAACTCCATATACTGCACTCGAAGCGCGTTTCCTCAACCAAATTGGCAGCATCTGGAGATGATTAAAACTAATCTTATGTATCCTATTTATACCTAAACTATTCTTACTATTCGGTGAACTCACTAACCATTAAAATATGGGATTAATCCTCTGCTACTGTTCATAGTATTTAAGCTTTCAAACGCATCCAGCTGTCTAGATTAATTAGGAATGTAACAATTCCTAATTAATCTTAAACTGTTAGTGTCTATTTTATGGTTGTTTGATTTGTTTAAATAATAGACGTGTTTAATACAATGAAGCTACAGGAAGCTTAAACATTATATTGAACATGTGAAAAGAAACATTGTAATTAGATTTGAGTTTAGTTATATAATGAAACGTGAGTGAAAAGGTGAAATGGACGAACGATGTTCACAGCGTAATGAAACAGGATGAAGGGTATATGGATGTGTAGGTTAGAGTACAGAGAAGAGGATTAGAAAGGAGAAAAAGTGGTTCATGCCATATCAAGAAAAACTAAAAAGAGAATCAAAGATGACGTTGACATCCCTATAGAAATTTGGATACCGGGAGGAGTTTTCCGAGAAAAAAGTAAATAGAAAAAAAAGGAGAGTTCCATTTTCTGATTTCAAAGCAGAGACACGTTTAATTTCAGCTCCTTTCGAAATTTATAATCAAAAATTTACTTTTTTTTTTGAAGAATATTACAAAAGTAACTTACAACAAGCAGAAAAGAACAAATTTCATGTGAAAAAAGCGTGGAAGAAAATAATAGTATAATTTTTTAGCAAACAAGAGACGAAATTGTTATTAAATAGGAGAGAATTGCAAAGCAGATCAGTTTCCAGACAACCAGCAGATATAGGAGGTAAAAGGCAAAAGTGAAACAGTTGAAATTTAAAAATATTCAGGACGCATAATAGCATAATATTTGTATTCACCTACACACAGAAGTTGGAATCTGGGTGAAGATAAAGTTAAATTTAGAGCATTTGTATTAGAATAAGATTGTTTAAATTTGTCAAGACATAAAGTAATTTAGCTGAAAAAGGTGCACCAATTTAGAGTAGTTATTTGTTACAATTTGAGCAATTTAAATTTGTTTAATTTTTGTTTAAATACAAAGCATTTCATTTATCTGACCACGAAATTTATTTATAATTGAATAAAAAAAGTATTGCGTTCAGTAAAGAAAAATTTGGTAACTAAATTTGGATAAGATAATAAATTAATCAAACATTTAAATATTGAAAATCAAGATCTATAAATCAAAATTTAACAAAATTGAACTTACTTCTGAAATTTAAGAGTCTCTAGAGCTAATTTAGTGCATGGTGAAAAGTGTATCCAAACAGTGAGCAAAGATAAGTAAGAAAAAAGTCAAATTTGACACATTGTACAAATTAACCTGCTGATTAGGCAAGTCACAATACGTGGATGTATTCGTGATTGAGGATACATACATTTTTACATAACTATTACACTATTACAAAAAGTATAGTCATGAAACAAAAGTAAAGTAAATCATTTATTTAATAATTATATGTAAAAGAAATATTTCATATTTCTATACAATATATATATATATATATATATATATATATATATATATATATATATATATATATATATATATATATATATATATATATATATATATATATATATATATATCAAATATATATATATATATATATATATATATATATATATATATATATATATATATATATATATATATATATATATATATATATATATATATATATATATATATATATATATATATATATATATATATATATATATATATATATATATATATATATATATATATATATATATATATATATCTATATACATATATATAAATTTTCGTACGTTCGGTAACTTCACTAATATAATGCAAATAGGTGGCCATTATTATCTATCATTATAAATAAATTACCCGGTTGTGGTTCATGCAAATTCCAAGGCACATAAGTTTCAACCGCGTTTAGTCCGGCTCCTCTCATTTTCCTTAGCCTATCCCTCCAATATTCCTTAGGTACTCGAAAATAGTGCATAGCACCACTGTATATAGTTATATTTTTGTCATTTAACGTAAAATAGGGTTGGTCTACTGACAGGCCCTTAATGATTCCACCCTCTGTGTAATATTCGTACAACGTTGGTAAATCTGTCATTTTCTACGTAGTGTTTAACCTTCTGATTTATTTAATAATTAAATGCACACTTCACTGCACTTTCGATGGTTTTTTTTGTTTTAGAATTTATTTACGATCGAGTTTCGTTCTCTACAAATTTGTCCAATAAACTAAAACCTGTTTATATAGTCTGTGTTTATAAAATATTTAATCTGAAGTTTATCAGTAGTGTATTGGGTGGTCTATAAAAATGTACAGTGCTTTCATTTTACAATTCGCCATTGCTCTCTTCAGTAGGTACAAAGAAAAAATAAAAAGGTAACAATTATACCGTACAGAAACAAATTGTGCGTCCTATTATTCCGTCCCCTGGAGTCCTTAGTCGGTAAACTGTATGGTCCTCTCGAAATTATTTACTTTTAATCTCAAAATGTTGCATTTCCTGTCTAGGAAAGGACACAGTTTGATGATTTAATGAATAATTTAAGGAGATAATTTAATATCTAGGTGTTGATATGATTCATTTTCGACTCGGTTTAATTGTTTCTGTTTCTTAATAGGATAGGACTCTTTATGAACTTTAACCGTTACATATACTAGAGTTTATTGAATAAATACAACAACAAAAAATTGTATTGTGTACAAGAAATTGTTCGACAGTATAATCTAGTTATTTGTTTCACACAGTATTTGTATTCTATATGGACATTGTTGTAATGTATAATGTAATGACTAAAACTGTCGATACCCCATTGTTGATAAACTTAATTTAAATAAATTATACGGAAATATGTTTATATGTATGTCTAAGTTTATTGGAATTTGAACTCAGCAGGAATTCCTAACACAATATGAGTTTTTTTATTTGATTAATGATTAAATGATTAAAAACGAAGAGTGTACATGTTTTAGTTGTCTATGTTAGTTAGTTTTCAAATATCCAGAACAAAACACTATTTCCATAGCCAGCTGGAGTGGGTCGAAAAGTTGCAAATTTGATTTTTAATTGAAAATTTAAACTGTCAATTTTGACAGTCTAGGCTCTTTATAGGAAAAAATTAATCATGTTTAATGAAACGTTTTAAAAACTGTTAGAATTTTTTTATAATTAAAACTCCCATAAAATATTAGAGATAATTTCCAGCACGATTTTTCAGTTTTTTGTCCTTCTAGGTATTGGATTGATCTTTTGTTTTTACTATAAGGTATCGTTGGAAAACATCTACAACTACTGTCGAGGAAGTCTTGATCTAATCTCAAAAATAAGCGAGTCGTTTCCTTAAAATAAGCAGCCGGTATAGAGCTGGGGAGAAGACTTAGTTCATATGCGTATGTCTTGGCAAAGACTTATTTTTCTCTCCAATACCACTGTCAAAGATATGCCTAGAGGAGCATATTAAGCGAAGTCACACTAGGCTCGTTTTTTGGCGGCTGAATAACCAAGGAGTGCTAAATGTTCCAAATCTATGGGATACTGTTAGTTTCAAAAAGGTGAGCCTGAGGGTGAGCCACATCGTTAACCACCAAATAAAATGATTCAGATATATTCTCGATGAGGTAGATCACATCTGATAGACAGTGAAAAAGAAAAGAAAGCAATTGACATAAAATGAAATAATGGAGATGATTTTTAGGAGTTTTTCCAACAATACAGTGTATTTGAAAAGGAGAACGAAAAAATTACAATAAGAAGAATTAAATGACTGCATTTTGTTTTTATTTGCACAGCTGTACTTTATTTTAGCCACAGTAACTTACGATAACAGTAACAGAAATTTTTTTTTATAAATAACAGATAAATATCTACTTCATCTAAAAATAAATACATAAAATAGATTCATAAAATCAATAGGTTCGTTTTTTGCCACTTATTGTTTTGTAAACCATCTTACTAGAAAACTTAATAATATCTGCAGGAATATAGTGTTCAAACACTATAACTGTATTCCAGCCTGTCTTCAGAAAAGGTGCAGGCAAATACAAGCTTTGCTGAGGTCCAATCCTGGAATACCTTCCAAGAACAAAACCGTTTACTATAACAATGCCTTTGCACCAGTCTTGCATATCGATATAAGTATCTTGTGGCACATCCACATAAAAACTGGTTTTATACAACGAGGGACCAGTGGACCATCGTGGAATAGGTGTGTGCCAGCCAATTAAGCTTTTCGTCCAAGATTTTTTTAAACTCTAGAGGAATTATTTCCCAGTCTGAGATCTCCATGTTGTTTAAATACACAGCACCTTGCCAGAGCCCTTTAAACTGGTTAAACTGGTCCAAGTAACCAAAGTTGTTTCTTCCCCAGTTTTCTACCACCAAATCTAGCGTTGCGCCAAAGAGGTTTTTAGGCCCCAAGGTTAGATTTGAATTTTTCAGCCGCCAGAATCCAAAACCATTCAAGTCACTTGCTGTAGTCAGTGGTTTTGTCATCAAACGCCCGTTTACTAATACCACAAGACTATCACAGATTCTGCCCCCAATTGTCAAAACTGAAGTTGCGGGAATATCCAAAAACCTTTTCCTATATACTATGTAACCATAACTTTGTCCAGACATGTTATTTATGGGCAGCAGTTCCATTGGCAGTACACTAGAGCTTAGATGTCTTGAAGGAATGTTGTCCAGGATTTCGTCCAGGGACAGCTGGCTATGAATTTTTTGTGGTTTGTACATCGTTTTTAATGTAATGTGAGGAGTTTGTGGCAACCTATGTGGACAAAATGTATTATTAATTATATAGTTATAACTAGAATGTGGCAAATCTAACGCTAGTCAACGTATGTATCAGTGGCGGTCGGTCCGTGGAAGCAAGGGAAGCAGTGCTTCCCCTGGGATTATTTAAAAAAACACATAAATAGAACCTAATTATTATTTATCACATACATTAATCATTAAAATTTACTTTTACCCAATTTCAATAGATACGGCCCTGCTTTTATGCAGCTGAGATAATGTTGCACGCTAAAACCGTAACGATGACGCACTCGATTAATCGAGCCAACACGAACTCGCGCAACTTCGATATATGTAAGCAGAGACAACTGTCTCTGGTAAGTAGGTAACTTATTGAAATGCATCCCATCCCACTTCATAATCTTGATATCTGAGCTGTATAGCATCGTAATACGTTTTATTTTATAGATTTTAATCTCGATTTTAATATCGATTTTAATATTATACTTAATATTAATCTTCCTAGTATTATTCTCAGCTTTTGTGCTATATTTGTAAAAACTTTTTTGATGTTTCTAAACCTGTGGTGCGGCGACAAGTGATTCTTAAAACGTTGAATATTAGTGCGCGTGTACGCAGATTTAGAATTACTTATTAAATTTGGAAGCTGGTTCTAGCACTGTGGAAAATATTATTTGCGTTTGTGTGGTGTGCAATTTGTTGAAAAGGGGATTTTCAACATATTCATTTCAAGATAAACTGGATATTATTAGAAATGGGAAACCAACACCTGATTTAAAATTCTTAAAAACGAAAGTTAAATCATGCTATAGGTACTTTAATATTGAAGTGTACAGTGCTAATCAGTAGTTAAGGGGTTGTGAAAATTTGTGTAAATTGTTTTGTTGGCCATGTGTACTGTTCACAAATGAAAAAGGTGTTTGGAATAAAAATGGCTTTTCAGATTTAAACAACATTCACAAAGTGACAAAAAGGCATGGTAAGTGTGAAACTCATTTGGGAGCGGTGCTAAAAGAATAAACATTTGGAAAATCACGAATTGAGCATTCATTAGATCAGCAGTTGAAAGAAAGTGTTAAAAGGACTTATTGATATTGTTTGGTTTCTCGGCGAAAATGAACTTAGTTTTAGAAGTCATACTGAATCTCGAAGCGTTGCTAATAGGGGCAATTTTATCAATTTAGTTGATTTATTAGTAAAATACGATACAATTTTAAGTAACCATCTGGAACACTCCACGATATTTCGCGGTACATCAAATCATATTCAAAATGATTTGATTCAGTCGATAAGCAATATTGTTTTAGAAAAGATCAAGCAAGAAATAAAAAAGCTCCTTTTGTTGCAGTTATGTTAGATGAAACAACCGATATTACGAATATTAGTCAGTTGTCAATCGTAGTACGCTACATAAATCCAAATGGGAAATTCCAAGAGCGCTTTTTAGGATTTTTAGACGTAGCAACGCCATGAACGGCCGTAGCTTTATATACTATAGTTTGTCAGATAGTCGATGATCTACAGTGTGGTGCCAAACTTATCGCCCAAAGTTATGATGGGGCCGCTGTAATGGCTGGTGAATTGGGGGGCCTGCAGGCCAAAGTAAAAGAGACTTTTCAGAATGCAATATTTGTACATTGTTTTGCGCATCGATTAAATTTAGTTCTAGCTCAATCTGCAGCGTGTCTTAAAGAGTGCAAAGTGTTTTTTTTCAAGTATTAGTGGAATGGCTGCCTTTTTTTCAAAATTATCAAAACGGACACGAGAATAAAGACTTTTTCAAGAAATTTATCCAGTGAAGAGCGGCTTTCAAAATTGTCCCTGTTAACAATAGAAAGTGACTTTGTGAAGATGTCAAAAAATTCAAACTTTTACGACGAAGTTATTTCCGACATCACAAAAAAGGAGAGGCGGATTAAACTACATTGTAAATAGGTAGGTATGTGCATGTTAACTACTTAACAAACTCTCTATTTCGCTGCGGTTTCAATCCTCGCCACCGGCGCTGGCAATGTCGGTGGATATGGTTGTGTGTCTGCGTTTTTTTCATAAGTGTAACCCTCGCCCGTGCAGCTTCGGCTTTGGAATCGGGGGTTGTCTAATTTTTGTGGTGTTTTTATGTTTTATGTTTATTGAGGAGTGGCGGTCCTACAAGTGTACTTTTTTCTAGATGTCATAACTTTGCAGCTTTCGACATTTGTTTTAAAATGAGTATACGGAAGCCACGTCCCTTTTCTTAAAATAATTTTTGCCTCGCTTCGCTCGGGGCCTCGCGCTACCCATCACTCTATATCACAAACTGCTTCCCCTGTATCAAAACTCACCGCACGCCCCTGGTATGTATGTATATATGTAGGCAACAAACATTATATGCGCTTATCCGGCAGATGTGTTTGAAATCTCTGCGCGTCATATTCCTGTCTTAAATATTTCGTCGCTACCGTATAAAGTGATAAAAATAACAATTTCACGGGGAGGCATGCCGGAGTAAAAAAGAAACATTCTTTTCTGTAAAAATTTCAAATAAATTACTTAATCAGGTGTTGCGGTTGTTGTTCATATCAGTATGTTTTTCACTAAATCGATTGCCTTTTATTCCATTGTTCATTTTTTGGCTACTGTTTTGTTAAATTTTTCTTATGCCATTATATTGTGCATTCTAGTAACAATTTGTTTATTAAATCATATTTTTATGAAGGCAATTTTTCAACTAAGACAAATATGAAAGGCCATATCTTGTTGTTGGTCAAGAACATTTTTATATATTACTGATTTTGTTATACCAACATTCTTACCGAATCATTTTTATAGAAAATTTAACGAAATGCTTGTTTACAAAATACGTCAAACAAAAGTAAGAATAAAAAAAAAATAGGGGAATTCTGGAACTCTGGACCAATATAACCGAGTGGCATTTTTAGACGTTGTGGATTTGCGTGATAGGTATGTTTCACAATCACACATATTACCTAATTTTCTTGAACTACTACACTTGTAAAGTGTAGAGATATTTAAATTCTCAAGAACATAAAAACCTAAACCGACACTAACCTTGTTGGCACTGGGTTATATTTCCTCAACAGCTCTTTGACCATGACGTATTTAAGAGTGTAGTCACCACTTTCAGTTAATGGAGAATCGTAGTCATAACTCGTCGTATCTGGCTGGTACCCAGAATTGTCAGTTTTCGAGTTTTCCAGATTGGCGCCATTCATAAATCCAAAACTGGTGCCGCCATGGAACATATACATATTGACCGATGCTGGGTATTTCAAAATTCTTTCATAAGTGTCATGAAAATCGTCGTCATCTCTCGTATGATGAACCTCAGACCAATGGTCGAACCATCCTGTCCAGAACTCCATCGCCATTACTGGCCTGCCTGGCTGCAACTGCTGCAGTCGATTAAATTCATTTTCCGGGTTTCCAGCGAAGTTGGCGGTTTGTAGAAATACTCCGGGTATAGTTCCAATGCTGCCATGCATAGTGGGACTATCTGAAGTCACCAGTAGTTCCACGATGCCGTTTTTTATCATAATCTGGCGTAACTGGCGGAGATATACTCTGTCTGGTACGAATTTTCCAGGATTTTTGGTGCTGCCATATTCGTTTTCCACCTGGAAAGCTATTATGGGACCACCCTTTGTAAACTGGAGCATGGCTAGGATGGGGAGGAGCATGTTAAAATACCTAAAAATATACAGAATATTAATGAAACGATATGACCTGTACTTTAAAGATCTCATAAGTATTCGTCCTTTTTCTAGTATTAAAGTTAAAATAAATTCGATTTTAAAAATTGAAAATTTTAATTCAACTCGTAAACAAAAGTAAAGAATAACATTGGCCTCAGACTTGATCCTTGTGGTACGAGCCAAGAAGAATACGTATTGTGAATTTCTATTATTTAACTCAACATATAATCGACTTTGGTAGTCAATTTATAACAAAAAAAATTACCTTTTTACATATTTCATGTAAGTAGGCTCCGAGGTCCTTACTTTGATGTTCTTTTCCCTCAGCAACCAACTTGGAAAGCCTCCAAACTCCCACTCGGTACATATAAAAGGCCCAGGCCTCACAATAGCCAACAGGTCCTCCTCCTGAGCAGTCCTCAGAAACTCGGCAACATCCAGGAAGTCCTCCATATCTGATCCTCCTTGACCAAAATCGAAACGCCCTGATTGGGGTTCGTGTAAGTTCCATGGTACGTAAGTTTCAACAGCATTCAACCCAGCTGCACGTAATTTCCGAAGCCTGTCTCTCCAATACGCCTTTGGCACACGAAAATAATGAAGGGCGCCACTGTATATAGTTATATTTCTATCATTTAAAGTAAAATTAGGTTTGTTGGCGTTTAAGCCGGTGTAGATACCTCCCCCGGTATAATATTCGTACAAACTGGGTAACACTGTTAGAGCCATTTTTGCACTAAACCGAGGATGCGCAACAATGTGTTAAATTTAAATTATTGTTCTATTGTTGATAACGTAAGGTCAGTCTCATCAGCGCGCAGCGTGCACGATGGATCTGCGACTAGTAAATTTTTACAGTGAGCCAGAGTTTATCTACATTGTAGTAATCACAGATAACTGTTTTGGCCTGTATGATTTTATGGTAGTGGGTCAATGTTAGAAGAGTAATCAATCAGACGGTTATTCCCTTATTTATTGCTTTAAGAGAAGTAAGAAAAGGGGAAGGAACGATTTGAAAATGTGTACGAGGTTCTAACATCTTTTAAATTCATTTTCGTCTAAAATGTACGGAATATTTTCAGTTTTTGGAGGTCAAATAATTTAATAACAATGTGTCATAGATAGGAAAAAATAATTGTGATAAAGTAAGGTTGTATACGCACCGGCAGCAACTTTTTGTAGCGCAACGTTTCGCAACTTTTTTGTTGCGCAACGAAATAATGCAATAAAGTCGATCTATTTTCTACATGCAACATTTGGGTCGGAACAGGTAATAAATTCAGTTTATTCATAAGCATCGTCCAGTGACAAGTGTTTTTTTGGTCAGATTTTGACGCTCCCCCAAACTCATCACAGATTTTGAACAGACAAAATGGACAGGCAAACAGAGACGACTATTTTATTGTGGCAATTTTTAGAGCTATTGGATGAACAAAAGAAAAATAGATTTTGGGTTCACCCGATTAACCAAAAAAAGGAATATCCCTGATTTCATTCGTGAGTTAAGAAAAGATCCCGAAAAATTTTACAACTATTGCCGAATGAGTTCTTTTTTCTCCATTTATAATAACACTTGTTTTTAAAAAATGTACTTTACCCCACGAATGTTGCGAAGAAACTGACGACTCCTCTTCGGCAGCGCAACATCGCCCTCTTGTTGAGAGACGATGCGAGACGTTGCATGGCACCGTTGCACGCGTTGCGCGCCCGTTCCATCTGATTCCAAAGCAAATTTGGAACGTGCAACGTTGCGCAATGTTGCGAAACGTTGCGCTACAAAAAGTTGCGGCCGGTGCATGGCCACCCTAATACGTCAGTTTTCAGCACTGACGACACAGTGGTTCAGGTAATGAATCTAGCTGGACAGTGGAAAATCTGATTTTCTCTGAGGCATAGTAGCCAAGAATCTATGGTAACTACCTGACAAAGTAAGAACTACCGAGATTTGCATCGTGCACTCTATCAGTAACCGGTGAAATTTAGATGGTGACAGTTCAGGTGCATCTGCATCTAACCCATAGTGTAAGCATATACGAGTTGTCAAGATTCGTCACGATCCGGTATTTAACAACAAAGATAACAGTACTGCCGAAAATTACGGACTGTAACTCTGGCAACCAATTTGAAATAAAATATTTTCTACCTACACACTCCCTAATTCTGCTAGAAATGTATACATATATTTTAAAGTGTCTTCTTTACCTAGTATCACTTCCTACTGATAATATATGAGGTTGTTAAACCTTAATCTTGTTCATATTAAATTTTAAAATGGTATGTTTAATTTGAACTCGTCTGTCCTCAAAAGACATTTAAAAACCTGTAAATCTAGTTTAGGAACATGAGAATCACGTTGAGTATAAAGTTTTGCTTCTAGTTTTGGAATATACAGGGTGTTTGATGATCAAAAATAAGAAAAAGAGATAAACTATTAATTTTTAAATCGGCTTTGCTCGAGAACGGAGCATTTTCATTTAGAGGTAAAGAAGAACATAATTTTTTTTTTGTAAATAAAAATTTAAATAAATTTATATACAAAAAGGTTGGGATACATTGTACTACTGACTCCCCCCTGTTTAGGACGCTTATGATTAAATATTTTAAACAATTTTTCAATAATTAGATACTATATTTAATAGATATCTAATGTACCAAAGTTTATAATTCTACCATCATCTGTTTTGGAGATATTTAAAGAGAGCCATTATCGGGCTCCTTTATCGAGCTGTAATTTTTCAACCCATGCTCATAGAAACTTTCTTTTATTTTTGATCGTAGATTTCGCTGGCGAATTATTGCACGTTTCGGGACACCCTGTATAAGTATTTAAACCTAAATGGGTGAAAAATTATAGGTACTTACTAAAATTTAATGTGTGTATACATACAAAAAACACGGTGTTTGAAATAGAGGCACTAAACCAAAATAAGATAAATAGTTATGATAAGTTTTTAGCAATTAAAAAAACACCTCTAATAGATACCAGATGTTTTAAAAGTCGTAAACTGCCAACTTCATATAAATACGACACATATTAAAAATGTTTATTACAAGGACCAGTCAAAAAACATTTCAACTCACAATAAGCATTTAATTAATAAATAAGATAAGACGGTATCAGGGGCTGGAATCCTTAATTAATTCAACCATTTATATGTGTCGTAATCTTTGCGTCAACAGTTTTGTACATTTTTTTAATTTTCTACCTAATTTATGTGCGGCAACGGAAGTCGATGGAACCGAGAAGCCGTGACCTCACACAAGGACATTTTTAGTTACTTTAAATTAAATTAAACACCAAAGTAATACAACCCCCTGTATTACTAAAGGTACCTCGAGGTATATTATCAAGGAGTACATTCTGCTTTAGAAAAAAAGCCCAACTTACCTACCGGGAATCGAACCTGAAACACCCAGGTGAGAGGCAAGGGTTCTTAATTATTAATTGTGAAGCCACATTTATTTGCCACACATCTATTTTTTATTTTTTAAATAAGTAGCCCTCAAAAAATCTTAATTCCATGATTTTAACTATAAGTATTTAGCTCAAAGTGTACGAAGAAATAATAATATATTATTAACCGCATGTATTTAAAATTTCCCCTTTTCTGAATAATTTTCTACGAATTTTAAATTTGCCAATCCAAATATATCGCAAAAATTAAAGTCGTCATGATAATTTTTACCCTCAAATCAAGTTTTTAAAAATTTTTATTAAAAAAATATGGCAATATAGAGTGCATTTCAATGAAAATTATCCACCCTAAATAAATTTGGATAGATTGATTTTTGCAAAAAACACAAAAACCTGTCAAAAAGATGGGGATAAATTTTCCTATAAATAGACCTAGAATTTGTTCCACCTCCTCATCCCCAGAGCCACACCTACATTTTTTAAAATGGAACATCCCTTATTTCTTCAAGTCACTAGTTTCTCTTCGAAGAGCTTATTACAAAAATGTATAATTTATGAGTAGGGCTGTCAAAAATGTTCCGTGGGACAGTGGCGTACGCGAAATTAACTAATACGAGAAACAATAAACTGTTAAAATTTATAACAATGTATGTAAAACTTACCCTCTTAACTAGCTTGATGAACTAGCTTGCTTATCACAAACTGGAGAAGATGTGTAGTCATTTTGCAGCATCAGGTATGTTTCTATGGTTGTCTCCATGAATGATGTTCGCTTTGGTGAAAATATATTCTTATAGTTTGAAAACGACCGTTCGACATCTACTGATGTAATACATGCATACGTCAAATAGTCTTTGAACGCACTTAACGGATCTGGGGCTACACCATCACATATTTGTCTTAACTTGATAAAACAGGTGTCTTTATTTAACACACGTGCGAACTTCTCGTTAACGCGCTCATTTGTTGCGTCATCTATAGCTTGTAGCAGTAGATTTACTTCGTCCACTATTTGCAGTGACTCCGCTAACGACAACGCACTGTTCTCTAATTTCTTTATGCTTTCATGTAATGGTTTATAGTTCTTCCCAATATTTTTTAAAGCTGCTTCAACGGAAATATCTTCGAAATTTGTCCGGCTTTCCTTAATAGCTGCAGCCTCATCTGGATTGAATTGTAGTATCACAGCTTTTATTTGTTGGAAATATTCAGCATAATGAAAAGCTGCCTGCAATCATGTTCCCCAACGTGTAAGAATCTGCTGTGGTGGTTCAGGAATACCAGGACACTATGAAATGCATGGAGATGTTTAGGAGATTTAAGAAACACTTTTTTTGTACTTGCTATTAATGTATCTACCTCTGGAAAACCTTTTCGAATAGTTTCTGCCACAAGATGTAAAGCATGCACTTTACACGTAACATGTATAAACGTACAACCTTCTTCTTGCAAAGAACGGCCTACCGAACACATTGTCACGGCGCCATCAGTCACAAACATCAACACTTGACTTTTTGACAGTTCAAATTTTTTTAACGTCTCCAGCACCACCCTGGTAATTGTTTCGCTAATACACTGACTTAGTCTTTTTGCTAGCTAGAAACAGTGGAACTGTCGGTTTAAGAGGGTCCAATACTCGTACTATAACATTTAAAATAGATTTTTTTTTACAATCTGTTGTCTCGTCAACAGATAACCACAGCCGTGTATTTTTTAATTCACATTTCATCTTATTTACCATGTCTACGTGTACAGTTGGTAGATAGTTACATAACGTTGTGCGACTTGGTAACTTCACCTGGGCATTGTATTTATTCCAGAACTCTCGAAATGGTTATTTATCTAGTATGTGCAGCGGAACATCACAGGCAATCAGCATTAATAGTAAATCAAACATAAACTATGTTGTCGAAGGCACGCCATTTTTTTTATTTTTATGGTGTACACTATTTACGTGAAGTCCACAATCACGCTTATCCCAGCACATCAAATCTTTCTCGCACACTTTACAAATTATTTTAGCACCATCATAGAATAAATCCGAGAATTCGCCTATGAATTTATTCACTTTGTCAGCAAATGGCCGTTTTCTACCCCTGCGTACGTCTGCCATACTTTATTATTAAATTAATATCAACAATACAGTACAACAAATAAAATAAAAACACAAAAAACAACATGCAATACGCCCAAGTGACTTAACGTGTACACAACTCGAAAGCTAATAATAGAGTTTCGCGGTTAAGGTGAATGTCGGCGACAGTAAGTACATCTGTACTCTACGACCATGATACACAGAAACGATTTGCAGCTTTAGTGATAACCAAGCTAGTAGTAGAGGGTAAGTCGTGTATACATTGCTATAAATTGTAACAGTTTATTGCTTTTATTACTCGTTAATTTCTTTTCTTACACTTATTATGCGTACGTCTATGTCCTGCGGCGCATTTTTGCCAACTCTACTTATAAGTTATGAGGTCTAAAGTGAATAATTTGGGAGCTGCAGATAAAATTTATTTGAATTCATTCACCTAAATTTTTCGAGCAAATTACCCATACCAAATTTAATAAAAGAATAGGTACTGACAAGAAGATTTTTTTTTTGTTGAAGAAAAACTACTCCTTTTTATGACTAAAGCGTATTTCTTTGAGATTCCTTAACAAGTGAATTCGTTGAATGAATGTAGTGTAGAATACTGTCGTTACTATTACAATTATTTTCAAAATGGTGTACACCCTGCAAAAAAAGAATTGAAATTGTAGGTTTCTACTACGGAAACAATAATTCGGGGCAAGGCTGCTGCTAAAATTTTTAATACTACTCATCTCGGAAAAAAATGCAACACATAAGTACATAATTGAATTGATGCAGAAATTTATGAAAACTGGATCAGTTGGTAACAGAAAGCATAACCCAACGCGAGTGGTTAATGACGAAGCTATGAAAGTTACAGTTTTAGGAGCAGTTACTTTAAAGGATCAGCAATCTAAATCACAATTATCTAGAGTAACAGATGTTTCACGCAACATGATTTTTGAAAATTAACATAAAAACAAATTTCATCCATACAAAATAAAATTAGTGTAGGAATTGCACAAGGATGATACTGACCGTCGCGTCGTCTCTAGTTTTGTGGAGTAATGAGTGGAGTTTAATTGACACTCTTTTGTACAACATTTGTTTTTCCAATAAATGTACATTTTCTGTCAATGGATTAGTCAATAGACACAATTGCAGATATTGGGCTGAGAATAATCCACTTGTAATACATGAATTTCATACTCAAAGACCTCAAAAATTGAATGTTGGGTGGGGTATTCTAGGAGATCATATTGCTGGACCCTTTTTTATTGAAGGAACCTTAAAGAATGAATCTTATTTGGAATTACTTAGAGAAGCAGTTGGTCCACAAATTACCCAAATAATAGAAAACGGTGAGACCTTTTCTGAAAATCTCCTTGTATTTCAAGAAGAGGGTCGTTGGATAGGTAGAAGAGGTCCGATGATGAGGTGGCCACCTAGGTCACCAGATTTGACTCCTTTAGACTTTTTTGTGGGGTATTTGAAGACAAAAGTCTATGCAACTCAACCAGATTCGCTAAATGATTTACGACAAAGGATTGTTCAAGAATGTCAACACCATAAGTTTTTCATAATTTTAGAGAGATGTTTGAAACGCGACTGTATCACTACATGGAAGTCAATGAAAGTCAGTTTGAACATATAATAAAGTAATTTTTAGTGTTAAATCGTATATTAGTCTAAATAAATCTTTTTTTTAATTTAACATAATGTGTAATTTCCAAACTATTCACTTTGGACCCTACAAATTATACATTTTTGTAATGAGTCAGGCAAGGGTATTTATGTTACAGGGTTGAAAACGATGAACTGAAATTCCTTACATTATTGCGGTCATTGACACCTTGTTAAATTGCGGGTTATTCTAAGTTGAATTAAAAGTGTCATAATTAGAGAAGCCTATTGTAAACTTAAATAATTTTTATTATTGTATTTCCAGGAAGGTATGTTAGATTGCGGTTTCTATAAGTAAAATTGAAAGTGTGAAATATTGGTAAACACCGACAGTAGACTTAAATAAGTGCTTATTGTCGTGTTTCGAGAAACTTCGTTTGTTGTGAAATTCAGATTATAAAAATAAGTAATTTTATTATCGCCTTTATGGAATGTCCGCTACAATGTACCTAGTGATTTTGACATTTTGAAGATAGTAACAATTATTTTATTATTTTTTTCTAGAAATGCATAAATAGGAAGCTACAGATTTTTTGAAATTTTGAAGATACTTACAAAAGCTACAATTTTACCAACTAAGTTATAAATATTTCTTTGGACGGATTTGTCAAATTTTAAAAAAACTTGGTTTATTTTTTTATATTAAAAATTTTAAAAACTTACTTCAATCTCACAATCAACAACACTGCTAACTCTCTCTGCGTAGTCGAAAATCCCTACTAAAAAGAGTTGTTTTAGTGTTATCCTTCCAAAGTCACAAAAATAATCAACAGAAAACTTAATTTCTAAGTTATTTATTAATATAAGTACGTTTGAAAAACTTGTCTTAATTCTTAATAACCAAAGAAAAGACGTAAAAAACTGAAGTATCTACAAAACTAAAAGAAACAAATATCACCTAATTGATTTATTTAGTATCTGTGTAAATAATTTTAAAGTTTGAACAAAATGAATAGAATTATGTGTGTGTAAATCGCTTAATCTAAATCCTGCGATGCTTGCTCGTCATGATGGTGCTTCAGGGGATGTCTTCGATTACCTACTAACGGTCTGTTGATAATTACGCCAGGAGGTAAGTCCGCGATTGTCGAATTACAGTCAGTTTGGGACATATCAAACATATAGGTAAGGTCTATGTCGTATCGGGGTAATTTATCTCGTAAATATGATATTTCATTCATCTTTAGAGTTGATTCCTTGCTCATGATGAAGCTGGATAAGTATCTAGGAACCTTAGACTTTTCCGCACAATGTAGCAACAAAGCCCAAGATATATAGTCAGAATCCAATACGTATGTATTGTAGACTCCTTCATCTGAAAACAGAGTAAAATAGAATAGCAAAAAAAAATCGTCAGTTGTAAAAAAAACAACAGAAAATATAACACCTTTGTCATACCTAGTCCTAGTTCTCTACATTATTTGAATGCGATAAGCAATACATATAAAGAAATATAATGAAAGATAATTAATGTTTTGGGAAATGTATACTTTTAAGCGCGACCCTGTTAATGAAACGTCGTGTCTCCACTAACAAGCCAGTCAATAAATGAGTTATTACCCCATAAATCTACATATTGCAATGCAAAAAATATACCCCTTAATTAAACAATCTATGTACGCCGTATTTACAGGATGAACATTTATTCTCATTTAATGTGAAGTGACTTACAGGTGTCCTCCGAATGAGTCCAGTGGGCAGGTTCAATGGGATTTGGTATGGTCCACGTGATATTTCCCATAAGTTGCTCGTTGATGGGGTCGTCAGTAAAACTGTAAGTGAAGTTCATGTTGACCGTGTCCAAAGAAGACATCGTGAAATCGGCACGCATACATCGATAGGACAGCGCTTCTTCAGAACTGGCGTAATACTCGATGACAAACCATTGTCCCAACATCTGTAATAAAATGTATAATATTATGGTACCTACTACCCAAATAGCTTGAAATACATATTCTATATTTTATATTCAAAGTGAGTCCTGGATATTCATGATCGCTATAATTGAATTCAAATTGATGTCCATGTATGATAAATGGATATTCCTCTAGGTAGATCCTTAGAATACCCATTAAACTTTTTTAAAATGAACATCCCTTTACTGGCTAGGTTGCCGTTGAGGGGGGGGGGCCAGTGGGACACCTGTCTATTTTTTTTGGTGGTGGTGGTTTCATGTAGTTGGAAATTGAAACCTTTTTTTCTCTTCATTTTTTGTCAATGGTATTATTGTATTTTTTTAAGTAATAAATAAATCAAAAAATGAAAAATGACTCTCCATCTTATAGGGTAGGTATGTAATAATAATTAATTCAGGGGCGGTCGGTCCATGGAAGCAAGGGAAGCAGTGCTTCCCTTGGGATTATTAAAAAAAACATAATTAGAACCTAATTATTATTTATCACATATATTAATCATTAAAATTTACTTTTACCCAATTTCAATAGACACGGCCCTGCATTTCAACAACTGAGATAATGTTGCACGATAAAACCGTAACGATGACGCACTCGATTAATCGAGCCAACACGAACTCGCGGGACCTCGATATAAGTAACTTCTTGAAATACATCCCATCCCCACTTCATAATCTTGATATCTGAGCCGTATAGCATAGTAATGCGTCTTGTTTTATAGATTTGAATCTTGATTTTAATATCTTTCTAGACATCATAACTTTGCGGCTTTTGACATTTGCTTTAAAATGAGTATACGGAAGCTACGCCCCTTTTCTTAAAAAAAATTTGCCTCGCCTCGCTCGGGGCTTCGCACTACCCATCACCCTATATCACAAACTGCTTCCCCTGTATCAGAACTCACCGCACGCCTCTGATAATTATACGTGTTTTTTGACAAATTTTGGTAGTGAGATTCCCCCTGAGTTTTCCTGAAACGTCGCCCATGTTTACTGCACATCCATAGCATATTATATACACCATTGGACTCGATTTTATGCAAAACCTCTACGCTGAAATCAATGTTCGCTTGCGCATTGTATCGTGCCGGGCGGCGTTAATAGCCACGAAACACTAAACAGTCAACTTTCTCCTGTATATTCAAACTCTAATTCTCTTACTTTTTATCGGAGAAACACTGATTTTGCATGAAATAGAGTCCAATAGTGTGCACATTTAACAAATGAAATGTGGATCCTGTTGTCTTAAGTAAACAGTCAGTGATTATTAGGTATTACATACAGATGTCCACTAGATATCCTTCATGTTCATCATTAGTGTTCATGGCATTTTTAAATATAATAGGTATTTATTTAAAACACACGGTAGTGTGGCTCAAAAAAAAAACACATGAATCCATATCTCGTTTTCTTTTTTATTATTTTATAGAAGTGTAATCGCTGAACTATTTTTTTGCCCTAAAAAAAATGTATTGCATATAAATAGATCGTTTTAAACGTTTCTTTTACTTTAAATTGTTTTAAAAAAATTAAAATATTCCTTATATGGCTTGCCTATTGCTGTTCTGCATAAAATTGTATTAAAAATAGAAAATCAAAAACTGTTAAAACGTTTTTTTTTTTCGTAATATACGAAAAATAAATAAAAAATATTTAACTAAATTCATAACTTGTAGGGCTACAATTTTTCAAGTTTTACCAATACCTGATCAACAGACTGGGTAAATCTGCGTAAAATTTTGTTATAATAATAATAAAGTTATTCTACCTGTTCCAAGTCGAAATTTCTTATAGCTTTTACTTTAGGACATTTAGTTTTATCTTCAGGCCGTTTCCTTTTAGCCAACACTAAACTTAAAACCAAGAAAGCTAATAACACGAATATTGTGAACTTCTGCATTTTGAAAAACCAGACTAGACTAGATTCATTAAATAATTACCAACAACTATCGCATGCCGTTTCCTGAGAGTATTTCCTTATCGTAAATTGTGGGCGATTATCATAATAACAATTTAATAAACACAAATTTGAGTAAATATTTGAATCTTCTGGACATGTTTACTAGGAGAGGTCATAGGCGGAATTTGCGTAATGGCAAAGAACATTGTTATTAGAATTTGTAAACCACGACGCCTTCCTGTATAATAACAGTGTTACTGCATTTTATTTTCATTTTTATAGTGTGCTAGTGTGCATCAAATTAATTATACACCAAAGAGAAAAGACGTAGAGTGCAACTGTCTGTGAATCTCTTATTTCTTAAAAGTAGAAATTTTCTTCTATAAAAACATTGTCAACTAAAAACTATAGGATAGTTTTTTAAAAGGCATTTTTAGGATGATCGTTTTTATTTTAATTTGACAACAATTAATTGTCAGTGTCAGTATCTTAGAGACAAGTTTATGTAGCGCACGCCATGTGAAATCAATTGTATGTTTTCCCATTATCTCATAATTTTACGAGCGCCATCTATTGATCTTGATTTCATTTATAAGCCCAAATTTTAATTACCTACGTTTAATAATTCAAGCATCTAGTAGTAAT
Source organism: Rhamnusium bicolor (assembly GCA_029963845.1). Taxonomy (NCBI): domain Eukaryota; kingdom Metazoa; phylum Arthropoda; class Insecta; order Coleoptera; family Cerambycidae; genus Rhamnusium; species Rhamnusium bicolor. Next base: position 699,248 of record JANEYF010003318.1, on the reverse strand, counting down.
GTAGTAATCTGAATTAAGTCCTTAAAAAGTACTTGATTTACGTACGGTATAGCAACTAATTGTAAATTTTAATTGCCTTCATTGTGATTACTTTTAAAATTGTCTTGATAATAACTTTGTGCCAGTGAATAGAAATATAGCTTTAAAAAATGAAGGTTAAATATGTAGTAAACCTAAAAGCTCAGTATGTTACATAAAGGGATAAAAATATAATCCATTTAATTTGCAAGATTCTATGGTCTGTCTATTCCACCTAACGTCATTTCTCTTAAAAGGGCATTCCATTTTACAGTTTGAAATTGTTGACATTTGACATACGTCATTGTCACTAATGTCGATTTAACAAGTTTGTTGACAATTTTGTTTGAAAATTTAATTTCCTTCTAATTAAAAACTTATCTTAGTGAGTTTATAAATATGAGTCTATAATTAATGGCGTTAAAATGAAATTTTTATAGGTGATGAATTTGGCACAACTTTTATACACAAATTATAAGAAAGTAGATTTTTTAAGTTATGTGTGACACAGATGATACGGACGACCTACTGCTGATCCCCCCTGATTTTTTTTGTAATAGATTCCGAATCAGGTCATTCCAATATTGTAGAGCCTTATTATAATATAGTCGACGGTCTTATACAACAAGTTAGTAATTTACAAAGTCGAATACAATCCATCGAGTCCATTTCGTTGAGTAATTCGGTGGATCATTGGTTTGATCATACTGACAATATGCAAAACACTTCCTCAGGGTTTCGAAAATATAGTAGTATAGATGATTTATACATTCCTCCAAGTACACATAGTACGCCCTCAAAAACCTCATGGAAAATTTAAAATTAATTCATTACCAGCCAGCCCAAACATTGACAGGTTCAGCCCTAGAAAACACTTGCGGATGCACAGGGAGTTTAAGTCACCAACAAGGTTAAATATGTCTCCAAAAAGCGATAAAAAAATCGTCGCCGAATATTAGTCCTACTAAGGAAGATAGCCAGATGCTTAATGAAATAGATACGTTTTATCTAAAGTTAAGGTAATAAAACGAATGAATGCTGCCAAAAATTTGGAACGACAATTTAATGATGGGGACATTCCTAGAAATGACAAAAATATTAAAGAAGTCGAGAAGTTGTTAGCAGATTTCGACCGTCAGCAACAAAAACTTGTGTCGGAACCATCAGAGGTTAGTAATAGAAGAGAATATGAGTCGGTAAAGAACAAAGAGCCAACGGTTGTAAAAGAAAAAATATGGAGGGAAGGTGAGAATAAAGACAGTGTTCCTGATTACGGAGCGGGTGTTAGAGAAACTTTATACAGAGACCAGGGCACAGACAATAACGAGATAAATAAAGATTATAAGAAACAAACAAAGTTCGATCAATCTACTACTACTGACTCTTGGGTTAGCTTAGACAAATATCCTTTATCCGATAGCAGTACCGATTCAACACAGTTAACGGCATACAACAAATATAATAAATGTAGAAACGACCTGCTAAATAGCCCCCTCCATAGCAATGCCTTAAATGTGCTAAACATGCACAAACAATTGTTGGAAAATGGGGCTCAAAAAAAGGATACGAAGAATAAAATTAGAGAGCGTAAGTCTAGACAAACAGACTCTGTTGACGATAATGTGATGGGTTTGTTAAGTCTAGCTGATATATGGAATAAGAATTCTGTAATGTTGCATTCGAATCCGCCTCAACTTTTGCCGAAGTTGCAGGAGGAAAAGCTACGGAGACAGGTAAGAATTTAGATTATTGGAATCAGGAAAGCGGTTGGTCAAAATTAATTTATAACTTTATTGTCGCAGCATTGTGAAGAATTAATTCAGGAATTGCAAAATCGTAACTTGGAATTACAGCAAAAATTATCGGTTGCTGTAAAAGTGGATGATTCAAAGAATCTTACCATTCGTCAATTCCAAGAAGCTTTAGAAAAAATCATTACAAGGATGGAGAAGCTCAATAGCGAGAAACAAGGATGGGAACAAGAAATGTCGAAATTAAAGACCAGGCATTCCAGTGAACTTGAAGAAGTCTCCCAGGTAATATGTTTTTCAGTTGATCTGATTTTTTTTTTTTTTTGAAACTGTTTCTCATATTTAGTTCAGAACACATGGGTGTCGCCTCGAAAATTTCCAGGGAGGGTGGAGCAACATTCTTTAGAATAATTTAGAATGTAAGAATGGCGGAAAAATTGCAATAAAATTTATTTGTGAATGTTAATTTTGCCATTTTTTTTTTAAATTATTTAGCATTATAATTGATTGGTTTTCATTATAGGATGTACCTTTCCATATATTAATGAAAAATATTCAGTATCTGCCAAAACAGAGCAGACAGCCCTAAGCCCCTTGGTGATGCCCATGTCAAACACTAAAGTGAACTGCTTTTTGTCATATTTAAGCTTGAAAGTGAAAAAAAAAAACAAATGTGAGATTTTATTAAATCTTACTTATTATGCAAGTATTAAGTTAAATGACAAAAAAGAGTATTTGAAACAGGATTTTGAAAAAAAATTTCCATTTTTTTTTGCCATATTCGGTTTTTTTGTGTTTTAGAAAGTAGCATATTATGAAAAAGAGGCTTCAAAAGCTCTCAATTTGGCTCATGGAAATCAGGAAAAACTAGGTTCTCTGGAAAGGCGTTCCTCAGATTTACAAGATGAATTGCATTCCATTGAACAGAAGTGTAAGGCTCTTCAAGATGACTATGCCAGGGAAGTAGAAAGAAACAAACAACTCTCAGACATTTTAAACCAGAAAGAGGCCGAGTTAAATGATGTAATATTTTTTTTACTTAAATATCTTAAAAGAGTGATTTGGACTTTTTTTTGTTTTAGAACAAGAGTATTTTAAATGATGCTAAGTCTGAAGTGGTGCAGAGTAAGAGGGCCGTGGAAGTATGCCAGGCAGAATTTACGTCCATGAAGAATGAATGTGTCAAGTTGCAAAGTGAGCTGCAAAAAGAAAGAGGTCAAGTAATCCAGTTAAGCGAACAAAAGAATGCTTTGTTAAATGAGGTGGAATCGTACAAACGCTGTGAAGTAAGTTATACGTTAAACATCTACTAATCGATTTGTAAAATTCACGTAGGAATAGCCGATAAAGAAATTTGATTTAATTATGTGCTTTATAGGAGGAATTGAGGGAGGAAATTAACAGAGTCAAAAAGCAATTGGAAAGCAATAAATTAGAATTAAGAAACTACTATCAAGGCCAGGTGGAGATTTTGGTTCAAAACAAGTTAACCGAATTCCAGGGTCAATTAGATCGGGCTGAAAATTCATTCAAAGAACAAACGAAAAGAGGGAGATGTCCATTGCCAAGACTGCTGCCACACACATACAGCAGATTTCGGAAAAGTAAGAATTTTGCATAAAAATAACTTTCATAATACCTTAATTTTGTTTTTTTTTTTCGTCGATACCTGCATCTGTGATCTGTGGGTCAAACCAAATGATATGTTTGTTATGACTGCGAGAACACAGCTAACAAATTAGGCAATGATTTTTTCTGTACCTTGTAAAAAGAAAAAAAACAGGCTTAAAAATTTTGCTTCACTTTCAGGTGTTCTTTGGAGATAAAACTGCTTGAGAAGAAGCATCAGGAAGAAATAAAGCTGTACCAAATCCAAATAGTGCAGTACAAACAGCAAATTGATGTTTTACAAGGAAAGTTGGATCAAATGCATGAGAAGCGCATTCATATCGCGAAACAGCTGCAGAAAATTATGGAGGCCCAGTGGACCGAGGCGTTGAGGATCATAACAAGTGGGAAAAGTCCAACTTTTAAAGAGGAGGCTTTTCATACGATAGATCAGCTGAACTCGCTTAAAACCAAGTCGTATAATAATGTGGAGGAGGTGCTGGCCGAGCAGCAAGAAGAACATTATAATTTAGTAAGGAAAAAGAATGAGGCTCATTTCTCTATGCCCAATGAGGAAACATTGTCTTCCATTAACAATAATTACGAGAAAAATCCTCAGGAATTTTACAGCATGCCAATGGATACCCCAGTTTCCAGTCGGGGTCAAGGAAGTAAGAAATATAATGAAAGCGATATTCAGAAATATGTAAATTTGGTAAGTTCTACTGCACCTCAGAATCTTTAAGTTTTTGCAAAATACGAAAACTTCCACTGACAAAAAATAAAATATTTTTGTCAAACCTGGTATAATTTGCCTATTCTTTCAATTGCCATAAACTGAGATGTACTGCTTCGACAGATTTTTGTCATTTACTGAATGTATTGATTATTATTTATATTAAATACACTTTTTTGTATAGGGCATCAAATTGGTTGTCTTGATTTTGACTAATGTACCTGCGATCCTGAAGAAGATAGTTTTTTTATAAGTTGTATAATTGTAAATTCTTAATGAAATAAACATTTAAAAATAAAAGCATTGTTTTTATTATTGGAAAAAAAATTACTGTTAGTAAAACCGAAATCATTAATGAATATTACTACTAGACCTAATTTGGTGCCTTTTTATTATTTGGTAATTATCCATATCTGCTTTTTCATTTTTAAACATGTTTTTTAATTGTCTTAAGTACACGTTTTTATAATGCTTTTTTTAGCTTTTAAATAGACCTCCGGGGGAACCCTACCCAAGAAACCCAACAAAGGGAAAGTGGGAAAACTTCACCGGAACACGTCAACGATCGAGCTTTTTGGCAACATGTAAGTATGTATGTCACTTGAGTAATTTTTCCGAATTAATTTGAAATGTATTTCAGAACCAAGACGATCTAAATAAAACTGCTAAAGGGACACAAAGAGAAAGAAGGTTTCCCAAACCACCTTGGAAATAAGTTTTCTAGATAATACGCTATTGTATAATGTATAAAGGAGCAAATATATTTATTTTTTTATGGTACAAATTATTTTTATGTTTCGTAACGTTTTTTATAACAATATAAATTTGAAATTTATAATGCTGTTTTATTTATCAATGGAGAAAAATGTTTGTCGAATGTGTCATCTCACTGATGAAGTAATAGAGAAAAATGAGTATGTGATAGTTTATCACATATGTTCTAATTTAGAACATTTAATTTATTCACAGAGAATGTTAGCGCTGGCTGACGTAAAAGAATTTTATGACCTTTGCCCCACTGTGTTAAAATGTGGGGCACTTTAATCATGTTGAATAACCGTCTGATTTTGTTATACAGAAGAAACAAAAAAAATGCACACTTGTATTCGGCGCTCGTTTCGTCATCGCCCCGACAGGATTAAACATTTTGCAACATCTCCAGATTATGCCAACTTGGTTGTTGAAACATACATTGTATAGTTTTGGTATTTGTGAAAGATGCTGCAGTTAGTTGATTTAATAGAAAAGCATGAAACCGAGTCCAGTGTAAATTATTATTATTATTTTATTGATCAAATGATCAACCATCAAAAACAATTTTTAATACCGTGCTGCCATCTCTAAGTCTTAATTCGAATGCAACTTATTGCAGTTTTCTATTTGTATATTCATTTTTATCGAATCTATGCAACTGTCAAAGTTATGCATCTCTCTTTCCACATTTATTTTATTATAATTTATTAAAAATAAATGCCCTCCATAATCAATTGCAGTGGCAAGAATTTATTTCGTGTCTAAACACTTTTTTCAAAATTAGCTAGTGCAACACCGAGGCCGAGACAACCTGTCCGGAAAGAACTTACGAACCTTGGTCCAACCAAAGATTATTATTATTTATTAGTGGATATAATCTTTGGTGCAATAAGTGCGAATGGATCAACTACTGATATGATGCAACAAAAGTGTACAGAAGTTCTAAAACAATCACAACAATATTTTTAAATTTTGTTTTTACAGTATTCACTAAAAACAAAAAATCAAATTTACAACTTACTTCTCAAGTGATAACTAAAAAAATAAGTTATTTCTTATTTTAATTCTAACTAAAATTTGATATGTCACGTGAAAAAATCAATTTTGAATTCAAGCACGAGTTTGGTGGGTAGTACTCACGATTCATAAACAAAACGGTTGTCGTATTTAACAAAATTATGGTGGGGGACACGTCAATGACGTCACAAAGGTCTTTTTTGCTTTTCGTTCGAAGTGTTTATTTTTGCATTTGTGTTATTTTAAGTTTTTAATATTGGTTTTTTTCCATTTCTGAATACTTAACGAATACTTTATAAACAAGGTTAAAAACTTAAAATAACACAAATGCAAAAATAAACACTGAACGAAAAGCGAAAATGCCCTTTGTGACGTCATTGATGTTTCCCACCACCATAATTTTATTAAATGCGACAACCGTATTGTTTATGAACCGTGAGTAGTACTTCCTCTGACAGGTAGAGGGATCTCGTAGCTGCCAATAGATACAGATATCTTCCTTATGGTCTGAACTGGTTGACTTTATTTCTCTTTATAATCATTGTGACGCTGTTGAGTTTGAGGGTATTGATTAATTGTTGGGGATTTTAAGTGTTCTGTGAATTACCTGTAGTGTATTTACTTTTTCTTAATATTCAAAATAATTTGTGGCGCCATCTAGCAATGAATAGACATATTGCTCGCCAACTCATTGGCAGGAATTTGGATGCTATTGCGGCATTTTTCTTTGAGATCAAAGGTTTGTCTTTATTTATTCTATATGTACGCTGGTCACCACGGATGTATTTTTTAGAACGATGTATATTTTTCTAAACTTCTTTGTTTGAAGTGGGATATTTAATACTTACAGCATCTAACAAATAATCAACAAAATTCATTTATAAGGAAAAAAGAAATCTAGTCAAGTGTTTGGAAATTTTCCAGTGACACCACTGCCACCAATGGCCAATGGTATATTGACTACAATTGACGTCACAGTTTTCAAACCGTTACGAGAGGCATTATTGTTTGAACTCTTTTTCTGTTCTGTGGTTTGAACAATGTTATAGAGATCTGTTTTGGATAGGTATTGTTGATGTTGTAATAGTGTGTTGTGTAACTAAATAGTTATTATGTTTCCTAATATTTATATGTATTTCTACCAGTAAAATATAACTGTTTGAGTAGTGCTGATACATTTCATCCTGGTATCTCCTTCCACTTTCTTCCAGTCGAAGTACAAAACGTCACGTGATGACCAAAATTAACCTCTAAACGAAATGTCATATTATAATTCATAATAAACACAAAAAGTGAATTTATTGTTCCGTTACCCTGAGTTGCGAATGAAAATTTGTTACTGTTAGTGTGTAGTGAATAGAAGCATTGGTATAAAAATGACACATAATAATAGCCATACTTTTCATCGAAGCCAGTCTGCAGACTTAACACAGCCCCAGCCCAGGATAATGTTAATGACTCATTCCAGTAGCACTTTACCGGCAATGTCAGTACCTGGTTCTTTCCAGAGACGAACAGTTGAAAGTGCTAGACAACTACGTGATAGTCTTACGAACGTTATACGAGAAATAGAACCTCTCGTTGAAACTGCTCGAACCGTGAATGCTGGAGTATCTAGTTTTTGAACAGGCCGCAGTCTGATCCAAACCTTACCAGAGCTGCTACTACTGATGAAAATAATGGTAGTTTCATCATTAATTTAGATGTCCCTGCTCCTGATCGGGATAACGATAATAATGTGGCTGCGGAGGTTAATTTAAACGAGCACGTTGCAAATTTTTTAAATAATGTACCCAATAATGGAAACAACAATAATTCTGATGACCAGGAGAGAATACAAACTGTGATTGAAACACAACAGTGTATAAAATTTTTGTTAAAGTACGTACCTTTTATTTTAATATTATTAGCAAAAGCTGTGTATGACTACCACGAAGGAATATTCATACTGGTTATACTATTCATGACCTTTGCTCACACGAACTCGGCAGTGAAGAAAGAAGCCATTAAAAGACAAAGGAGAAGTATTTCAATGCTTTCTATAGAGTTAGTATACATTTTCGTGTGCTTAGTGTTTATCCATTACGTGTTCGAAGATGATCTGCACAATTTTAATGTTGTTCTAAATCTGGTGTTGATAAGGACTTTTACCCACCCTTTGACTGTGTGGAATTTACTCTGGATAGTGACCATCACTGATTTTATTTTGAAATTGTTTACGGTTACAATTAAAATACTTCTGACGATGTTACCAGGGGCTGTTTTAGCATTTAAGAAGAGAGTAAGTACAACTTTGTTATGCTTTTGATATTTATTTACATTTTATGTTTGAAAAGTATAATATCCTTTTGTGTAAATTTATCCCATTTTGTCAAAACTTATTAGTAATGTAACCCTTTTATTTTAAATTCATACAATACTAGTACATTTTAAAAATGTTGTAACAGACAACGAAAGATATTAAAATTTGCAAGGTATTTAAAAATTTATGTATGTACATATATAAATATGTAAGTCACATAATAATTGCGTGTTTAAAAATATTTATTTACGTAAACAACTGATACTTTGACTAATGAAATTCAATCATTTTTTGTAATAATCTACTCCATGTAGTTTTAATGAATTGTTTAATGCATCACTACAGAATAGAAAAGAAATTTTCTGTATTTTCATAAAAAAATTGGTCAATATTTGAGTAAATTTATAGGACCAAATTTTGGGTTGTATCATTTGAATTACCTGAAGTACATTTTTTTTCTTTCTATAATTCCTATGTAAATATACTCCACAAGGGTGCCCACTGAAAACACAATTTGCTGTAGGAGGGGAAGGGGTCAAATACCCTGTCTGCCCCCATGGTACCGCACTGTAAATATAAACAAAATTTCCTATTATTCTAAATTTGGTACAGTATGTTTCTTTCGTTTCAAATTGACAAGAAAAAAATATGACAAAACAGAGGTAGTTTTATAAAAATTTTATTTTTTTTTGCAAATCAATGCTCGCAAGAATCAAGAATGTTATTTTAAGTCAGTGAGATATAATACATGGGTTAATAGATCTCTATAGTCTTCTAAATATACATACTTTGATTACCAAATTATAAAGTTCAGGTCACAATAATAAATTAATGTAAATAAAAGATGATAAAAAAATTAAAGGTCACCGTAGTAGATAAAATAACTGTTTTTAATTAAAAATTTAAACTGTAAGATATCCCATATCCTATTAAAAAAAGATACCAAACTTTTAAACAAATGGGAAGCATTATTAGTGTTTTTAAAAAAAATCTGCTGGGAATTGCTTTTATTGATATATTTATCAAGTTTATTTATAGATAGATATTTGGATTATTTGCGCAGTAAATTACATAACTTTTTTTACAATTATATAACTTTTTAAAACAATATTTCTTTGTAAATTATTCAATATTGTGTATTTGCCTTTTTTTATTATCACGTTAAATAGTTTATACAAGACGTATTGTTTGAGGATGATAGAAGCTTATCCTGAAATTATAAAATACTTCAGATAATTGTTATATTTACAATTCCAAGTGACTAGGAATTTGTTTGTACTAATTTAATCTTTTTATTACATGTTGTAATTACTATTTAATATAGGTCAACTTTTCAGGGAAAAATTTACCTATTCATCGAAGCAGTGTCGCAACTGTACAGAAGTATTGCAACCATTCAGCCTTGGTTGTATTATCTGCTTGAATCGTATCAGGGCCCGGAAAAAATTGTTGCCGTATTTCTGTCTGCATTCTACATGATTTCCAAAGGCACAGATCTGATGTCCAGGGTGAAATTGATGAAAACTGCATCGTTAAAGCTCTTACAGAACGTAGTAAGTAAAAGTTCTATATACAGGGTGGTATTTAAAACACTAGAATGTACTAAGGTGAAATATTTTTTAGAATATAGGATCATCTCCCAGTAAAGATCAAATCCAGACTGCCGGTGATCATTGTCCGATCTGTCATGATGAATACGATTCTCCAGTTTTGCTTCAGTGCCGACACATATTTTGTGAGAGTTGTGTCACAACTTGGTTTGACAGGGAACAGACCTGCCCCCTGTGTAGAGCTAAAATCGTTGATGATCCTTCGTGGAGGGACGGCTCTACCTCGTATTTCATGCAGCTGTTTTAGACTAACTGATATTGATATTTATAACAAAAAAAAAGAATTTATTTTATTGTATATTTAGAAAGAGGTAATTGTGATTGATAAATATGTTTACAGACATTATTTTTATTTATGCTACATTTACATAATGTTACTTTTTAGGGGATATGAAAATATTGCCAACAATATGAACTGTTTTTAATAGTGTTATTTTCAAGCTAATATATTTTTATCAGGTTTATGATACCCAGATTTTTAGGTACCGGAAGTTCACTAGGCAGTTAAAAAAGTTGTGCATGGAAGATAGTTCAGGTAATGATTTATCAACTCAGCTAATCAATACTGGAGTATCTGGTTCAAGCAGATAGTACTAGTTTTTATACAGGATGAACATCAGCTAGAAGTTTGATAAAAAAAAATTAGGTGTCTCCAGTTTTAAAATATGGAAGCAAAAGTGGTATCAGGTATTTAACCTTACTGGAATAGGAGATCACAAATGAATTGCAAACTTTTGCCGCTCATAGGAAGAATGGCTCGTAAAGAAACTTGACAGTTTTGAGGTTTAATGGCAAAAAGATAATCTGCCATATTCAGTCTAGTAGAATACGACTCACAACTTTAGTGGCATCAGTAACAAAACATCTGCTATGCATTCTGTTTAAAGTTTTCCATTAGTGTGTCGATTTGGCTATCATAGTTTTCAGTATATTAAATGTATTGGAAACTTTGGAAAGCTGCAATATCATGCTCAGATGTAGAGATATAGGGAATGTAGAAATATAGTCGAACAAAACTAAAGAAATTTAAGATTTTCGCGTACCTAGTCACTCGATAGTTCATAATAAAGTGAATTTATTGTCACCACAGAGAGATGAGCTGTCTACGGAGGGCACATTCATTGAAAAACACTGACTCTAGACTTGTTAATTATTAAAATTGAAAGCAACAGTAACCTAAATTTCCGTTTACCGAGATAAGTTTTGGAATATTACTGCAGCATTGATAGGCAATAATCATTTGTTTTGACATCTTTGGTCATAATCAACTTAAATAAGCTGCAGTACTGTAAAACACACACTTGTTACATTTTCTTTCGCCTGGTTTAGTTTCAGTTAATGTTGTTTGTAAAAAAGTTAGGTGTTTTTTGCATTCATGCATAGTAAAAAAGGTACCTCAAGATTTTAATGAAATGAAGATTGCAGATGCTAAAAAATTGATTTCATGTAGATATCACAGTCTGTCTCTCCCCACTTTAGCATCCAAACTGTTTAGAATATCGATCTGAAATTTCATTTCTAGGCCCATGGTTTTACCTGGAAGAGTGTAGTCGATTTTGGTTGAAATCGGTTAATTGGAAGTGACAATTTATGTGCGTCTTTTCAAATATTTTGAAAATTATGCAATTTTGTAGAAAACAATGAAAAAAGAGCATGTTCTAAATAAAACTGGCACAATTTTACAGTAAATTATACAATTGCCTTTCCACACAGATCATCTCTCGGTGGTCCAACAGTAACGTTTTAAAAAAATGAAATAAAATTTTTTATAGTAACTTTTTAGAGTTGTATTATATAAATAACATTAGTTTTGTTGGATTTTATATATAATATATATCTTTTAAAAGAAGACTGTTAATGTGTAGGTTTTTTTATTAATAACGGTTTAAAAAAAATAAAGTGCTTGTTATAGATACTTATATTATCTCTTTCACTACACTAATTTATTAAAAATACGTACCTAGGAGTTTGGAAAAAATTGGAAAAATGTTCACACTGAGTAAACTCTCTAAAAACTGGGATGGTCCTTCAGTTTATATTGGACTGGGAATTATTTGTAGAAAATAATTAAAAATTATTTTACAGATACACAAAGTATAATCAGTTTATTAGTTAGTCATGCTAACAGTTGTGTTCCTACTTCTCACTCGTTGCTGAGTGAATGTAAATAGTGCATATACAGGTTGGTGTACTTATATTGGGTACGCGGCTATGCGATAGAGTGAGATGGCTGATGTACTTATATCGGGTATGCGAATATGCGATTGAGGCATACTGTTGCCCACTGTAGGTGCTGTCGCCCTATATATAACTGCTTTCGTAACAGTGCCCATGTACCTGCCGGACGTACATCAACCGGTATACATTGATACTCCTAGTTGCATAAGTTCCCATCACGTATTTGACGTATACTTACCATATAACCTTTTATAAAAAAGGCAGTTTATATCTTGTCTTTTTAATCTTATTCGATGAGGATTTATTTCTTTTTAACTGTTGACTGAAGGAATTAACAAGGCCTATTGTGGGTCGATATTTTGGTACGTACTGTGTTTCTTTGTTAACAGCTTGAAAATATCTACGCAGCCAAATTACAAATATCTTCTCATTACACTAACAACGCCCTCTAGCTATTGACAAAGAAATACAGTACCTACTAAAATTTCAGTCCACAATAGATTGCATCTCTTGTTAATTCCTTCACTTAACATTTGCTGTGATAATTAAAACATACTACACTGCTTTAGTTATGTACAAAGTATGGTTTTTTTTTTTGTATGTTTATAAAAAATACAAACCTATGTTAATAAAACTATAATTTAATTGTACTGTATTTAATTTTTTGGTTTGATTGTTTAAAAAAATTCGTTAGCTTAGTGGCAAAATAACCTAATTAAGAAGAAATGAATCAGTTACAACTTTAAAGACACAACAAATTTTGTATTTCGAGTGACCACCAATTAATTTTTAAAGATATGATCTTAAACATCTTTTAATCTATGCAGGGTGTTTAAAAAAAACATACCAACATTTCTAGGGCAGGTAGTATAGCAAAAAATAAGTGGTTTGATTAATAAACATACGTTTATTAAGCAAACTACTATGAGCTATTATGAACTGTTTTTGAGATACAGTGTTGATATTTAATTTTTTAACACATTTTATTACAAAATCAAAGCTACAACCAGCGACCCATATTAGTGTAATATGGGTCGCTGCTACAACTGATATTAGATTGAAACTAGGTATGGAGTATGGACACGTTTTAGAGGTCAATAAATACGATTAAGATAGTTCTGTTATCATATTATCCTCAAAGTGGTCACCACTTACTCAACTGTAATTGAAAAGCTTTGCTTTTAATTTTTATGAGGTTAGGTTTTTGGCGTCGCTTTTGGAGAATATAAGTATCCTTTAATACAAAAAAAGGTACTCTCGTTTAAAGTCACTAAAATATACTCTTTTCGAGTTGTGTTTAAAGATGGCGTCATACTCAATGAGCCACAACACCCTGTATAACGGACATAATACTCAGAAAACGTGGTTGCTTTTTCAGCATTTTCCTCATTATTTGGTAATTGCGAATAAAGAGCAAACAATTTTGCCTTTCAATTTATTTGACTAATCACAAAAATATCAACTCTATAATTCCTTAATTTTTAAGAAAACTGCGTAACTTTTCCCAAATATTTCTATTCATAAAATTGTTATCCGGTCGAGTGTAAGGTTTTACATAAAATATTTTTTTGGGTCATCAAAAGTTAACAATTTTATTCCATGCTCCTTGGTACAGAAACATGATACTGAACAAATTACAATCAAGAATAGTCCTTAAATACAGACAACTGTATAAAATTTGTTTTACTAGGAATTATGTAACTGTTTAAAATTAAAAATAGAAATATAAAGCTAGGCTTGAAGTTATTTATTTTTTTTAACTTCTCTGACAATTTAGCTTGAAAAAAATCCCCATCCCCTTTCGTAGCTTGTTGATTGATGATTTTGTGACGTTCCTTGCTGACGATTTCCTCCAATACCTCACCGTCTCCTTTAACGAGCCTTAAAAATAACAATTTTTTTTATCAAATAGTTTAATTTTTGTGCCACTTACCTGTGTCGTCCAGTGGATTCATCATAGACTCTACTCACTACAGACTGTTTCTTTTCCCACTCTTCCTTAGTCATGGGAGTCATTGCTTTGTTTTTTTCCATTAAATTCAAAGGAATGTCAGTTGAAGGCTCCTCCTCGGCACATTTTTCTTTTACTTCTTTATCATCAGTTTTCAACAGTTTGGCCTTTCCTTTTTCCTCACCGCTTGATCCACTGCTGCTGCTGGAAGAAGAACTCGAAGAAGATTTTTTCTTCGATTTAAGCTTCCTGTGTTTTTTCTTCAACTTCTTCCGTTTTTTCTTTTCATTTTTCCGTTTACTTTTCTCCTCCTCAGAAGAAGAATCGCTACTAGAAGAAGAACTCGATGTAGAATCTCCCTTTTTCAATTTCTTTTTCAGTTTTATCTTTTTCTTGTCTTTCTTTTCATCTTCTGATGAAGACTCGCTACTACTACTGCTAGATGTGGAGGACGTACTAGAACTTGATGATGATGAGTGTTGCTTACGTTTCTTAGCAGATCGTCGTTTCTTCTGTTGTCTCTCTTCCTCACTTTCAGAGCTCTCATCACTTTCGGATGTTTTACGTTTTTTTGCTTTCGCTAGTGATTCTGTTTCTTCATCACCATTGTGTTTTTTCTTGTTATTCTTGTTCTTCATTTAACTGGTAAAATGCTATAGCAAAAAAAATTAAATTAGTGGTACGTAAGTTACATAGAAGATAACTGCTAATCACAATAATAAAATAATAATATAATGTATTAGACAATACTGATCGTTAATATTGAGCACCAATTACAAGAAAATATCTAAAACAATTTAGAACACAATTTTACCTATTGAAAACACCTTTCCACAGATGAAAGGTGATTATCATTTTTTTATCAATACGATATGTTTGGTTTTCTGATGCAAATAATAATCACCCATTGTTGGTGCTGGAAAATTTTCATTATGCTGAAGTTCACAGCAATTTCTACTGACTGCCCTTCGTTACACTTCATGTATTTTTTCTTTCCAGCCAGTATATATTTAAATACAACAGAAAAAGATCAGTAAAAATTTTACCGGTAGAAATCCTTTTTCAAATTTTCATTAACGTTCATGGAAACTCATACTAACATAATTTTTATATAAACATTTAACTGGATTATTTTTAGTCTAAACAAATAAATTTGTTACTATAAATATCAACAAAATGTTGACAATACCGATATAACCGGTAAAGTATTTTTCAAAATACCCACAATGTGTGTACAATTTGGACACACTGCACATACAAAATAATTAACTCAGAAAGTGCAATTAATTACTTGTATACAAATGATTATGGCTTATCAATCCAAAAAGTAAATACCCAAATTAAATTTTTAATTGATACTGAAAAATCATCCATCAAAATCATTACTATTATGTTTTAACTCGGTACTTCTCTAATATTAATGTAGTTGTATTTTACTTTAAAATTCAATAAATACTCTTATGAAATTAGTTATCTTATGTTTTTAATAAAGCATTTTTAATAATAAAACACGGCAAAAAAAACTAACCTCAACACCTGAACTAAACACGTCAGAACAAAAAACGGTAAACAAACGCGAGGTTGCGAAATTTATCGAAGAAGCATTTACTTCCCATTAAAGAGCATCAGCATCGGTCACGTGACCTTTCAAGGTTGGAGCATATTTTCAAACTTACAGCAAGTTTTAAATTGCGAATTTATATTATTTTAAAAACTAAAACCAACGTGTCTTTAAACAAGTGTTCCATATGATGTAGCCTCCATAACCGTAAAACTACTTAGATTAGCTAAGATTGGTGGTAAAAGGAACACACCTACTATGCTCTTATTTCGTTTATTATCTATCCGAACAGAGTAGTTCATCAAACAAAATTATATCAAGATACCAGACAAACATCGCTATTCATATGCGTCTCTTTTGATGACCGTACTACTCACTCGCTATGTGTATTTCCCTTTCTATCATCAACGGATGTTAAAATAAATAGAGATAGGTACTCCAAGTGCATAAAAGTATGAATGTAAAATGCTAATAAAGTCTGGTATCAATTTTTGCACATCTAGTCTTAAAAAAAAATAGTAACAAAATAGAAATTGCTAAATACTCACAGACCGTCTTAAATACCCGGTCTGTTGCGAAAATATGCTTATTATTACATTTTTTGCAATTTCTTGCGGTAACGTATGGCAACGTTGTTTCTGTTCAGTCGTCTTGTCTTGTCTGTTGTCCGTTGTCGGCTGTGAAGTGTTAGGTTATGTTTTCATGTTAATTGTGAAATATTGAAATTAGGTGTATTTCACAAATAAAACGATTTGCTAGTATGGAAGAAAAAATGGGAACCCAATCGAGAACATTTGCAAACACTTATTACTATGGGCATACCACCCAACATCGCAACAGAAGTAAGTTCTTATGGGTGCAGGTACAGGGTGTACCAAAATCATGTTTGGGTATATAATAGTAATTAAACATTATTTATTTTATTTGTTAACAAACAGTGCTGTTTGGTTATCTTACAGGCTCTGTTTTGTACTGGTAACAAGTCTCTGGATCACGCTGTTAATTATGTATTTAACAGTCAAGAATATGAGCAAGAAACAAATGATATAACAGTCAAAAGGGAGCCAGACGGCCCAGGAGGGATGGTGGACAATTCAGGGGATGAGACTGTAGGCGAAGAAGTAAACTATAAAATGACATTTGTCGTAAATACTTCTCTGAAAATGGGTGTAGGAAAAATTGCGGCCCAAGTATGCTGTTGTTACAATAACATTTTTGTAACTAACTGTGTTTATTTAAGGTAGCGCATGCTTGTTTAGGACTCTACAGAGAAATGTTGGAACAGAATAAGGAAGAAGACTTAAGTAGTTGGGAATATACAGGGTAATTAATAACAAAAATAATTTGTACATATTACAACAGTTGGATATTCTTTTAGGGAAAAAAAATTGTGTTAAAAGGAAATGACGAGGTGCATCTGCAGGAGCTGTTCGAAAAAGCTAAAGCTAATAGTATACCCTGTTATTTAGTTCGAGATGCAGGACATACACAAATAGCACCCAACTCTGTGACGGTTTTAAGTCTTTTCGGATTAGAAGATGATGTTAATAAAATTAGTGGAAAGCTAACTTTATTGTGATCTGTAACTCTCTATTAGTCTAACAAATATAAACGTTAACATATTTTATTTTTTTTATTTTACCGAGTGTCACTGTGATATGGTCGCCTTGCCCCTTTCCTTTTTTTTTTTAGTTATCATTTTTTATTTATTGACATGGTAAAGTGATATGTATGTCGAGATATTTCTTGATGGAAAAATTTATCTGGTTTCACCCCAATAGTACCAACCTCAAATTTTAATTATCTCGCTTAGATTGTTTTTATGCTTGGTACGAAATGAATTTGGGAATGGGACATTCTTGACTGTTTGTCTTTCGAATCTCTTTATTAGCGACCTATATTATTAAATATGGAAAATATGATAGGTTAACACAAATTTTCAATAATCATTTTAAATGTACTCGCTTCATTTCCTTATTGACACTTGTATCATATACAGGTAAGTACAACATCTTTAAATAAGTTATTTTTCGCCATTTCACAAAGTAGTGTAATGTAAAATAAATAATTCAGATATTTTACTGTATAAACTTAAGTTCTGTTTCTATTTTACCTGAGAGAAGCCCTAAGAAAGTTACTTTGCATATAAAAATATAAACAAACAGTTAATTTAAGGATTTGCACCCATTTCTATGTAATAAATGCAACCAAACAGTCGGTAGAGATCTGAAAGGAAGATTTAAAATTTGTATAAGCCAGCTATGCTTTTTATATTTAATATGTCACTAAAGAAAAACAAATGAGAAACACCCAAGTATGCCAAAATTTAGTGCTCTTACAAAAACTAAAATTGTAGGTGTCATAAAATTAGAAAATAATGTATCTCGTAAAATTCAATAGTTTTTGATATTAAGATTCTTGATATTACGCACATTAAAAATTCAAAAATAGGATAATTTTTTTAGAAACAAAACCACCCCAAGACAAAATATTTCCTATGTGTAGCTTCGTAGAATAAACTTCAAAGAAAAAATTAAAAACAAAATATTCTATTGAATATAGTGACAACAACTTTTGTTTCAGTCTTCAGAATATGATGTCATGTGGCAAAGGTCAATTATAAACTTTTAATCATCCATATGGCAGCCCCCGTGGGAATAAAATGAACTACGCCCATGATAACCATATAGGAAATCATTTCTTTTTATAACTTAAATTGTATTACGTAAATAACGATGCAATTTAACCCGAGTATGCCCTTTTTATAGTAGGCTGTGGTATGAATAACGATTAAGCGATTGTTGTTGGTGAATTTTTAAGACGGCCCGATATTCGCATTAGTGGCGGGGCGCATGTGTAGCCCGGTGGCCGGTGCGCCTGTTCTGTCACTGCACACTACTGTCAGTTGTACTGGTTTTTGGTTTACAGTAACGTCTTTAGGGTGTGTACTGTCGGGATAATGCACCGCAATTATACACGCGAAGTGGCGATAAGTTAATAATTTTTTTTTGTGATAATCGAGTTAGGCTAGACTTTAAATTCTACAAAACATAACAACGTCGGCTGTGTTAATAGGAGTGGTGCGGCCATATTAATATTTCCCGGCTAAGTTGTGTACTCACGCCTGATTTTAGGCAACCCGGTACGCCGTGAAGTGTGTTACTTGCATAATTTGTGGTGTCTGCAGCCTCACCCACCTTGCACTTGCAGGGCACTGTTTATTTACTACATGTTTTTACAAATGACAACTACTATCAGCGCGGGTGATTTTTTAATAGTTTTCGATACTTTTGCGCAGACGATGGTTTGCTGACTTTTTCTGTATGTATAGTTCTTCAATATTTCGAAAATGACTGAGGAAGAAGTCCTCTTCGACGACGTCTACGATCTATGCGAAGAAATTGGAAGGTGTGTTTAAATTTTTAATTTTTTGTTTATTATTTATTGGCACAGGAGATTTAAATTGCACCTGACCTGCAAATAAAGTAGGTCAGTAAACATTAGTTGCGGTATACCTACCCAATTATCTTTTTTTATGTAATAATAGTTATCTAAATTGAAATTCGTTATCTCAAAAAACGAGTATACCTATGTACCTACTCTATGTACCTTACTTAAGTGTAAGTATGTAGGTATCTTATTTTTGGATTAGTGTAGGCAATTTTATGATACACTGTCGTAAACTTGCACATAAAAACTAATGTCAACAGTGAAAAAAACTGCCATAAAAATAGCTCATGCTCATGTAGCCATACATTTATTGAAACAGTTGCAGTTGGTTAATGAATAGAAGTATTTATTATTCTTAATTATCTTTTTAATTTTTAATAGATATTTAGATACGAGGTCAATTTTTAATAAAACCTTATACCTCTGTTAATAGTTTCCATTATTAATTGTTTAATATATTTTTACGTATATTTTAATATTACTTATACAGTGTGTCCGTGAAGTATGGAATACATTCATTATTTCATAAAACAAGAATATATAGAAAAATTCTCGACACGTCGATTATTAATTTCAATTGTGCACCTTATCCTTTATATTTTTTGGTTATGACGTCATAACTGTTTCCGTTATGACGTCATAGATATTTTTTAAATGGAACCCCTATATATTTCTCCATTTTTGAATTCTGAATCAACTGCTGATTCCACACATAGGGTCTAAAATTGTAAGTTGGAAGATAGGCCATTAAGAAAAAAAAAACAAGTAAAAAAAACACGTTCATTACTCTAATAGCACAACGTAGTCCTATGGACATCCAATGGACGTCCTTAGCGGACATTATAGATAATTCAGGACGTCCCATGGACAGCCTTTTTTAGTCCAAAGGACATCTTATGGACGTCCTTGGGATGTCCAAATGTCACAACTTTGAACCATATTCGGACGTCCATACGGAATATCCGAAGGACTTCTATAATGGGACATTACTTGGATATCTTTTTAATACCCCATAATATCCATATTAGTGTATTTTTCTTTCTTGGGTCTCACTATTACATAAGTCATTTTTAAAATTACACTCGAAACCAAACGCATTCCTATAAATTCCACAATCACTACATCAATACTTGACTTTTATTATGAAATGCCTAGTTAAGACTTTATTACTCTTATTATAAATAATTGTACTTACAATATAGTATTAAAGAATGTACTTATGGTAATATTTTATATTATATTTCACAAAATCAAAATAACTACACAAACTACACCAAAAGCGAAGCAAAATCTAGGAAATAAACTGCCAAAATCATCCATCACTTTTTCCAGAAGGACGCTTACTTAGCATTGTTGCCAAATCAAATACCTTCATTTCCCGCCACGGCATCATTTTTGTTTATAAGATGATAATCATTGTAACATCTCTTTGTATAAAAAAAAAATAGTAAATGACGATAGTACCTGATACACACGATTTCATTTAGTTTAGATACCTATTATCTGTTGAATGTTGAAATCAATTGTTAAGAATTTATCGAGGAATTTATTATTTTCCACTTGGCAACATGGAACATGTACGTTTCCACTCGCGCGAATTTTGAATTGCATTTGTAGCTTTCACATCATATATTAATATTATTCATTTTACGTGCATAACACACGAAGTATGCTTAATTAATACAATACAATACTGTATTTTGTTATTTTTATAATCCAGATATGATTTATAGATGTTTTTACTTTTTCACTTTTTATGTAATAGATTTAATTTTTGAATTTATTATCATTATGAATACATAGGACACGCCCATATACCAACTCACAAGGAAACATAACAAACCTAAACATATTTTTTCAGGAACTAGAACAAGAGTATCACCACCTAGTGGAAATAATTTGAAAAGAATTTACTTAGTTAAATCAATCAAATCACGATATCCCTGCAAAAAATCTATAAAACGTGAGTGTTCATCTATTCGCAAAATGATCATTTTCTACACAATTTCAAAATGTGTTCAAACAGCAACGTCCGTCAGACGTCCATTTTAAGTCCTTTAAAGTTGGTATATTAAATGTCCTAACATGGACGTCCATCGGACATCCATTTTATGTCCTTGGAAGTTTGTATATTTAATGGTCGGATACGGACGTCCTTTGGATGTCCATTTTATTTCCATGGACGTTTGTACATAATATGGACTTAGAATGGCCGTCCCTAGGACGTTGTGTGCTATTAGGGATTAATTTTTGAAGTAGGCTAGTTTTTGTTTGTTTTCCTGTTTTATCATTATCGTCTTTGACAGAGAATCTCTTAATAATACTTTAAGTGTGATACATTTTTGGAATCAGCTATTGATTCAGAATTCAAAAATAAAGAAATATACAGGGCGTTCCATTAAAGAAATATCGATGACGTCATAACGGACAGTGATGATGTCATAACCAAAACAATAAAGAATAGGTGCGCAATTGAAATTAAAAATTGACGTGCCCGAGGATTTTTTCTAAATATTTTTGGCTTAAGAAATGATTTTATTCCATATTTTACGGACACGCTGTATATCTACGTGCAAAGTAAAACATATTTTTCTTAAATTAATACAAGTAGATATACAGGGTGTGTCAAAAGTAACGCCTTCTTTTTTGGGATCGATTCA
This sequence comes from Rhamnusium bicolor, assembly GCA_029963845.1. Classification (NCBI taxonomy): domain Eukaryota; kingdom Metazoa; phylum Arthropoda; class Insecta; order Coleoptera; family Cerambycidae; genus Rhamnusium; species Rhamnusium bicolor. Next base: position 677,653 of record JANEYF010003318.1, on the reverse strand, counting down.
ACAAGGCAAGAATTTAAATAATTATTGTCAGGTTGAACTATGTGTTAGGAATTTATTATTGCAATACGTCACCACGAACGATACAAATGTTTACCGAGGTGCATAAGTGACCAACACGTTGCAACATGTCTGCATTTATTAAGACTACAGCTGCTTGAAAGCGAGGAAATATTACATCATGTTCATCAACTATGAAAAAAGTCATGTGGCTTGAGATCGGGTAATCGAGGAGGCCATGCAATTAGCCTACGTCTTCCAATCAAACGGTAAATTTAGTCTTCTGAGTGGTGAAACATCCACGAGTAACAGTGGTAATATCATACCGAACTAGGACGAGCAGGCATAACGTGTGAACCAATTTTTTTCTCATTTAATAAAGGGGATACAAAATAGAGTTTGATATTCTGAAGTTTTAAAAAGGCGCTGAAAAAAAATTAAATTATGCGTAGGACCTAGGTATTTATTTCGTAGTCGATCCTTTAACGAGGAGTCAGTGACGTGTTGAGAGTCCTATATAGATTAACGAAATAAAAATCTGTGTAAATACCAATTAATTCTGTTATGCAGTTTTCTCTGTATTCTTGCATGATTTTTTAAAGCACTAAAAATCACGAGAAAAATAATGTAATCTGTGGTTTATGGAAAAAATAGTCAAAAATGTAATTGTCAATTACGTTTGAGTTTTTAGCACATTACGTATAAAAAAGTGTACTTTAAATTCTGACGTAGATTTGCGAGAATGTAATCACCGGCACGGAAATCCGAGAATTGTTTACCTATCCACTTTCAAGCACCTATGAATATTTTATTTAGCTGGTAATGCTTCTATTTAGGGAAATTTTCACCTGCCTTAAATAGCTTTCGACCTTTTAACGCCAGAAACCACTAATATTGTGATGGACTTTTTATGGGTTGGCCACAGAAGAGTTTAATATAAAAATATACATTCCTGATACTGATTTATTATAGGTATAGATATATTTTATTTTTATTATTAAGTGTAGATCAAAATCTTTCTTAATTTTAATGTTTTTTTGTTGAATCTTATCGTCTTGGTATAAAAAGAACTAGTAAATTACGAGGTAAATTATACTAATATTCTTTATCATTTTTAAATTTTCTCGAAATCGTCAAGGAACCCCCTATTAATTTTCCATAACAGAGATTTATTTAAGCACATTTGTATCATTGACAATAACAAAGATAATTCAATAATCCTGCTATCAATCTGACTAGCTATGACATCAATCACTATGATCCGCATTGTGCTATAGTAGGTACCACCTCGAACTGCTGCCATTCTCTTTGGCTGGTGCACGTGTAACCATTACCGATCATCCGATATAGTAGGTACCACCTCGAACTGCTGATACGCTCGTTGGATGGTGCTCGTGTAACCATTATCGTTCATCCTATAATTACGACATACCAGTTGCTACGGCAACTGCTATTTAGTCATCTTGCACAAATGTGTAAATACGAGATACTATTTCTAGAAATAGAAATATTTAATCATGTTATGTAATTTATTATTTTTATTAATAAATTTCTCGCATATAATTATTTCCTCCATTAAGTACATAAGATATTTTATTACGTCATAAATGTCCTGAAAAAAAGTGAATGGATTTTTTAGAAAATTACATAAGAATTACTTACTTTTCTACACCGAAAAACATAGAAAGCGGTAAATTTTGCCGAGATACACCATGTTAAAAGAATATTTGATTTTATTAAAGATATTTGATTTTTATTATTATAACAACCAACGAGGCAACCAATATTTCAACCATTAAATTTCAGTTTCGCAGTCAACATAAAAAAATAATTTTTCTATAAATGTATAAATACGCATTCACCAAGTAAGTATAACGCTGATTAAAATTGATCACATCCACCTCAATTAATTTTTTAAACATCTCCAGATGTGCCAGCTTCGTTGGCAAAACATGCGTCGAGTAGAGGGTGCAGTTTATCTACATTTGTTGTTGCGACATCAAGCATCTATAAAAATCCCAATTATTTGAATGTGGAAATAACGAGGGAAATAAGAAATAAGTCATGTTGATCAAGAGTTAGGTCTCTGTGGTCAGTTCCAATCACAGCGACAAATTAGTATTCATTAATCAGAAACATAAAATTAAAACCTTTGGTTTATTCCATTCGGCAGGTCTCATCATCACCGTCAGTTAGTAAATTAAAATGCCCTATTTAGTTGTCCTTTGTGAACGATTGTTGACAAAACGATTAATAAATGAAACAAACTTTGGACGGAATACATACAAACAAAAAAAAGCCAAAATAAACGATGTGTGTATACAGGGTGAATCCACTTTAAATGGGGGAACTTCGAGAATCGATTCTTAATTGAAAAATAAGTGTGGTTTGTCCTCTAAACATTTTTCTTATGGGATTTTTTTCTTTTCAAATGGTTAGATCGATTTGTAAACAATTTGGTTTTGTTTGCGTTAGATTCAAGTTTATCAAATGGTCTAAAAGATTTTAATATGTCTCCCCCATGAGCGTAGGTGTGGGAATCACAGACTCCTTTTAAAAAGGTAACTTCTACGCTTACAGTCGTTTCAAAAAATGGATATGACTCTTTAATTATTCTCCGATATTTTCTGAACAAAAAATGTAAATTTTCGAAATTTTTGACAGTTCTCAGGTTAATTGAGGTCAATATTTATATTTTTTTGTTTGCCAGTCAGCCGGTCTCTGCTTTATATATCCCTGTCTAGAATTTAAAACAGTTTTAACCTAAGTTTTCATTGTTGTCTATTTGTTTTCCGATGTATCAAACTGATGCAATCGTGACTGAAATTTAAATCTTGCTTATTGGTTTTCATTCAATTTCTAGTAATATTTCGTGTACGTAATGCCACAAATATTTTACAAATGCCGAATACGCGGATATTCATTTTCTGTGTGGTTTTTGAAAAAGGAAACTGATTCGTCTTCCAAAACGTTAGGGAAATATAATATTATTTTTGTGTCTCATATTAGTTGTCAAAAAATACACTCTGGCTAATCTTTTGCCGTGAAGTCATAAGTGCAAAGGTTTATTTTTTTCAGTAACATAGTGGGTAACCAAGATATAATGAGGAAAGAATGCCTGGTGTAGGCCGAGTAGCATGACTACCTCAATCACCTGAACTGAATCCTCTTGATTTTTCGTCTAGGGGTTTTTAAAAGAAAACGTTTGTATTTGCGACGCGGGATGGCATGGAATAATACTGTGATATACACTCTGAGCAAGAAATATGTGATGATTCTTGCTTTAATAAAAAATATGATATAAAGGTGTCAAAAATGTATTGGGATCTATTTCATTCCACTCTATATAAAATACATTAAGAAAATTAACAACAAAATAAAGAACATACTAAAACTACTTACATAATATATAAATTATTTAAGCTACAAATATTAATTATGACAATTAATGTATCATGTAAATAACCGAAGAAATCACTGAAGTAGTTATATCTCCTTCTACGTGATTGGAAACTTCTCTTTTTTTCTTTCACTTTTCCTCTGTTTTTTTTTTATTTGGTAGTTTTCCTTACTAAGCGAGGTTGTGTCAAATCAGTTTAATGAAAGTCATTTTAAGAGAATTAAGCGTCAAATCAGGTAATTGTCAAATCCTGTAAGTGTCAAATCTGTCTAAAATAATCGGGTGTGTAGGTATAATAATATTAGTTATTTTTCCATTTAATCAATGAATAAGAACCCTTTTAATATAATTTATATGGTTAATCTGATATAGGTATTGCTATTTTTGATTTACAATGTTATGATTAAACTGCCTTGGAGTTTGAAGAATCCATTGTTTGATACTTGTTTTAATTTTTTTTTAAACTATTTGTACTTTCAGTCAGGTTAGGTGATATTATGTTATACACATAGTCTTAGGTGCGAGGTATGCAGAACTTCTTTGACCTACAAATTTATGACATCGAGGCAAATGATAGTTTTGTTCTTGTTATCTGGTGTTGTAAATGTGTTGGATATTCGTAATATTTATTTTATTTTGGAAAGTTCCTACCAGTATATTTTGACAGAATAATTGTCTGGTGTCTAGGATCTTGTTTTCGCTATATAGGAGGTCACTGGAGTAGGTAATATCTTTGTTATATATTATTTTACGTGTCCATTTTTGTATAACATTTAAATTGATTAAGTAACGATCGCTTATACCACCCCATCCTCTGATTCCATATGCTATTTGAGACACTATCAGTGCATAATACAAAGTTTCAAGCTATTTCATCCCTAGAAATTTTTTTAAGTATTTGAACCTTGAAAGAAGACCTCTGATTTTCTGCACTATATTTTTTATTTGTAAGTCCCACCGTAGACGTCTATCAATTACGATATTGATGCTATACATTAATAATTGGAACATGAAATTCGTAATGGACAATGCGTAATTGTGTAAATAAAAAATGGATTAGAAGGAGTGCTATTGAATGGCCACCATGATCTCCCGATATGACCCATCTGGATTTTTGTTCGTTGTATCATTCGAAGTGTGGTATTCAGAAACAAGCCCGATAATTAGGATGATTTAAAGTTGAAAATCCAATTCGAAATTCATTTTTGTCAAACTACTTCCCATAAAAGATATGGGAAATTCAATTCAAAGACTGCAGTCGTAACATTTTGACAGCAGTTATAAAAAATAAACGAACCTTTATGTAAATACGACGAACTTTTCCGTGTACATTTTTTATAAAACTTTTAGTTTATGACGTTGACACCGTCGTAACAGAAACAATTCGAGTATGGTATTTTTATTTCCCTTTTCTGATAAAATTAGAAATACAGCGAGTTATTGCACAGCTTATAGCAATTAAAATAAATCATGGAAACCTGTAATTAGTAAACCCCAACTTTTTCAGAAGGGAAACATTCAGGCACTATAAATGGGCCACATATTTATAAAATGTTTGCTTTTTTTATTTTCCTATCTGTGAATATAATTTGTAAAGCCCGGTCCTAATTAATTGGGTAGATTACTGTTTCCATCAATTTAAAAAGTAAATTTATGGGACCTTGTCATAAACAGGAATAAATCAAATGTCGAATTATCAAATACCTTCGTGAATGCGTTGAACGGGAACAGTTAGTTTTTTTGTTTTTGTTGACAAACGTTTGTTCTTAATTGAGCCAATTTTCGTGTATATTGTTTTCGCCCTTTGACCTGAAGTTAAAAATTAGGTCATTTTAAATGCGTATTATATCACTGATAACTGGAGCTGTCCGAGGTCACCTGGCCGACAGAGCCGTCATATGACTCATATGTTTACATCATATCATAATACTTAAATAAGTACAGTAAATGGAAATAAATTTTAACAATAATGTTACATTTTATAAAAATTGGTATAAAACTCACCCTTTTAAGCAGATTTATGAAGTGGTTTGGTTGTCGTCATCACAAAGTGGGGAAGATCTATAGTATAATAGCCATCAGGTATGTTTCTACAGCTGTCTCCGTCAGCGATGTTCGCTTTGGTGAAAAAATATGGTTTGCATTTTGAAAATGACCATTCGACATCTACGAATGTAATACAGGCATAAGTAAAACAATCTGTGAACTCACTTAACGAAGTTGTAGATGCACCATCACAAATTTGTCTTAATTTGCTAAAATCAGGATCTTTCTGTAATACACTCTCGAATTTTTCACTAACGCGATTATTTTTTGCGTCATTTATAACCAGAGCCGTGTATTTTTTAATCCACATTTAATCCTATTTACAATGTCTTCACGAACAGCTGGAATATATCTACGTAACGATGTACGACTTGGTAAGTTCACCTGGGGATTGTATTTATTCCAAAACTTCCGAAATGGTTGTTTATCCAGTATGTGTAGCGGAATATTACAGGCTATTAACATTAACAATAAATCAAACATAAACTGAGTTGTCAAAGGCATGCCATTTTTTTTATTTTGATGTTGCACGGTGTTGATATGACGACGACAATCTGTTTTGTGCCAGCACATTAAGTCTTGATTACAAACTTTACAAATTATTTTGCATCCGTCATAGAATAAATCCGGAAATTCACCGATAAATTTATTCACTGTGTCCGCGTACGGTCGTTTTTTACCCTTTGGCGCGTTTGACATTATGTATAATTTATAGGTACAACCTCACGCATTAACCTTTCAAATAAGACTGCAGCGTAAATCACTTCTAAATCGGCACGTGGGACACCATCGCAAGACCGTGGCTGTACTCCAACCACCTCGGACAGCTCTACTGATCACATACTATTAGTTTTTTGTGTGTAGTCATAATCTTCTGTCGAGTCGGAGGCAGATTTATGTACAATAGTGGCCAAGGCGCATTCATTTACGGCGTCCCATTAAAAAATAAATAATTCCCGTCATTTATATAAACATATTTATTCCGTGTTTACTATATATTCCTGATCTGGTTTAGTAAAGAACTCATTTTTAAAATAAAACAAAAAGAACATTACTTTAAAATGTCGAAAAAAGAGTCGCGTACGTATGAGTATTATAAACAAAAATATTGTGATTTAAGAACGCAAGTAAAGAGTCTTTACAGAATATGTTATAACAATTACATAAGAAATAATATTGAATATAATATAAATGAAAGTTCGTCCAATTTTTGGAAATATATTAAAAACAAAAGACAAAACTCTAATACCTCCTGCAGATTTGTTTATAACAATGTCGATCTTGATAATGATGAGGCTGTAGCGAATAGTTTTGCTGGTTTTTTTAAATCTGTCCAGAGCCCAAGTGCTCAATAATTTTGATCCAAGCTTTCCTACCTACAATCTAAGTAACTGTAACATAAACAATGTAACAGAAACTGAAATACTGGTAGCGATTAAATCACTAAAGCCTAAGACAGCGAATGGCATTGATGGCATACCGGCCTATTTTTCAAAGCATATGGGGAATTGCTCGCAAAGCCGTTGTGCAAAATATTTAATATAGCTCTCAATGAAAAAGTTTCTCCCACTAAATTTAAAATAGGGCGTATAACTCCTATACACAAAACTGATAATACTAGTTTTATAACAAATTATAGACCAGTTCTACCATGTCCTGCGAAAATATTTAAAAAAAGTAATATATAATAGAATTTACACACATGTTAATCGACCAACAGCATGGTTTTATACAAAGGAAGTCAACCATTATAAATTTGTGCGTATTCAGTACCTCAGTTACTAACGTAATTGAAAATAAATCATAAGTTGATGTCATATATACAGCCTTAGCAAAAGCATTTGACAGAGTAAATCATCAAGTACTTATCTTTAAGTTGGAATAATTCTCCTTTAACCAAAACACGTTATATTTCTTATATTCTTATCTGACAGGAAGAACGCAGTTTGTAAAATTTAATGATACCACTCATATAAATTCAATCGGGGGTTCCACACGACTCAATTCTGGGACCTTTGCTGTTTGTCCTATTTATTAACGATTTGAGTTAATATATCAAGCACTCCAAATTCTTGCTTTACGCGGATGACTTAAACTTATTCCACCGAACTGATACATTAGAAGATTGTAATCTACTACAAACTGATTTAAATGATCTTTTAGTTTATTGCAAAAATAGTGACCTAACTTTTAACGAGTCCAAATGTAAATTAGTTACTTTCACAAGAAGAAAAAAATCCTATCGTAAATAACTATACAATCAACAATACAGATCGTTTGTCTGAAATAAAAGATCTGGGCATGTGTTAAGTTTTAGAGGGTTACAGAAAGCTTAGTTTCATTACAAGATCTAGCAAAGAATTTAACAGTGAGATTGCTATATTACTATTCAATTCTTATGTTCGTTCTCGACTAGAAGACCTTGCAGGCCATCTGACTGGACCATGGGTCCCAATCCAACGATCTGGAAACAATTGATTTAAGTAATCCCTAACAATAATAGCATTGTGTGGTCCAGCCCCGTCTTGTTGGAAGTAAACCTCATCAATATTGGTATTGGGAGATTAATCTGTAGAATTATTATATTTTGGAGAAATTCTAAATATCTTGGTCCAGTTACAGTTCCGTCAAAAATTATTGGACCTATGATTTGGTGGTCGCCCAGTACACCTAACCAAACATTGAATCTCCTGAAACCGCCCCTGTCTCATAATGTGAGGATTTTCAATTGCCCAATATCGAGTGTTGTTTCGATTAAATAACCCAAGGTTTGTAAATCTCGATTTTTCTGGTTTTTTTTTCACTTCATTTTTGTTTGTTATGTGTTACAGAGTGATGTAAACATTAGTACTAAGTAGTTTTTTGTAACGGAGTATGTGGTGGCATGGAAGAACGTATTGTATATACGAATGTCACCTTTTTTGTGTTTGTATAATGTTTTTGTACATATTTATAATTCACAATAAATATTTTTCTATTTTTATTTCTATTCATCAGTGAACAAAATGTTTTTGATAAAATTCTCATTTCTTAATTGGCGTAACTGTAACCAATTACAAAAGGTTATTCTTCGTTGATAATCATTCTCGTACAAAAATTGATGCAATTGATATTTATAAGAACGATAGCCGTGTTTCTTTAAAATTTTCCTGGCTGATTCTTTGGAAACTGGTAATTCATGTTCAATTTGTCTTACCGAAATGGTTGGGTCAACATGCACTAAAGCTAATACATTATTTTCCGTTTCTTCATCCACAACAAATCTTTCTTCAATTTGTATATCAGGTTCAGTTCTAAATTGATGCTCCAACCGGGCGAAATAGTTTCTCCGAGGTTGTCTTCTTTCTGGATATCTCTCTCCATACAGAGTTTGTGCTCTAGTTGCATTACGTTGAGCCTCTCCATAAATAATCAACATGTCCACTTTTTCATCTCTTGAATATTTTTCAGCCATTTTATATTAATTTTCTTGTTTATAACAAATTTAATGCACTTGCTTCAGAAAATTAGTGAGTAAGTCAAGAATAATTCAATTGTTGCGAATGTTTGTCATTTTCATGGCTATCTGCAATTTTGGATTTAAATGTAGATAGGTACCTTATTAAAATTATTTGTTGGAGCTTACCTTTTAAAAATACTTTTATTATTACGAAGGACATCGTTAAGAAATGATTAATGGCGAAAAAATTATAGTTTATGAATCATTATTTCTGATTAATAAAAAAAAATAGCACAGTTCGATTAAAAAAATTTCCATAGGACCCCTACGGAAATGAAAATGAAAATTAAATTCCGTTTTTTGAAAAAAAAACCTAAAAATACTGGTACCTATCAGTAATTCAAACAACTATTTTCTTCTTTACAGACAAGTCTACAACCTTGCTAATAATTTCCTTAGCCTACTTAGTAATTATTTTACATCGTATTCATCTGACGCTGCCATTTTGAAAAAATTAAAAAATTGTTCGTATCTCACTTATTTTTTGGAATTTTTAAAATCTGAAAAAACTGTTATACTTAGAAATTTATGCTTACTGAGAAACCATCAAAAAAAATATAGTCATTCCATTTAAGAAAAAAAAGTTGATGCTACTTCTGGTTCAACTGGAAGTGGTATTTTCATTCCTGTTAGTCTAAAAGTAGCCCATTATTGTCTAATTTATGTGTACCAAAAACCAAATTTTTAAATTCAAAAACAACCAAAATATTGGGGGCGTACATTGACTCGTGGCCCCCCCCGGTATAGTACCTTTCTACGAGACAAACTCAGTTTCACTGAAAATGGCGCTTAGTTTCTTAGATATTTTAATGCTTCTTTCTTGCTTTGGTATTTGCAAATTTGGTAATGATAGTTTTATAAACATTTCCTTTCCTTCTTATTTCTCTTTTGACATCGTAGTTAAGTGGGAAAAGTTAAAAACTTGCAAATATCGTCATTGCTAAAGAGAATAAATTGAAATCAAAATAGCGGTACTATTAATAGAGCGCGATAATTTTATGTGCTGAAATAAACAAAATTTTTCTTATTTGTTAATTCATTTATTTTACATTCGTTCATAAAACAGCTCCCCATTGAGTATGGCGTCCTAGGCCTCGGCCTCACGAGCCTATACGTAAATCCAACACTGTATCGAGTCATCGAAAATAAAACATCCCACCGTTGTAATTTATATAGTTTGTCAATAACGCATGCCGTGGAAAATCTACTTTTTTCTTCTAATTTGTACAGGCATTTGTCCCACCCTGTACCATCACGACTTGGTAATAGTCTCTTGGACTACCCCGTATGTGTTTATTTCCAATTCCAAATTAACTTATTCCTACAAAAATTCATATTGCGATAAACTTCCAATCAATCAAGCACGTAAAATCATTAGTTTCCTCGTCCTTAGTCAGATGTTCGTATTTCCTTCATATTGCATGCTCAGGATGTTAGATCGATAACTATGTAGATATGTTCGGTGCGTCAAAATGAACTTATATTCACAATGCGAAAGAATCTTACAAGATACATCGATGGAAAATATTATCGCGATAAAATTCAAGTAACAGATTTCGTATCCACGATTATTCTTTGATCGCAGAAGTATGTGCTAATTGATTTGTGGGCAATGACAAAGGTTCCATGTAGCAAAGATCGCAAACATTTACAAATAGTCGTTCGAAATAATAATATATCCATCTTATTTTAAAAAGTTTAAAGTTTAAGAACGAGAATGGAAGTAGTTTGCCGGTTACACATGCCGAACGATCTCAAGAAGCAATCGTCACTGAAATTATCGTGATTAAAAATACTTAGAAAATACTTATCCTTATTGATTGGTTAGAAATAAATGCCCTCCCTCACTTTGCATTAAATTGGTACAAGAGCTTTTCCGGTTATAATTATTATCAGCCAACTTTTACGTCTCATTTTAACCAGCGATATGTTCGTGATAAAGAGACATTAACATTGACTTGTATACGGATAAAATGCGTATTAACATTGTGATATAAATAAACGGGTGCTAGTAACTACGTTTTAAGTAACGATATCAAAATAGTTCTATTATAAAATACTCATTTTTAAACGCAAATGTAACCAAGTTTTGACACACGACTAATTTATAAGCTTTGTGGTGAATTCAACACGAAGTAAATTTCCATTTACAGCTAGTGAAGAAAATCAATTTTCAGGCTGCAGAAATCATTTTTCTGTAAAGTGGTTCGTTACTCTAATGATATAATTAAACCAGAATTTCGTCGATATAATAAAATATATTTTGAAAACGTGACTATACGTCAATGGCGGATTTCACAGACAGGCATTTCTAATGTTGAATAAGGTTGAAATCCATTGGGTTTAAATCGTGGCTGATATTTGAACATACTGAGGAAAATACAGGCCTAAACTTAGTGCCTTGTGGAACCTCGTATTTTTCCACTGTTTTTACAGCCCCTTTTTTTGACAGGAACTCAACAAGGTACATATTTCTTTCTTTGAACTGTATTGTTATATAAACATTAGTATGACAGAATATTTATCAAATAAGGCGATTTTGTTTTCATTTGACACTGTTTGATGCCAAAGATAGTATTGTTACGTCACTGACTGAGTAGACTGGTTAGATGAGACTGGAATTGTACGCGAACGGCCGGGAATATTCTGGAATGCTCTAGACCGTGTGAATGGATGTATAAATAAGACGTACGGTGGGCCGTGAACGAGTAAAGAAGAAATAAGAGACTTACAAATGTTCAAGTGTGATTATAGTTAAGATAGTAATTAATCTAATGTTGTTAATTGTTAATTAGTAAATAGAGTAGTGAGTAAGTGTTACCTGGACTTTCAATCAACGAATCTACGAGTATAGGTGTTTGTGTGGATAGCAAGCACGTAATAATTTGGTGTCGAAAGTGGATTGGAAGAGAGATTTCTGGAATAACCGAAAAGGTTCTACAGTGTTCTTCTCAGAAATTAATGGTAACACGGAGAATTAAGCTACTGGACAGTGTTTGGAGGACTATTTCTGGACTGAATAGTGACTTTAAAGTGGATTTGCGAGAAATTTCTAGAACATTCGATTTACAAATAGCTGCAAATACGCGAGTGCCGCTAGTAATAACGTGTTGTGGACTGAGAAAAAGGACTACTAGTGCAAATTCGGGAAAATTCTAGAACATTCTATTTGGAAACTACAGGAGATACGTGAATTGTGTCGACGGGAACGTGTTGTAGATATAAACAAGACTGTAAGTGACTTTTAGTGACAATTCTAGAACATTCGATTTGGAAACCACAGAAGATACGTAAACTGTGTTAACGGAAACGTGTTATAGACTCAAAACAAGACTTATTAGTGATATTTCGTGAAAATTCTCGAACATTCCATTGCACAATTAGTGGAGATAAGACTTTCTAGTGCTGTTTCGAGATTTTTCTGGAACATTCCATTATTAAAATAAACGTGATATTAACATTTTACGGACATTATAGTGTTATTCTGAAATTGATTTACGTGTCGTGAGTTAATGCCAACAACAAAAAGTATGGCGGTGAAGCAAACACAGGACATGCTTGCATGCATTGTTACAACAGATGGACGAACAAAAGAGAAGAGGAAAGGAAGAAAATGAAGAACAAGAAAGAAGACGCCAGGAAGAGAAAGACGAACAAAGTCAAATTATGGAAGGGCAAGAAAGGAAGCGACAAGAAGAAAAGGAAGAACAAGAAAAAAGGCGACAAGCCGAAAACGATGAAAGAAAGAAAACGGCAGGAAGAATTAAGAAAAATGTTTGAGGATCAAGAAAAGTGGCGACTGGAGGAAAGAGAAGACTTCAAAAGAAGCCTAGATAAACAGCAGGCAGCCATTTTCTCCCTCACTGAAAAATTTAATGGAGATGTTATCAAAAAAGTCACTGAAGTCGCAGGGAAAGTCTGTGAAGTCGAAGGACAAGATAATGAAGTTAAAGGAGAGGTCAGTGAAGTTAAGGGAAAAGTCAGCCAAGTTGAAAGGAAAATAACCGAAGTCAGAGGAGAAGTAGCTCGACTCAAACAACAATTAAGAGAAAAGGGTGGCCAGTTGGTACTGTCGTCTGATACTAGGTTACAACCACCTTCCTTTGACGGTCAAGGTCCATGGTCAACTTATAAGAGACAATTTGTGGCAGCTGCACGTTCAAATAACTGGAACGATGAGGAAAAAGCAACAACATTGGTATTAGCACTAAGGGGACAAGCATTAGACCTGCTCCAAACAATTCCTGTCGCACAGCAACAAAACTTTAGCATTTTGGAGGCAACGTTAAAACTAAGATATGGCGACCAACTCTCGCCCAAGTATATCAGATCCAGCTCAAATCACGCGGACAACGAGGTGGAGAAAGCCTACAGGAGTTCGAGGCTGCGGTAGAAAGATTAGCCCATCTAGCCTATCCTGATGCACCAATGGAATTTCAACAACAGTTAGCAGTTGGTTTATTTATTGATTTAGTAAGGGACCAGGAAGTTAGGCGAATTCTTAAGTTGGCCAGACATAAGCGAAGTAATGAATGAGGCTTTAGTACATGCCCTTGAGGCTGCCTATGAGGATACCACACAATCAGACCAGTGCGAGCCATGGCTGTGGAAGAGACCCCGGAAGATAAAACCATGCAAGTCGTATTAACCGAGTTACAAAAGTTGATCGCACTACTATTGACAAAGATGAATTCCCAAACGAGAGACCAACAAAATAGCGGTAGTCCGAATGGAGGTATCCGCTATTGCAAGTGTCTCAAATTGGGCCATATTAAGAGGAACTGTCATGAGCTCAACATTCAAGATGTAATATCCGAAGTACAAAAGACCATGCAACTACTGATAAACTCGAATCTCCAGCCGAGACGAGAAGTAGTGGGAGACAGAGTGGAGGAGGCATGCGCTGTTATAAGTGTGGCAGAGTGGGCCATATTCAGAGTAACTGTCGTCAGCGCAGCCCTGAGAGAGTAACTGTCGTAGTAATGGAGAAGCTGCAGGAAAACTGGCGAGCTGGTACTTCGGGGAATATGGCAGATGGCCTCTTCAGAAGACCCTGTCGGGAAGACTGCAAGCACTGCCACCGGGTGAAAAAACAACAAGGGATAATAATTGTAAACGCTATTAAAATTGATATTCCTGACGATTGGACAAAGGAGACATTAAGAGAATGGAGATGGAGTATAGATGTTTGTGTGGAGAGCAAACACGTAGCAGTATATTTGCCCATACATTGGCTCTAGCAACTCCGTCTCTGTCTCGCTTGAAACTTTAATACAAAAAGTTTTTATTAGCGTTGACATTTGGACAGGACATTTTCTTTATTTATGTACAATTATATGGAAATTTAGTTCAGCTGGAAATTATTTTGATAGCAACCGTAAAAGTGTAGGCGTAGTTGTGTTTGATGGCTCCACAATTATTTGATGTTTTGCCTATCTATTTGGTATAATTGAACGAACTTGAATGCGGAGAGGAAACGTGATAATAAAGCGAATTGTTTGAAAATTCCACAAATAAATAAAAGGGTCAAAAGCTTTCACATAGGTACATTAGTGACTAATTTAAAAAATCCACAAGGCTGGTCGATTAATTTAGAACTTTCAAATATTAAAATTGTTCTTTCGACGCCATCATAATTGCCCTGTGGAGTAATTTACAAAGATCTTGACACCACTGCGTCGGTGTGTAAAAACAGAACGTGCCTTCAGGGGTTATTGTGTAATATACACGTCGTGCTTTGTGACTGGAATATTTGCCAGTCTAATGCAGAGTATTGTACGTAATGGCGATTATAAACAGATATACAGTTTATTTAAACCTTTTTGCAACATAAAAAACGTCGGCTTCTTTAATCCCTTTATCACCGCCAAGAAGCCGGCATTTTTTATTTTGCAAATAAGTTTGCAATAAACTTGATATAGTTAATTATCCATAGTTGTTTTAACGTCCTAACATAATGTAGTAAAATATGAAAATAATGCTTAAGTAACGTATAACCTTTCTCTAAATTCCTATGTGCACACAAAAAGGAACTTAACCCGTGATTAATGCATTCAAACAACTATGATGGGCTCCAGTGGCCAGCACGCAATCCAAACTTTAATCCTATTGAACATTTTTGGAATGTTCGCGGAAGGCAACTATAAAGTTTTCAACCTCCACCCGCCAATCTCAGTGAGGTTGAGCAACGTTTGGTAGAAATATGAAGCAACATTGAGCAGGACCAAATAATTTCAAGCATGAGTCGTCGGTGTGAGACTAATTCGCACTAGAGTAGAGGTAGAAATTTGTACGTTAAAATATTTAAGGGTGGTATACTTTACTAATTTTAAGAAAAATGTTTATAAAATAGTTCCCAAAAATTGTTAGTTTTGGAGATTTACAAAAAAAATGTCTAATGTTTCTTATATTGTCATTATTAGTGCATATTTAAGCCAAATTTTTAATGTAGATCGTGATAATGTCATATCTTAAGGTATTCTATATAGTTGTAGTAAATAATATAATATACAATACAATACAATATATGTAAAGCTATCAAGAAGTTAAAAAACAAATTTACCGCTGGTCCTGATGGTATACCGTCATTTCTTATCAAAGGCTGTGCTAGTGTCTTAGCGAAACCTTTGCTTATTTTATTTAATTTAGCCCTTAACAGTAACACATTCCCAGAGTTATGGAAAAACTCCAAAATTATTCCCATTTTTAAAAAAAGATAATCGGACTGGCATAAAAAATTATCATCCCATCACCATCATTAATAATTTTACTAAAACCTTTGAATTCGCTCTATACGAGGAGCTCCACATACATGTCGATGAACAAATTTGCCCTAATCAGCACGGCTTTGTGGCAGGCCGGTCGACAATCAGCAACTTGGTTTGTATTACACAATTCATCTCGGAGGTGTTGGATGGCAATGGACAGATAGATGTCATTTATGCGGACTTCTCAAAGGCGTTCGACTTGATCACGGTATTTTACTAATGAAGCTTTCTGCTTTCAGCTTTAACCGAGATTTAGTTCTATTCTGCTCCTCTTACTTAAAATGTAGAAACCAATATGTTCAATATCGTGGGCATAAATCTGAAAGAATTGTTTGTGCTTCTGGGGTACCCCAAGGGTCAGTGTTGGGCCCCTTATTCTTTATTTTATTTATAAACGACATCGTACTTGGTCTGAACTGATTGTCTACTATACGCGGATGACCTCAAACTGTATCTAGCTGTCAAGGATAAATCTGACTGTTTGCTACTACAAGCTGACTTGGATCTAATAAGCGACTGGTGTACTTCAAACCTCCTACCTCTCAACGATGCCAAATGTAACGCAGTCACCTACACTAGAAAATTGAATCCAGTACAGTATGAATACGATATAAATCAGGTACATTTAAATAAACCAGAGGTATTTAAAGATCTAGGCATAACTTTTGATAATGGGCAGACCTTTAACCAGCACATCAGCTTACAAAACCCTGGGCTTTATCATTAGAAACTCTGGTGAGCTTAACAACATCGACACATTAAAAATTCTATTTACGCCTTTTGTGCGTTCTAAATTTGAGTACGGCTCTGTCGCATGGAATCCTAATTACGCCGTACATAGTAAAGCTATCGAACAAATTCATAGAAGATTTTTAAAATTTATGGCATTTAAGGAGGACGAAACCTATCCACCAATAGGGTTTCCGCATGACAAGCTGCTAGAGAGGTTCAATGTTGAACTGGTCAGAAGACGGTTTCTTCACTCTGCTGTTTTTGTATAAGATTGTCAATAATAAAATAAAATGTTCTGAACTGTTGGCAAAAAGTTAATGCGCTCGTTCATATGCCATTGGTGCAAACAAGATTAACTAATCTTTTTTATTTACCCACACCAAGAACAAATATATTAGAATTCTCACCGGTGTATGTTGTGTCATAACTGGCATGATATTCAGGATAAAATTAACCTTTTTAATTGCAGTGTTACAGATATAAGAGCTGCAGTGTTACAGATATAAGAGCTGCTATAACAATTAATTTAACTCATTATATGTGCTTTAATTAATTATTTCAAAACCTATGTGCGTTATACTCATTGAAAATTAGTTATATTGTGTATTTTGTAATGTTAAGCATTTGTTATTGTGTATTTTTCCTACCCTGTAATTGGAACATGTTCTGTTGGGTAGTGTATAATAATAAATAAATAAATAATAAATAAATAAGAAAAAATTCAATATTTTTTTGGAAATTTAAATTTCAAAACTCCATATCTCCAAAACGAAGAATTTTGGGCACTGTTTATATGAACTTTTTTTCATAAAATTTGTAGGAAATACCACCCAGAAATATTCTGACGTACTTAAGCTACACCTGCGTGGTAGTGTATTTTGTTTATTTTGTGTTTGCTTTTTTAAAAGATGTATATAATCATCGTCTTGAAGATAATTTCTAAATGCAAAGCTAATAGACATCTTATTGTTAGCACTATTATAAAAATTCCGTAACTTTATTTACCTTGTATCACTGAGATAAGTTTAACAAATAAACTATATTAAATCAGTGTTTAACTATCATAGTACAGAAACAGATATCTTTGCACTTAAGGTTTGCATATTTGCATATTATTTTAAGTGTACACTAAGATATTAGCATTCTAAATACTTCCCATCATGTAATTTGCATAGTTTAACACCGCACCATAATTAAATTTTATTCGTCTATGACAACACGGACGTGTATGCTCGAAACTGGCTTTTGACAAACAGTTCAAATGTTAAATTGGAGCGATTTGGTGTGTACAAGTGTAAACAATAATCACATTTTAATAATTAACAATTTATTACAAATATGGCTTACTGAAATAACTCGATTATTCACTTCACTAGTAGGCACTGACAAACCACGCAGGTAATTTTCACGAATTTTACACATTGCTTAGTATACCAGATTAGCGAACCATATGCCAAACACTGCTCCGCGAAAGTAACCATACGCGGTTATCTGGTTAACTGAGGGAGAAACAAGAGCAAAGTTACGTAACATTATACACATTTACCCCAGCTTCCCTCCCCAAATACTGGTTGCATATATTACAGATATTTATTTATTTATTTATTTATTTTTATTTATTTTTCATTATACACTACCCAACAGAACATGTTCCAATTACAGGGTAGGAAAAATATACAATAACAAATGCATAACATTACAAAATACACAATATAACTAATTTTCAATGAGTATAACGAACATAGGTTTTGAAATAATTAATTACAAGCACATATAATGAGTTAAATTAATTGTTATAGCAACTCTTATATCTGTAACACTGCAGCTCTTATATCTGTAACACTGCAATTAAAAAGGTTAATTTTGTTTTGAATATCATGCCAGTTATGATACATAACATACACCGGTGAGAATTCTAATATATTTGTTCTTGGTGTGGGTAAATAAAAAAGATTAGTTAATCTTGGTTGCATCAATGGCATATGAACGAGCGCATTAACTTTTGCCAACAGTTGAGGACATTTTATTTTATTATTGACAAGTTTATACAAAAACATAGCAGAGTGAAGAAACCGCCTTCTGACCAGTTCATCAACATTGAACCTCTCTAGCAGCTTGTCATGCGGAAATCCTATTGGTGTGGTTTTGTCCTCCTTAAATGCCATAAATTTTAAAAATCTTCTATGAATTTGTTCGATAGCTTTACTATGTACGGCGTAATTAGGATTCCATACGACAGAGCCGTACTCAAGTTTAGAACGCACAAAAGACGTGAATATAATTTTTAATGTGTCGATGTTGTTAAACTCACCGGAGTTTCTAATGATAAAGCCCAGAGTTTTGTAAGCTGATGATACAATGATATCGATGTGCTGGTTAAAGGTAAGCCTATTATCAAAAGTTATGCCTAGATCTTTAAATACCTCTGGTTTATTTAAATGTACCTGAGTTATAGCGTATTCATACTGTACTGGATTCAATTTTCTAGAGTAGGTAACTGCATTACATTTGGTAGCGTTGAGAGGTAGGAGGTTTGAAGTACACCAGTCGTTTATTAGATCCAAGTCAGCTTGTAGTAGCAAACAGTCAGATTCATCCTTGACAGCTATATACAGTTTGAGGTCATCCGCGTATAATAGACAATGGCAGTTCAGACCAAGTACGATGTCGTTTATAAATAAAATAAAGACTAAGGGGCCCAACACTGACCCTTGGGGTACCCCAGAAGTACAAACAATTCTTTCAGATTTATGCCCGCGATATTGAACATATTGGTTTCTACATTTTAAGTAGGATGAGCAGAATGGAACTAAATCTCGGTTAAAGCAGAAAGCAGAAAGCTTCCTTAGTAAAATACCGTGGTCAAGTCTGTCGAACGCCTTTGAGAAGTCCGCATAGATGACATCTACCTGTCCATTGCCATCCAACACCTCCGAGATGAATTGTGTAACACAAACCAAGTTGCTGATTGTCGACCGGCCTGCCACAAAGCCGTGCTGATTAGGGCAAATTTGTTCATTGACATGTATGTGGAGCTCCTCGTATAGAGCGAATTCAAAGGCTTTACTAAAATTATTAATGATGGTGATGGTACGATAATTTTTTATGTCAGTCAGATTATCTTTTTTAAAAACGGGAATAATTTTGGAGTTTTTCCATAACTCTGGGAATGTGTTACTGTTAAGGGCTAAATTAAATAAAATAAGCAAAGGTTTCGCCAAGAAACTAGCACAGTCTTTGATAAGAAATGACGGTATACCATCAGGACCAGCGGTAAATTTGTTTTTTAACTTCTTGATAGCTTTACATATCTTGTCTTCATTCAGTTGGACTGACAGTGATGGTTCATTCTCATCTCTGTCAGTGTTATCAGATTCTACGTAGTCAGTTGATTCTGTAAAAGCAGTTTTAAAAAGATCAGCAAATGCATCGACAATTTCTTGAGGATTACCCAAGGAATTATCTTTTTAGGTCATATTATTTGGGATCGTTGTCGTATTCTTTTTGCTGTGAATATATGACCAAAAAGATTTAGGATTCGTCTTATAGTTATTTTCAACATGGTTGACATACTGTTCATGCGCTAGCTTAATATCATTTTTTATTTTTGATCTTAGCGTTTTAAACTTTTCAAGGTCCTGAGTATTGTTGAATTGCTTATATTTTTTCCATGCTAAATTTTTTTCCCTAATATCATAGATTATCTCTCTGCCATGAAGGATACCGATGACTTTTGGGATAAGTCGAGGGATAAGTCCTTGGGACGCATTTCGTAAATATATTATTAATAACACTGTAGAAATCTTCTACAACTAGGTTAACATACTCATAATTTGTTAGAAAAAACCAATCTGTTTGTAGAAATAAATTGTACATTGTGACATAATCGGCGATATATAAATAAACGAATATGTATCAATTAACTCAATGAGGGCTAACTTTTTTAGGCTCACCAGTTGGCACCACTGACGAGTAAGGACGCTGTCAAAAGTTATTGTTAGGCGGGGGAAAAGTTTATAGGGTTTTACTATAATTATTTCGTACACCAGTAAATAAAAAACTTGTTAATTATGCCTCAGTGTCGTGCAGTTCAATTTTGTTCGGAAACAAAAGGCGGACATATCTTTCCGAGAGACAAAACTCGCCTGAAACAGTGGTTGATAAAGATAATTTTACCCCTTCGAAACATTCGTGTGTTTGTAAGAAAAATTTTAATTCTGACGATTATGTGCTACCAAAGGAGTCTACTACAGAAAATCGTGAGTAATAATCATGTACATTCGTTGTTTTCATCATGCTCATTCTTGATATAACCTAATTTTAATGAGATAAGACAGCTCTGATAGATACAATAATTTCCCTACTGAGCAAGTAAATTACTACTTTCCCCTTCTGCCATCACTGTGTTAAATGTTTTTCAGCTAATTTTTATAAATATTACTAAAAACTAGAGTTAAAAAGCCATAGTAAACATTAACGTTCAGTGACATTGACTTTTCGTACACTAGCGCCTCTCGTAGTGAATTCAAGCGCGGTAGCCCTCATTCGATTGCTGCACTGAGTCAAAATATTTTATAGATTCTGTGTTATACAATCACATTTCGCCTTAAAAAATCATTAGGAATATGTAAAAGTTGAAAATAAAATCTTATAGTATTACAATATCAATTAAATAGTAAAATACATGCATTTCAAACGCCGATGACATGACATCGGCAGTCTGCAGAGAAGTTAATCATAAAACAACGAAAGACGGCTGCGAAGTTAGAAACTCGTTAGCGTTGGAGGAAGAAGAAAAACGAATCCTGAAAATCATACAAATGAATAACTTAGAGAAGTTACAAAATTTATCAATATATGAAAGTGCTGACAGAAAATATGGATAAAAGTGTCAACTTTGACAAATCGAGGTTTTCGCCACATATGAATTTTGTTGGTATCCAAGGCAAATCCCTGAGTTATTCACTCATTTGATTTTCGCTAATAAACAATAACAAGAAAACGACAGCGACAAAATAACTGAGAAAAAGTTCGCACCAAATACTAAACACTGCTAAGGTTTGTTCATGAGTGTTCTTACATTTGGTTGATTTTAAAAGTCATATATGCGCAGATTCTTGAAAGTTGACAGAACTTGTAAGCAAAAAAAATCCAATGGTCCTTAAGACACAAACAGACTGGAGAAAGGTGGTTTTTTATAGGTACAGGAAATTTTTATCTTGTAATTTTGAGAAGAATGTTATGCATAGAAAAGAAAATCGTTAATTACTGTCAACAGACAATGCATATTTATAAAATGGAAATGTAAACTAAATGTATTTTTGTTTTACAAATTTTAACTACCTTCAAATTGCAGATATGTAACATTCCCCAATCACATTTAAAACAATATCTTGATATTTTTGAGACAATTTTATTGTCCTCATGAGTGGTATTATGTTTCCAGCTCTAATTTTATTAAAAAGTTGATTGAAGATGAAGTTACTTTGTGAAAATCCATTTTGATTTAAAAAATTATAAACACTTTTTATTACTTGTCTAATTTTCACTTTATTTGTTATTTTACAACTAGTTTCATTCCATTCGGACATTTTCAAGTAAACCAAATTATACACAGATTTTACTTTCATTTAAATATAAACTGAACTGAATAGAAGGTTGGGTCACTTTATGGTTGATAATATAATTCAAATTTGTACAGATGTTATGTGTAATATGTTGTAATTTTTATTCCTATTTAATTTATTAATTTCTAACACTTCTAATAAATTAAGTTTTTTACTTTTCCCACAAATATGTAATATTTTAGGTTGATGGTCGTCAATTATTGTATGACCAGAATCTGTTAGGTGTTTATAAAAGTTGGAATGTTGTTTTTGTGTGTGAATATGTTCTCTATATCTTACTCCGAACGATCTGCCTGTTTGACCTACATATAAGGCGTTACATTCTGGGCAATATAACCGATATACACCACATTTTTTAGAGATATCAGTTTTTTGTTT
This sequence comes from Rhamnusium bicolor, assembly GCA_029963845.1. NCBI lineage: Eukaryota > Metazoa > Arthropoda > Insecta > Coleoptera > Cerambycidae > Rhamnusium > Rhamnusium bicolor. Next base: position 655,207 of record JANEYF010003318.1, on the reverse strand, counting down.
TGCATTGAAAAGATATCTGCCTATATTTTTGTTAGAACTAAAAGATGTTTTAATATTAAATTTGGAAAAAGTATTGCTAATTGAATAGGAGAGTTGACCTGAATATGGTAATGAAATGTATGTTTGACCTTTTTTCTCGTTAATAGTGGGATAAAGTTGTTTCAAGAGGGACTTATTTTATTTTTTGTAGATTAGATTGTTGATTATATTTTGAGGGTACCCGTTATTATGTGCTATAAATCTTATTGTGTCTAATTCTTCTTTTAAATCTGTCTCAGATAGAGGTAAGCTGAAGGCTCGGTGTGTCATAGATTGATGTGCGGCTAATTTGTGGGAGAGAGGGTTATAGGAATTAAAGGGTATAGTGGCGTCTGTAAAAGTTGGTTTGCGGTAAATATAGGAAAATGATGTTGTATGTCTTTTTATAGTTAAGTCGAGAAAGTTTATTGATTTATTATCGTTCTCTGTTTCTAAGGTAAAAGATATATTATTATGTGTGTTATTGATAAAATCGAGGAGTATTTTTAATTGTCTGTCTGTCCCTTTAAAACCTATTAGGATGTCATCAACTAAAGATAATGTTTTTTTGATATTGGAGATTCCAATATAGTTTTTTCAAGATTATCTATGAATATATCGGATGAAACGGGCTAAGTGGCGAACCCATAGGGAGCCCAATTTTTTGTATAAAGATGTGCTCATTAAATTGGAAATAATTTTGATCTAAACACAACTTGAATGTTTGCAGTATTTCATTTTTTAATTTTGGGATAATTTTGCATTTCTCTAGTATATTTGAAATTAAAGGAAGACATTCGAAAGGGGGAAATTAGGAAACATATTCGACACATCAAACGATACTAATTTTATAGAGTTGGGATCAATATTTAGGCTGTTTAATTTTACTGTTAAGTCTAAGGACTTATTAATTGTATTTTTGGGCTCAAATTTTGTAGTAAATTTAAACTCGTTATTAAGTAATTCAGATAACTTACGTGTCGGTGCATTTGTGTAGTTTACTTGAAAATGTCCGAATAGGATGAAATTAGTTGTGAAATAACAATTAAAGTGAACATTAGACAAGTAATAAAAAGTGTTTATAATTTTTTAAATCTAATTTTATTGCTCAATCTGTTGATCTCGAGTAGAAAACCAGTGATTTTACCGATTTATAAGCAGATTACTCAATACAATAAATGAATAAAGTCAGATCATCTGCTCCGACACAAATGAACGGCATTTTTATGCTATTACTACTCAAATTTGCTTCTTGAAACACAAATGAACATGTCTCTTCTTAAATGTCCACTTAACTTTTGACAGATGAGAGATGATTAGTTTATTCATTGTCAACTTGTTCGTCTTCGTCTGTTCTGCATATCACTTCATATCTAACTACCGATATGATGTCACCACCGTTTTCGCGGCACATTCAAATAGCCGAGGTATAATATTTTTTAAAAATATATTGCAAATTATATTCCAAATTAAATATATAACTAAATTAATGTATTCACTATTATATTTCATCATTTTTAAAAATTCGCCAACAACCGATGTAAAGGCTAATTTTTTTAATATAACTGCGGCCCTGAAAAATGGTACATATTTCCGCTGCCTGCTGATATTAACATGAAAAAATCAATATTTTGTATCTCCAACACGAAGCAGTTATTGGCTGCGTTCATAAAAAAAACCAGTTTGAGATGCGAATGAATGAATGAATGAATGAATGAATGAATGAATCAATGAATATGCTTTATTGTTTAAGAAATACATTCTTATTGACAAAGCTACTAGTGTATATTGATACAATATATGGTCAAAATAAGGTATAAAATATAGATCAAATAATAAAATACAAATATAAAACAAACAAAATATAACGACATACAATAATATATACATATTTATGGACCTAACTATACAAGCATGTACTAATACAGTTGACAAACAACGAAAATTTAATAAATATCAGGTACATAGTCTTAAATTAGTAAATATAACAGTGAAAGATAGAGAAAATAACAATGAAAAAAAAACATACTAGAACAGTTTATAGAGTCATTATAATATTCAAATAAACTATAATAAACCTTCTCAATCAATTTCACCTTAACTGCCTCTCTAATTTTCTTTAATTGAGTCATATTTCTAGGAAACAGTGGTATGTGATTGTATATTTGTTTACTTTCATAGATTAATGAGTGCCTCGTTGCAGTTGTTCTGGGGATGGGTAAGGGAAGAAGTAAATTCAATGTCTGCCTCGTATTATATTGAGGCTGAGAATCCGAGTTTACCCCATTCAACATTTTCTTATGTATTAGACATACTGTCTCTAGGATAAAGATACATATTACGGTTAGTATTTTATTACTGATAAAAAGAGGTTTACAGGAATCTCTTGAATTCACTTTGCATACATATCTTAGAGCCCTTTTTTTGTAACACAAATATACTGCTTAGCAATTTTTGACTACACAATCCCCAGAAAGGTATTCCATATCTTATTTGTGATTCAATTAAAGAATAGTATACTGTTTTTGCTATATTATGACCCAATTCGTTTGAAACAATTCTCACTGCATAACAACCAGAAGCTAACTTTTTTCCTAGATTAGTTACATGCTGATCAAATTTTAATTTATCGTCAATATGTAGCCCAAGGAATTTTGTGTGTGATTTATTATCAATAAAATGATTATCTACTATAAGATCATCATAACTAAACTTAAAAGTGACTATATTAGTTTTACTTATATTAAATGTAAGTAGGTTAGAATCACACCATTCTTTGACCTTATATAGGTCAGACTTTATGGTCTCCTTGAGACTATTAACATTTTTTCTATGCCAGAGAATCGTAGTATCGTCAGCAAATAGAGTAAAATTACCAAGAATGTTTATAGTCGCTAAATCGTTAATATATAACAGAAACAAAATCGAACCTAGCACAGATCCTTGAGGCACACCACAGTCAATACCTGATACGTCTGATATCTCGTCTCCAATTTTTACTACCTGATCACGCTGGGAAAGGTAAGATTTAAACCAACTAAGTGTCATACCTTTAAAACCGTAACACCTAAGTTTCTGGAGCAGTATTTCATGATTAACGCAATCAAAGGCTTTTGAAAAATCACAAAACACTGCACCAACAGCTTCGCCCTCATTTAACTTCAGATACGTTTTTTCTAAAAAAAGCAAAAATGGCATGAGTAGTGTTTTTTGACTTTTGAAATCCGAACTGATTCTTATTTAAAATATTGTGTTTATCCAAAAAATCTAGCATTCTCTTTTTTACTAACCTTTCAATTATTTTAGACAATGTTGAGAGCAACGAAATAGGTCTAAAATTTGATGGATCATCTAGATCTCCACCTTTATAAAGTGGAATGATAATTGCTCTTTTTTAGGCTAGTACGAAATACACCAGTAGCAAAAGATTCATTAATAGCTTGTACTAACACAGTTAGAGCGCAATCTGGTAGATTTTCAAAAATTTGTATGGATATTCGATCGATACCTGATGCATTTTTATGTTTTATTTCACCTACAACTTCTTTTACTTCTAACTATAATGAATCAACATGTTTCAATTTTCTGGAACGGCCATATAATCTTTACATTATGGAACAGCTAGTTTTAATCACAGAACAAAAGTAAGATCTTTTGACAAGGTCCCTTTTTACTACATACCTGTTTGTAAAGTATTATGGACTTTAACAGAATCCACCAACCACATCATAACTTATACCCCATTAAATGAATAAACCGCTTTAAGCATATTTTGAATTCCTTGGTCCGCCATTTTTTGAAACCTGTTTCAAATTTGAAGCGAAAGTAATATATAATACAAAACATGGCGACTGATCCGTAAACATATTTCACGGATCACTTCAAAACGAGACGTCAGGTAAAAAAATCTGACACTGCTTATTTTTATAAACGCAGCCAAGAACAAAACCTCATTTTAGCTATTCGTCTTAAAGTAGGTTCAGAAATCATTTTCTGAATTTTCTCGATGTACTTAAGAATCACCTGTATATTTTTATACATATACTATAATATAAGCTTCCAAACAGGACGCGGTTTGTTTTTCTTCACTAGTTTTTATGAAACACGGATGTCTAGATTGACTAACGGTCTGATTAAACTTAATACCACTCGTTCGTCCTTCTTTACGTTGGCACTTCTACAGACTCACCACATCAACCAACACCTGCTAGAACAGCAGGCTTTTAATAAAGTAAAGGCTTTTTAGAAAGTAATGGGCTATAGAGATACTCAGAGGAATCAGAGCTTAGTGGCACTCGGTAGAGCTGTTAATGCCCCTTTGCCATTAGATTGGGTTTCAATGATTTTATACTGGACCATATTTTCACAAAACGTGATTCTGTACGATTATGTTTGATAAAAAATATTTTTGTAGATACATTGCATAAAAACGATAATTAAGAGATGGTTTAACACCGTCGTAAATATATTTTAGGATGGATAATGTTGTCACGAGAAATGGCAGTCGTTAATTTTGAAAATAAACATATTTAATTTATCTAAACATTGCTTTATTTTAGGCGAGAATTATAGTGGATGCATGTTCTGACGAACTGACATTGACGAGTTGTTATACAGGGTGGGCAAGTTTCGAAGTTTGTATATGGTAATTCGGTAACAGTAAGAGATACAAAAAAAATGGAAAACACAAATTTGCTATCGTCTTTTGTTTTCGGGTTATAAACAAAAGTTCGATTTTTCGACTTTTAGACACATGTCAATATCTTGGGTGCTTGTAAAGTTATGAAAAAACCTCTTTTACATTCTTCAGGTACTTTTTACTGTATAACACAGTGGCGTCGAGAATAGTTAAAAAAAAGGTGCGATTTCGAGTTATGTCATAAAGTTGTATTTTTTTAAATGGGAATCATAGTTGGCTTTGGTTTAGTTAACCGGGAGATTAAAGATCAGCAAAAAAAGAACTGGCGCGCAAAAATTATAAAAAAATTCAAAACTATAAACTACTTAAACGAATTTAGGTCACTCAGATCCCTAATAAAAACTCAAATTAACGTTGCATATAAAGATTATGTTCATAGCATTGAGGACGCAATTGGAGAAGATCCATCAAAGTTTTGGTAATTTCATAATGTCAAAATGGGTAAGTCAAGAATACCTGGAATTCTCCACTACAATGACAAAGCTTACGAAACTCCTCAATCCATCGTTGGCAGTTTTTCAAAAAAATTTTCGGATGTTTATATCAATTCAAACCCCAACAATAATAAAGAGAATATATTGCTAAACAACAATCTTATTAATTTGCAATATATAACGGAGGACGATATACTTAAAGGCATAAAAAAACTAAAAAACAAAATGACAGCCGGCGTTGATAAAGTTTCTAGTTTTTTAATCAAAGATTGTGCTACAGCGTTTGTTCAACCCTTGCTTTTGTTATTTAATCTCTCGTTAACTATGTGTAAATATCCAGATATATGGAAAATTGCAAAAATATGTCCCATACTCAAATCCGGTGATTCTTCTTATTTAAATAATTATAGACCAATAGCAATATTATGTAACTTTGGCAAATTATTAGAGATTATTCTGTATGAATACATTTACTGGTCTGTTAAAAATACAATATCGCCTTCTCAACATGGTTTCATGAAGAAGAGATCTACAATTACCAATCTAGCCTCGATCTCAGTATATATCAGAATCCTTAGATTCACAAGGTCAAGTTGATGTTATATACACAGACATACAGAAGGCATTTGATCAAATAGATCACTTTTTATTACTATCAAAGCTGAGAGGAATTGGTTTCTCTGACTCTTTAATTTGTTTATTTGAGTCCTATTTAATTGGGAGACATCAATTTGTTGAATATGGAGGCTATCGTTCTCAATCATATATAGCAGTATCGGGAGTTCCGCAAGGATCAAATTTAGGACCCCTTTTATTTCTTATTTTTATTAACGACCTAACAGCTAATATTAATTCTCACCACCTACTATTTGCTGATGATCTCAAAATTTTCCTAGAGATAAGTTCTATAGAGGATTGTATCTTACTGCAAAATGAAGTTAATAAAATTTCTAGCTGGTGCTCGGTCAATTCTCTAAAGTTAAATATTGGCAAATGTAAGGTTATGTCATATACAAGGAAGGACACTACAGTTACCTTTCAATATAAAATAGATAATAACATTTTAGATCGTTGCGTGAATTATAAGGATCTGGGAATTATTTTTGACCCAAAATTTACTTTCAACAATCATATCGATGAAATGGTCAAATCGGCATCTAGAGCCTTAGGTTTTTTAGTAAGAAATTGGGGCGGTTTTGTGAATATTGACACCCTGAAACTGTTATACATATCATTTATAAGAAGTAAATTGGAGTATGGCTGTATTATTTGGTTTCCCATATATCAAAATTCATTGTCACGCATTGAATCAGTTCAACGCAAATGTCTGAAATTTATGTTTTTCAAATGTAATGGATCTTATCCTCCCCGAGGTACAGACAACAATATACTGCTTAATATGTTTGACCTTAAATCTCTCAGATTCAGAAGAGATGTTGTCGTTTTATCATTTCTTTATAAATTAATTAGTCACAATGTTGATTGTTCATTTCTTTTAAGGAAACTAAACCTATCAGTCCCCAGATTAGAATCCCGTCAAAACAACCTCTTTTACTGCGATGCTCCTCGTACAAACCTTATGATAAAGTCACCAATCTTTAATATGTGTAAAACTTTTAACAACATTTCATCTTTATGTGATGTCAATTATGATAGTTTAGCTAAAATAATTCATATATATGAAGAAAACTGTGCTTATTAAATTAGATTATTTCATAACACTATAATATATTTTACTTTTATGTATGAGTTTTCTTGTAAACTCTTAATGTAATGTTAATGACTATGTGTACTGCAAATTTGTGCATTTTATATCACAGTATACTTAGTTTTAAGCTTTTCCTGTAATTGGGTGCTTTAACCTGTAGGAAATAAATTACTTATTAAGATTACTTTTGCGTTTTTTTTTATATTATAAAAGTTGTTTTTTCATAACTTTACAAACAACCAAGATATTGACATGTGTCTAAAAATCGAAAAATCGAACTTTTGTTTAAAACTCGAAAAGAAAAGATGATAGCAAATTTCTGTTTCCGCCAGTGAATTTGTCTCAAAAAAAGAGACCGAGAATGTGTCTTCCATTTTTTTTATATTTCTTACAGTTACCGAGTTACCCTAAACAAACATCGAAATTTGTATAGTAAATGTATATTCTCACGAAATAATTTTATTTCCACAGAGTAGTGTTGTAAAATATCTAAGATGAATGACATTGACGATATCGAGATTCGAGAATGATTATGGGTATTTTGAAAGCCCTTTATTAAAAACGTGTCCGTCAGAACGCCAGTTTGGCAGAACACGCATCCATTATAATTTTCGCCTTATGAAGAACAGTAAAACAAACAAATAGGACCTGCATTTATCCGAATTACATAGGCCAAATTTCATCAGGTGGCAGAACTTTTTAAAATAAGAGAAAAGTTTCTATAAACATGGGTCGGAAAGTGCTTAGTTTTCGAGATATACAGGGTGGGGCAATAGTGCGTCGGACCTCGATATCTCGAGTTCTACAATAGCTAGAAATTTTTTAAAAAATTGCAAGTAAACTAGATAACAAAGTCTATAACTGGAAATTATTTTCGAACACACAGGGCGAGCCAAGACGAAATTACAGGACAAAGTGCCTTTTTTTTAAATGGAATGCTATGTATATCAGTACATTTTATGAAGCCTCTTTCTAGGCTCTATTCATTCCTGTATTATTATTGGCTATCTCCCAACCACTTTGATGTAATGAATTTTTTTGTTGAAATAATGCCATCTGCAGATGGATATTAAAAAAAATCACCACAGTCACAATTATGGGTTTTAAGAAAAACTTATGTAAATACCAGTTACGAGACATCTAATTATTATTTTTGAATCATTTTCATTTCCTAAAAATGTACAGGATGGCCAAAAATTAGTATTCAATTAAGAACTTTTTAAATTGAATTTTCTCAATTTTTTCAAATGGAACACCCTGTATATTTTTCAACGATGTGATGTAAAAATGGAAAACGAACATTTTTTGTAAGTACTTCCGTATGGCTAATTGTAACCATTTTTGTTTTATTGAGCAATAATTACAACAGTCAAAAATAATTAAAAAAAAAGAGGTTTCTTCAAATAACTCAGTAGAAAAAATTATAACAAATGTCCCATATGTTGGCCATTTTAATTGACACACATCTCTATGCTCTTTTAAAATGAGGTTCCCACTGTTTCTAAAACTGCCGGTGTGATAGATCTAAAGGCACTTATTATTCTTTCCTTCATATTTTGTACTGTTATTGATGTGTCTCTATAAACAATTTCCTTTACGTATCCCCATAAAAAGAAATCCATTTTTGTAAGATCTGAGGATCTAGCAGGCCATTTAGTGGGTCCATTTCTTCCAATCCATTGATGAGGGTAGGTATTATTTAAGTGGTCTCTAACTGCATTTAAATAATGTGGTGGAGCACCATCCTGCTGAAACCACATCCTATTTCGAATTCTTCCAGGGAGATTTACCAATAATTGTGGCAGATAGTTTTCCAAAAAATGAAGATAAATATCTCCAGTCAATGTACCATCAAAGAAATGTGGCCCTATTACATGTTCTCCAATAATTCCTCCCCAAACGTTTATAGACCATCTGTGTTGGTTATCAACTTGCATAAAAAAAGTGAGGATTTTCCGAAGCATAATAATGGAAATTGTGCCTATTAACAAATCCATTTTTATGAAAAGTTGCCTCATCAGTGAATAAAACATTACTGAAGAAGTTGACATCAACTTGCATTTGCTCCAACTTGTTTGTACCAGTTTTCCATTAATTTATGAGCAAAAATTTGAGGTTGTTTACATAAAAAATTTTGTTATGCGGGAATAGTGTGCCATGATTGTAATGTTTTTAACAAGTGAAAATGCCAAAATACAATGGTGGTATTTTGTGTTCTGATGTCCACTGTTCAGTGGTTTTATTATTTCATTTTGGTGAAACTTGGTGAAGTTTGCAATTCGGGACACCCTTTATATTACCAAAAACAGTTGTTTTATATCTTATAACCGTTTTTGAAATTTCTAAACTTGTTATTTGTAAAAACTAAACACATTAGTTTAGCTATTAACATTTTCCGAATGTTCTGGCCATATTTGCGACTTGTTTTAAGAGGTTTAGCAGAATGAGGGCATGGATAGTTCGCAAGTTATACAGGGAGACCTCTTAATGCTTCTACAGTAAAAAAGCTAGAGATTATTACATAGTTAACTTGTCCTATTTATTAACTGTTTACAGTTCATTCGACGGATTTACGGGATGAACTATACCATTGTGTTAATAGTAAGTAATGTGTTTTTTTTTGTTACAGGGGACCATTTAGTGTAGTAAAACGATGTATCCACCGGCAGACTGGACAGCAGTTTGCTGCAAAAATCGTAGATGTAGCAAAATTTACCTCAAGTCCCGGTCTCAGTACGGACGGTAAGTCTCTTTCAAGGGTACACATTTTGGTTATTGTAATTTATTGGTGGAAATAGGTGCAAATATTTGACAGGTAGATTCTTTGACGTAAATTAAGTGGGGTGTTTTATATAAACTTTTTAAAAATTAGCCCCTGGTTGTACCACGACATTTGTTTATTCTTCTTTATTAAAATCATCATTTTGTATAAAATTGTGTTGGATATTCACTAGAGTTGGAAAATCGGACCGCTAGTCATGGGCGCTGCCAGGTAGAGAAACACCCAAATACGTAAGCGAGACTTGTCTACTATTTTCTAACATTTGATTTTAGTCTATTGTTATGCCTTGTGGTGTATACAACGTAATTTATTCCTCTCCGTTGTATTGTTGATAATTATATGTGTTGTATTTTATTCTTGATATTAATTTAATAATAAAGTATGTCAGACCTGCCTAAGGGTAAAAAACGGTCATACGCTGACAAAGTGAATAAATTTATCAGAGAATTCCCGGATTTATTCTACAATGGTGCTATAATAATTTGTAAGGTGTACGAGACAGTAAACGTCACGTAAATTCTGTGCAACATAAATCTTGAGAAAATTGCGTGTCTTTGACAACACAGTTTATGTTCGATTTACTCTTAATGCTGATTGCCTGTGATGTTCCGCTGCACATACTCGATAAACAACCATTTCAGAAGTTCTGGAATAAATACAATTCTAAGGTGACGTTACCAAGTCGCACGACGTTGCGTAACTATGTATCAACTGTAAGCGCAGACATTGTAAATAAGATGTGTACTAAAAAATACATGGCTATGGTCATGTGTTGACGAGACTACAGATTGTCAAAAAAATTCTATTTTAAATCTTATAGTACGTGTACTGGACCCTCTTAAACCAACATTTCCACTGTTACTAGCTAGCAAAAGACTAACTGATTGTACTGGCCAAACAATTACGCGGGTGGCGCTGGAGACGTTAGAAAAATTTGACCTGTCATAAAGTCAAGTGTGACCGATGGTGCCGCCGCGACAATGCGTTTGGTGGGCCGTTCTCTTCAAGAATACGGTTGTCGGTTGGTACATAATACGTATAAGTGCATGCTTTACACCTTGTGTCAGGAACTATTTGACAAGGTTCTCCAGAGGTAGATGTATTAATAGCAAGTAGAAGAAAAGTGTTTCTTAAATCTCCTAAACGTCCTCGCGCATTTTCTTGCAAGTGTCCCGGTATTCCCGAACCACCATAGCCGATTCTTACACGTTGGAGAACATGGTTGAGGGCAGCTTTTTATTATGCTAAATATTTACAAGAAATAAAAGCTCTGATACCACAATTCAATCCAGACGAGGCTGCAGCTATTAAAGAAAGCCAGACAAAATTTGAAGACAAATTTGTGATGGTACTGTTGGTGCATCTGCAGATCCCTTAAGTGAGTTCAAAAACTATTTTAAGTATGCGTGTATTACATCAATATATGTCAAACGGTCGTTCTCAAAATACAAGCATATTTTTTCACCACATCGAACATTACTTTCGGAGATAACCATAGAAACATACTTGATGCTGCAAAGTTTTTACAGATCTTTTCCAGTTTGTGATAACCAAGCAATTTAAGAGGGTAAGTTGCGCATACATTATTATAAATTGTAACAGTTTATTGCTTTTATTACTAGTTAATTTCGTTTCTTACACTTATTATAGTGCGCACGCCTATGTCCTGCGGCGCATTTTTGCCAACTCTAATAATCACTTCGATTATCAATTAAATTCACCAGTTTCAACGCTTTAATAATAACAAAAGTGACACTTATCAATTTGAATAAAATTGAGAGAACTTACTACGGATTTATAAACAAGTTGTAGTTTGTTTCACTTCCTTAAGGGGAGAAAATGGTTTACTATGGGTAGAATATTTTAGTTAAATTTTATCTCTCTAAATTAAGTTATTTTGGAGAAAATAATATAAAGCGTAGTCATACATTGTGTACTCGGGGCTTTGCTTCGCTGTGACGTCATACATGCTCGTCGGCATACCGTGTATCGTGTATAAAGCTAACTTTTGGGTGCCCCTTTGAAAGGGTAAGCTGAATTTAAGAAAAAAAAATTATGAAACACCTTTAATTTTTGTCAAAGAATCTACCTGCATATTTGCATCTATTGTATTCTGGAATATAACATAATTTTGGACACTGAAAGCTTTAATAAATGGCTCAGGTTTTTTATCATTTTTGTGCGAATATTGTGACAAATTGACTTTGACTTTGTCTTTGTCAGATGACATATTAACGGAATAAGCTATGTGAATCATCGCTGTCTGTGATACGCCACTCCGAATTATAATTTTCATTTATATTAACTTGTTTTGAATAACACCAATTTGTCAGTATAAGCAATATAAATCGTACTTGTCTCTATTTATGCTGTTCAATATTTTTTGTATTATACAGGGTGGGACAATAGTGTGTCGGACTTCGATATCTCGAGTTCTACGATAGCTAGAAATTAAAAAAAAAAAAGAAAACTAGGTAAAAAACGTCTATAACCAGAAATTATTTTCAAATATACAGGGCGAGCCAAGATGATATTACAGGATCAAGTGCCTTTCTTTTAAATGGAATGCTATGTATATTGGTGCATTTTTTTGAAGCCTATTTTCTAGACTCTATTTTTTCCTATATTATTATTGACTATCTCGCAACCACTTGGATGTAATAAATTTTTTTGTTGAAATAATGCCATCTGCAGATGCATATTGAAAAAAATCACCAATCACAATTATGGGTTTTAAGAAAAATTTGTGTGAATACTAGTTACGAGACATCTAATTAATGTTTTTGAATAATTTTTACTTCCTAAAAATGTACAGGGTGGCCAAAAATTATTTTTCAATTAAGAACTTTTTAAATTGAATTTTCTCAATTTTTTTCAAATGGAACACCCTGTATATTTGTCAATGATGTGATGTAGAAATGAAAAACGAACATTTTTTTGTAAGTGCTTCCCTATGGCTAATTGCAACCGATTTCGTTTTATTGAGAAATAATTACAACATTCAAAAATAAACTAAAAAAATAGAGGTTTCTTCAAATAATTCGTTAGAAAAAAATTATAATAAGTGCATGTTACCCATTTTGATTGACACACAGCTTGAAATGAGGCAATTTAGTGGGACCATTTCTTTCAATCCATTGAAGTAGATAAATAGTATTTAACTGGTCCCTTACTGTAACAGTTTTTTTTGTAAATTTTTTTGCTGTTTTCGTTATTCGACAAGCAATAAAACCTCAGTTTAGTATAAACTGTCTTGTACAAATGAAGATTTATCGCATTTATCGGTCGTCAGTTATCATTTGTATTAAATTTAAAATATTTCGAGTTTTACAAATTGAATTTTAATAAAGCTTCCAAAACCTCGATAGATTTGTGGAAACTGGAAATGTCGAATATAAAAAAGTGAATGAATAAAATGTGTTGTGAACGAAGAAAATAAGTTTTCTGTGGTGCTGGCAACAGTTGTGAATCCCCATATTACTCAGAAAGAAGTGAGTTCATTAGTAGGAATAAGTAGAATCTTGAAAACAAATAAGTTTCATGCATATCATATTCAAATGACCAGGAACTAGCTGATGCCGATTTTCAAAGGCGTGTACAGTTTTGTAATTGGGCCAGAGCAGAGATAAAATGCAAGTTGTCACCTTCAGTAATGTTTTATTCACTGATGAGGCGACTTCATAACAATGGATTTGTTAATAAGCACAATTTCCATTATTATGCTTCGGAAAATTCTTACTTTTTTGGGCAAGTTGATAACCAGCACAGATTGTCTATAAACGTTTGGGGAGGAATTATTGGAGAACATGTAATAGGGCCACATTTCTTTGATGGTACATTAACGAGCTATTTATCTTCATTTTCTTGAAAACTATCTGCCACAATTATTGGTGAATCTTCCTGAAAGGATTCGAAATAGGATGTGGTTTCAGTAAGATGTTGCTCCACCACATTATTTAAATGCAGTTAGAGACCACTTAAATAATACCCACTCACTTCAATAGATTGGAAGAAATGGACCCACTAAATGGCCTGCTAGATCCCCAGATCTTAGTAATATGGATTTGTCTTATGGCGATACGTGAAGGAAATTGTTTATGAAGGAAAGGATAATAACTGCCTTTAGATCTATTACACCGGCAATTTTAGGAACATTTCAAAAGCGCATAGAGACGTGTGTCATTCAAAATGGGCAACATGTGGAGCACTGTTATAATTTTTTCTAATGAATTTTGAAGAAACCTGTATTTTTCAAGTTTATTCTTGAATTTTGTACTTATTGCTCAATAAAACGAAAATGGTTGCAATTAGCAATAGGGAAGTACTTACAAAAAATGTTCGGTCTTAATTTCTACATCACATCGTTGAAAAATATACAGAGTGTTCCATTTGAAAAAATTGGGAAAATTCAATTTAAAAAAGTTCTTAATTGAAAAATAATTTTTGGCCACCCTGTACATTTTTAGGAAGTAAAAATGAATCAAAAAACATTAACTATATGTCTTGTAACAACTATTCACATAAGTTTCTCTTAAAACCCATAATTGTGACTTTGGTGATTTTTCCAATATGCATCTGCAAATGGCATTATTTCAACAAAAAAATTCATTACATCCAAGTGGTTGGGAGATAGTCAATAATAATATAGGAATAAATAGATCTATACTCTATCAAAGAGGCTTAAAAAAAATGCACTGATATACATAGCATTCCATTTAAAAAAAAAGGCACTTGATCCTGTAATTTCGTCTTGGCTCGCCCTGTATCATCGAAAATAATTCCCAGTTATAGACTTTCTTATCTAGTTTACTTGCATTTCTTTTAAATTTCTAGCTATAGTAGAACTCGAGATATCGAAATCCGACGCACTATTGCCCCACCCTGTATATCATCTACGAGGAACGAGGTCGTTAACTTATCAATCTTATCAGTTGTTATTATTATGTAATGTATACTTTACGTCCCATTTGACTGATACATCTCTATTATTTTGTAGTTGTAAATGGGAAAAAATTCTATCAAAATTGATATAAGGTAATGGTAAAACGAGAATGCAAGCAAGTAGAAACATTTTGAATATTTAATAAACTAGTCAGGGCCGGAGTGAATGGTCGGGCAATGTATAGTTTGTTGCCACAATCTTCTGCAGATATATAATTTGTATGCCGAGACATCCTACCCTGGCCAAGAAAAAGCATATAAATATTTATTACCCTTTCTATGTCACAAGTTTCAAGTGAAAGGTCTTTTTCTAAATTAAAATTCATTTTAAATATTATTTTGGATTCAAATTATGTCGAACATTAAAAATTTGGAATAACATTACCAGCGGCGTGGGTATAGGGGCTGAGCTACAAGTTTATATCGAAACTTTTATGATGGACAGTTTTCTTGAAATCAAGCATTAATATTTCAGTTTCGTATATTTTGAATTTCTGCCGAGGAGGTAGTATAGACTACATAATGATTTTAAATGCACTCAAAGAAAAAATCCAGAGGATTACGGTCTGGTGATTCAGGAGGCCAAAAGTGTCATCCTCCTCGACCAGGATATGTCACATCAAGAAACTGATGCGTAATGAGGCTAAAGTGTCCTGGAGCACCATCATGTCATTACCGCGTGGGCCAAAAAAGCCGTACTTTTTATTCTTCTTTGCCAAATTATTGTTTCTCAACCGATTTGAGCGAACTTAGTGTCAATAGTTAGCTAATTGAATATGCTACAAAAATCAAATGTCAAGATAGCCGATGTATCGAAATTGAAGGTGGCGGGCGCAATTGAAAATAGACCCTCTTTTGTCCTCTTAATTAAAAGTTGTCAAAATGGCAGAATTAAAAATATTTCAAAAGAATGAACATCCGTCGACATGTGTAGACTAATTAACTAATTATGGATTTCTGATGAAATGTCCTCTATCATCTCGATTGTCTATAAATTATTTATCTAGCTCGTATTGTTGATTGTCATTATTTCAAATGTTGTAGTTCTAGATTTTAAAAATGGCAAGTAGGCTTTTATTGAATTCGCTATATCTCCAAAATCAAGGAGCCGATTTAATTCATCATAATCTTAAGAGGTAGAGGACAGTTCATCTTTCGAAATCTGTCATTAGTTCTAACATTTCAACAACTTTCAATTTAAAAGAACGAGTCTATTTAATCATATATTGACGCCAAGTTCGTTAGAATCGGCTAAGAAACAATAATGTGGCAAAGAAAAACAAAAAAGTATTTTTTTAAGGCCCAACCGATATTTATTATCAGCAGATCTCTCAATATAGCAGGCAGTTCCTCTTCTAGAAAATCTAATATTAGTCGCCGGCGAGTTGTGCAGGTGAAAAATTAGAGCCAATGAATTAATCACCAAAAATGTCACCCAATGCATTCACCACAAATTGTTTGAAATTTTTTTCCTACTGTTTCATGTGGTTTCTCTTCGGTTCATACATGATTGATATGAAACGTCGCACAGTGGACGGAAACGCCAAAAAGCTGGCCAAAATTTAAAAAATGAAGATTTTTTTTGAAATGGAAACGTTTTAAATCGTTGTAGTGGTACCCCTAGCATTAGAAACGACCGTTAATACCGGTCCGGGTTCACTATCTGACCGAGAAAATTACTTAGCAGCGCGTCACTTCGGCAGCTCGCAACGCTTCAAAAATCGATAAATTTTGTCTGCAGCGTAAAAATTCTCAAAGTGCAGTTTTCTGTGTCATAAAAATGGATTCTGCATCAGAAAGTAAGTACAATTAAAATATCTCAGTATCAGATCAGTTTATTTATATGGTAATTAGTAAATAATTATCGCAGTGGAGTGCATTTTTTGTACATGCAACGATTCATAAACTCCACAAAAAAAGCCATAAGTTACGCGGTTGGTGATGGTTGGTCTTGAAACTTATTGGAATGTGTTCAATGAACATTTTTTTTGAAAGTGTATAAAAAATTAACTGCATCTTTTTGCATCTTTGCAAGATATTGACCAAATTGTACGCGAATGCACGGATGCATGCACATTCGTGCACCATAAAGTGGGCTCCTTTTGAATGCGACGATGAATGCAATTCAGATAGTAATTGAATAAAATTAATTTTCAAAGTCATTACACATTTTTATTCCATTCCCCAGATCCTAATTTTCCCGAAACAAATGAAACACATGAATTCGCTTCAATTCAATAATAATTTTTGAACTATGTATATATTTTTGACAGTAATTTTTTTGAAATTCTATATGGGATTCTTCATCAGCGACCCAAAAAAACTGTATACAAAGTTTTGTAAAAATGCAGCGATAATTGGCGATTTTTGGTATGTTTTGGGGGATTTCATGGCCGCCATTTTGTTTTTTTTTCAAAATTCAACTGCGGATTCTTGATCAGCGACACAAAAAACCCCTGTATGCACAATTTCAGTAAAATAGCTCAATGTCTTTATATTTTGGCTAGCTTTTCGGCGTTTCCGTCCACTGTGCGTCGTGACAGCATTTTCCGAAAATTCAGCCACGTCGTGGAAGAAAATCACGAGGTAGCAATGTTTGCATTGTTTGTATAATGGCAAGGGTATAGCTACTATTCTACAAAAACGGCCTTTTGGCTGATTTAATCCAGCAGCAATTTTTCGGATACTTGCTACAGAATGTTCTTTAATTAGTTTTTCTTTTCTTTATCATTATTGACAGAAAACATAACCGCAAATATGGAAGTCAAACAGCTGTGAATTTTAAAGGCTAACATTGTACCAGGATTTAATTTCTCTACGGCCAGAAATGCAAAATGCTTCAAAACTGATAAAAATAGGTACATTTCAACGCCGCGTACGCCTTATAAGTTATTTATGGATGTAGTTCGGGTTAAAACAATACAAAGTGACAGATTGACGTCCCTGAAACAAATGCGATGTGTTGCCTGAGCGGTAAATTCTTAAACGTCTCTCATAACTTTTCAGACTAAAACAAATGAAAGTCGTACTCACGTCCATTAGTCATGATATCGTCATTTCAACGTTGTAAATGTTACATGTGTAGGCGAGAACGAGATGTAATTCTGAAAACATCGTTTTGATTTCAGCGACAATGATGCATTTGATTTTCGTAATATAAACATATCGCCCATCAAAGGCTTTGGCATTCCCACGTCTATTTTTTTTATTCAGTGTCAATAAATATTATTATTAGATGAAATATGACAGATCTAAAACTGTAGGTTAAGTTGATGCATAATGGTAAACTGTTGGTGAGAGATATATGAAATTTTAAATATTTTTAAGTAAAGTTTATTTTGTTCATTTAATTCTATTATACAGTGTGTTTAAAAACCAAATGTATAAAATGTTTCAATCATAAGCGAAATAAAAATTCCTGTGGACTAATACAGCGATATGAACATTTTGAGACAATTTAAGAATAAGAGTCAAATAGCCTATTGGGTATATTATCAATTTCATAACAAGCAAGATGGCAAGATCGCCTGATTTAAATACCCACTATTTCTTTCTTAAGGGCGTGTTGACCAGAAGATCTCAAATTGCATAAATATAAATTTTCAAAACGCAATTTGCATAAAATGTATCTAAACCACATTATTTGCCTAAAATTGATTTTAAAATCTGAATTAAGTAAATAGGACAGTTTTAATCATCTCCAGATCATGCCAACTTGGTTGGCGAAACGCGTGTCGGGTATAGTAAGCGGTGTTTAGTAAAAACTTCTTCAGCATTTTCTAAACAAAGCAAGTAAAAAAACATTTTTCTTACGATTGCGATCTTTTCAATATTTCGAACTGAAAAAAAATTTTTTTTCAGTTCGAGTTACCAGAAGCCGCAGTAAGCAGTTATCTGTTAGAACCTGAAGATGGCAGATGAGATTCTACCGAAACGTCGTTCAGACAACCACGGTCCCTCTCGGGGCCTATCACCTACTCGGGAGTATACCCGGAAAACGAATTTAACATATATATATATATATATATATATATATATATATATATATATATATATATATATATATATATATATATATATATATATATATATATATATATATATATATATATATATATATATATATATATATATATATATATATATATATATATATATATATATATATATATATATATATATATATATATATATATATATATATATATATATATATATATATATATATATATATATATATATATATATGTTGTTTTTCAGGTTTTCGCGGGTGGTGAATGTTAAATTCGTTTTCCGGGCACACCCCGCGTAGGTGATAGGCCCCCAGAGGGACCGTGGTTGTCTGAACGACGTTTCGGCAGAATCTCATCTGCCATCTTCAGGTTCTAACCGATAACTGCTTACTGCGGCTTCTGTTCGTCGTTCAGACAACCACGGTCCCTCTGGGGGCCTATCACCTACGCGGGAGTGTGCCCGGAAAACGAATTTAACATATATATATATATATATATATATATATATATATTTAATATTCTTAAAAAATATATTAAAGTTTCTAGTTCATTCTATGCACAATACTATTCAAATATTTAGATCGCAGGATTTCGTATTCCCTCCGAGCACCGAGCCTCTACATTCATATTCATTACATTATTCATTTATAGAATTTAAAAATCTTAGGTCAATCCACAACTTGTCTTCAAAGCTAGCTACGGGCCGAATTTACAACGAATTAAAGTGAAATAGACTTATGCGCGAATCGTCCGAAAGCAAAAAAGATAGGAAACACTAGCGGGACAATATCCCTACACATTTTACGGAAACGGTAACGCACGAGGTTCAGTGGACTGCAGTCTTAATGCTGACTAGGTACGCGTTGGTCGGTAAATTCTGTCGCGTTGTCTTTAATGTTTTTATTTGTGAACATTTTATTAGTAAATCTCTACTTGTCGTGAAATTAAGTAAAACAGTGTTTTTGGTGTTTACTATTAAATATGAGTGTTGTACAAAATATATTAAAACTGAAAGATGGACATAAGTTAGGTTATGAAGACCGAATGAAATTCAAAGGTGGTGGCCGTCCAAAACCTAATATGACGATAAAGCAAACATTTCTTGATAAGAAAAGAGAAGTTAATAGGTATTTTTAATTAAAAAAAGTTATTATTCAGCAAATTTTATTCATTGTTACACTCATCAACTAAATTTAATTTTACAAAAAGCATCGTCAGGATAAGAGCATAAAATTTTTTTTTTGCTAATTTACATAGCTTTTCTTCATTCTTTGGAAAATCGCCAAAAAGAACAGCCGTGTTAGATAATGTTGTTAAGGTGAGTTTACCTAAAGCGGCTCCAACACGATGGAATTTTAATACAAAGTGCATAGAGACTGTTTATACCTATCGAACAGAATTATTAGATTGTTTAGAAAAAATCATTGATAATGAATCAGAAAACACTCTAAACCAAGCTATTATTGGTTTAAAAAACTACTTACAAAATGAACATTTTCTTTACTGGTTATTTTTTTTTTCATTTAGTTATGCCTCATTGTGATATATTGTTCAATCAATTACAAAAATGTAATATCGATGTCATAACAGTAAATAAGTGTATTGGCGTATTTAATAGTAAAATTGAAGACATCAGAAATAAAATTTTGAATAACTATTTGGAGGAGACATCCATGCAGTCTGCCCAGAGCTGTAAATCGGAAGAATCAAAAAGGAGAATTTCATTAGAAGTTTGTGATGTAATTACATCTGAGATCAAAAACAGGTTTGACTTCAGTAATCATTTAGCAGTGTCTCAGTTATTTCACGCAGATCGATTTAAAGATTATAAAAAAAGCTTTCCTCAAGATATGTTTAAATTAGTTAAAACGGAGTATCCAGTCATAAATCATTTGAAACTTAAAATTGAATTAGAAGTATTATATAGCCGAGAAGATTTTTCCAATAGTGAAGCAGTTGTTTTGTTACAGCTTTTTATTAAAAATAATTTGTGCAATAATTTTTCTGAAAGTGTCAAACTGTTAAAAATCTTGTGTACTCTCCCTATGACTATCGTCGAAAGTGAAAAGGAAAGGCAGACGAAATTCGAAGATATTTCCGTTGAAACAGCTTTAAAAAAATATTGCGAAGAACTATAAACCGTTACATGAAAGCAAAAAAATTAGAAAACAGTGCGTTGTCGTTAGCTGAGTCACTGCAAATAGTGGACGAAGTAAATCTACTGCTACACGCTATAGGTGACGCAACAAATGAGCGCGTTAAAGAAAAATTTGCAAATGTGTTAAATAAAGACACCGGTTTTACCAAATTAAGACAAATATGTGATGGTGCTGCTCCAGATCTGTTAGGTGCGTTCAAACACTATTATACGTATGCGTGTATTACATCAGTAGATGTCGAACGGTCGTTTTCAAATTATAAGAATATGTTTTCACCAAAGCGAACATCACTCATGGAGACACCCATAGAAACATACCTGATGCTGCAAAATGGCTACACATCTTCTCCAGCAAGCTAGTTCATCAAGCTAGTTAAGAGGGTAAGTTTTACATACATTGTTATAAATTGTAACAGTTTATTGTTTCTCGTATTAGTTAATTTCGCGTACGCCACTGTCCCACGGAACATTTTTGACAGCCCTAGTTATCAAACAAATCTAGGGGTGATTATTTTAGTCCATCCTGTTAGGATCGATCTTCGAAACGTTTTACTCAGACTTGAATTGGAGATGAAATTCAGCATTAATTCAAATATCATCGATCTGTTAAGATTTCTAAAATTTCTCAGATACAATTACAATATACTTTCAATAAATCATTTTTGGCAAAACGTTTTAGAAAGCTGCTTACTTCCTTAAGTAGATATTGATGTAGGGTTTTGTAAAAAATGGAAAGGAGAAAACTTTTTCGTCTTGCGTTTTGCGTTATTAGACCCTCATGCATCCGCAGTGTTTATGAACACATCAAAGCACTTATAACGGTCTTTTTTTGTTGTATTTATTTTTTACGCTGTGAATAAGGAAATTCTGTTATTTTGCTACCTCACCTCTCAAGTGGAAAAAGTTTTATATATTTTTTTTATTACATGACGAAAAATCATATCAGCAACAGTCAACAAATTTCTTGTGTTTAGGTATAAATGGATAATATATATGTTAATATAAGTTTATTTTTAATCATCTTCAGACTTGGTTGGCGAAACGCGCGTTAAGTGAGCATATGGTGATTTGTGTTGTGTTTTAGTGGAAAAAAAGTAAAAACGACAACGCGGCGCCAAGCGCCGCTTTAGTTGAAAAACAAAAACCACACAATAATAAAGTTTGATTATTAAACCTAGTAGAGAAAAAGGCCCGGGAGGGAACTTTGGAACACCCTGGACAAAAAAATGGACTTTCATCTTATTTCTAATGTTTATATACAGAGTGTCTCACCAGGAACTGCATCGATCGATATAGAGAAAAATACAAATCAGAAAATTTTGAAAATTTAGGGAGCTACTAACGACAGTGTGGCCAATCCAACTAAAATAATTACAAGCATCTGGCACTTCCGGTTATACCGAAAGTCGATACCAACTTGCTTATTTTAAATAGAATACCCTATATATTTTAGGGTTTTCGAAAAGAGCATAAAATTCTGAGTAAAAAGTATGTAAGATACCCTATGCCTAAACCCAGCCGTGTCAGAGATATTTGACATTTTAAAAAAATTTTGACAGGTGTAATGGTTTACAATAACCTTCATAACTTTCTTAGTGTAAAAGATACTTATTTGCTTTTTTGGCATGCAGAAAGACCATAAGGTGAGCTGCGCTCTACAGTTTAAAGAAATTTAATAATAATATACCAAGTGCTCCATTTTTGACGTTACATTTTGTAAACTTCAAACCGCGAAAACTTGCTTAAGTCAAATGGAACACCCTGTATTTTTTTACATCGAGTTATGTATAATTAAATTCCTTTTTTTCTGATAACAGCATTGTGGGGGTTTAAGTTACAACTTTTTTGAAATATTTGCGATTTTCTTAGAAATTCAAGAATTTTTAGTAAAAAAAGTAGCCATGATTAGAAACAATCAGTAATGTCAGTCATTCTCTTATGTCAAAAAATACCACCGCGTTTAAATTACACCCACAAAGACTTTTTGAATTTGTTTATTATTTATGGAGAATGTGATAAAGTAATATTAAGAAATTGTAGTACATTTGTTACTAGATATCCACAAAAACGGAAAATAACACTAAACTCTGTAACATGCCTATTAATTGGATTGAAGACACTTTGCATAAACTAAAATAGCTAACTAACAATATGATTCCATTTTAATTTAATAATTATTCCGCCCTCGAACCTCCACACATTTTTCGCACCTTCAGATTAGTTCTTCATGGGTAGCTCTTCTAATTGAATCCTGTGATAAGTTTTGAAATGCATTTATTACTCTCAGCATACAATCTTCAATAGGTAGTTGTTATTGGGCTCTCATAAAATTTATTTTTAATAGTTCTCCGAATAAGATAATCTAAAGTTGATAAATCGGGCGAGCGAGGAGGCCATAAGAAGGGTCCATTATTGGCTCTCCATTGATCGAAAAAAGTTTCTTGTAAAAAATTATTTATCAAATACGTGTTATGTGGTGGAGCACCGTCGTGCTGATAAAAAATGTTTCTATGGTCGGCGACAGGTCAATTTTTTAAATAGTTATTATTTAAATGTTGTAAAATATTTAGATCTTTCATCTAAAAAAAAAAACCAAAAAAAATTAACTATGGATATTAGCAGAAGAAAAAATCTTTATAACTTACTGTTTAAATTTTCCTGATAAAATTCTAATGCCACCATTCTATCGTTTCTTATGACACAGTAAACAATAAACTGCCAACTTTCTTGAAAATTTCTCTCCCTGAACACACGAGTCACTCCAATAATGCGAATTGTGCCGATTAAAAAATCCATTTTTGGTAAATTTGGCTTCACCTGACCATATACTATTTCCCAAATAAGAATCGTCGCCTACAGACCTTATTAGAATAAATTCACAACAATTTTCTCTTCTTAGGAAATCTGTTTCATTTAATCGTTGAACCATTTGGAACGAAGACGGGTAAAATTTATGTTTAATTAAGATTCTGTAAACTGAATCCTTGCATAGTCCCGATTCCAGAGCAGCTTGTCTTAATGACATCATTGGAAACGCATGAAAATATCCCAGAATTGCTATTTCTACGTTTTCGTCATCAAAAATAGGCTTCCGCTTTTGAATGATTGCCTTAACAGAGCCATAGTTTTTAAAATTATCAAGTATGCGTTTTACAGTGTTTGGTGACGGTTTCAGATGCTTGTAATTATTTTAGTTGGATTGTCCACACCGCCATTAGTAATTCCCTAAATTTTCAAAATTTTCTGGTACGCACTTTTCCCTATATCGATCGATACAGTTCCTGGTGAGACATCCTGTGTATATACAGTATAACATAATTTGATTTACGGGGTACGCCCGCATAAAGAATGCAAGTTGGAAGAATGCAAGAAATTGCAAATGGCAGAAGAATGCAAACCGTGTGTTTCTAACCAATTAGTCGTCTTCAGCACGGTGTAGCTAAGTTAAATGATGGACATAACTTAGAAGACTAAAGGAAAACCGCTGACAGGAAGCCAGTCGTCAGTGGTTTTATGTATTAAACTACCAACCATGAAATGAAATAAACAAATGAAATATTAACAAATAATCTTTAATAACAACAAAACACCAGAAATAAGTACATTAGAGAAAGCAAAACATTTGACATTTTTCATTTTCTGTAGCTGGAACTAAGAGTCGTTAATTTGTACTCATTAGTTTCTTGGTATGTTGTAATTCTCCTATGTTGATCTGAGGATTATTTTTAAAATATTTAATGCTTTTTCCAAATTATACTGTCGTTGGGGTCTTTCTTGCTTACCCAGTCCTCGAAGAGATCTATGAACTGTACAAAATACTTAACTTTGCTCGAAAATGTAGCATTTTATCGACGTAAAACAAGAATTTCTTTTTTTTTTGTAAAAAAACCTTGACATTTTAAAATTTAATATCAAAATTTATGAAAATTAATACACAAGAAAATTGGGACAAATTGGGACGCCTATGATTAAACGTTTTAAACAGTTTTTACATAATTAGATATTAAATTTAATAGATATCCATTGTATAGTTTATACGAGCACAATTGAAATCGTATAAAAACTAAAAGCCAGCAAAAACAATCGGCATCTCTTTATTCTATATATTATTTTATATGTACAATAAAGAGATGCCGACTGTTTTTGCTGGCTTTTAGTTTTTATATGATTTCAATTGTGCTCGTATAAACTATACCAAAGTTGATAATTTTTGTTTTGGAGATATTTAAGGAAAACCTTTGTCGGAGCTCCTTTAGAGGGCTGTTGCTTCCTTAGAAAGCATTTTTCACATTTTTTCTTATTTTTTCGTCGTAGAATTCTCTGGCGACTTGCACGCTAATTTCGGGACACCCTTTTTTTTGTGTAAAGACAAAAGTTTAAAATACGTTTTGTTTCCAATATTATATAGTAATTCTGGCGAACGTGAATCGAATCGATTTAATACCATGACGTTTATAATTCAATAGATAGAACCCTACCTTGTAGAGAGCTGTCTGACCCGAGGTCTGACCGATTGGTTGACAGGAAGGGATACTCTTTGCCATCCGTTTTCGGACTCAGTGGCGTAACATTGATTTCATAATGTGATAACGATATTTTGTATTAGATTTTTTAAATAAATTAGTGATATCCCAGTTTTGCTGTAGAACTCAAAACAATTGGTCCCTGAGTTTGACCACCAATATCATAAAAACAGAGGTGGGAAGAAATTGCGTTAATCATCATTCATCACCATACACTAAAATTATAAAAATTCCGTACATATGCCTATTATTTTAACAATTAACTCTCTGTAAATATATTTTGTATAAATTAATAAAATAGTTAAATATCACCTCGTTTTACATATATTTAGTTTGTAATTTTTTTCCTCAGTTTTAAGAAATTATAAAAAAGTATAGCCACATATCCATTCATTAATTTTTATGGCAATTTAAAAACTGTCTATGTTAAATAAAAAAAGTGTAGTTGTTGACGTGTTCTTTTGTTTTCAGATTTAAAACGAGAGGCCACAATATGTCACATGCTCAAACATCCACATATAGTAGAATTATTAGAAACATACTCATCCGAGGGGATGTTATATATGGTTTTCGAATAGTAAGTATTTCTTTTATGTTATAAATATTACAACAGTTTATAAAATATCCCATTGTATTATACAGGCTGAGTCATACATAATGAAAATTGAGTAATTGGAAATTCTTAGGCTCAAAATATGAGGATTTAACCAAACATGCCTAAAACATCGGTTAAATTAGAGCAATATTGCGTTATTTTCTTACTAAAACCCGAAGACCAACAAAACTTAATTATCTGACTTGGTTTTTCAAGTATGTATCTGGAAAAAATTGAAAATTTTGTATTTTGTTCTTTTTTCATATGTAGCTTATTTGAATAATTCGGGGCTTAAATGAAATTTCAACATAGGATTATGTTACATCGTTATAATCAGAAAAAAAGCTATTTACTGATGTGAAAATTCAGTATGGCTGCCATAAGGAAAAGTTACGTTAATGATGATTCTGAGCGAACGAAATTAATTTTATAAAAATCACATAAAACACAAAAAGTTGCTCTATAGTGTTTTTATAGAATATATATTGGATGTCAAATAAACAACGTACAATTTTCTCCAAGTATCTGAAAATTAAATTAGATAATTAAGTTCCGTTGACTAAAAGGTCTTAGCAAGAATATCACGCAACTTTTCTCTAATTTAACCGATGTTGTAACTTGCAAGATAAGCCAGATCTCTATGTTGGGAAAGTTAAAGCCGAACACCCTATATAATATATATAATAACAAAATATACCCTATTTTGATACTCTTTTCATTATTACGCCACTGGACAGTAGTTTTATTAACAAAACACATACCATTTTATTAACATTTTCTTTCACAAGCAGAAAATTTGTTTTGTAATAGATGACAAATTTTAACCACCCAAAACTCAATTAAGTAAAAATTAGCAAAAACTTAAAATTCGAATGACAACTCTAGCTGTAGTTTTCTACATTGCTTTTATATATCGTATAGATTCCGTTTTCGATAAGAATTTAAATCTCGTATTCTACACGTATTCTAAAAAATAAAAGTATTTAATTTTATATTCTAGAAAATAATCTCCAAAGTTTTAACAGCGTATTGATTAAAACCGAGGATTAAGTTATTGTTCTTTGATAAGCGGGGTTTTACGGCCAAGTAATATTTTATAACCTGAGAACGGCCGTCTCTGAGATTGCTACGTTATTAAATTTCATTTTCAATTTTTCATGTGTTAAAAGTAAAAGGATTGTTTGGAGCGATCATAGCGTTCATGTCTCTAATGTTGACGTTCACGCCATCAATTTTTGTATATTTCAAAGACGTGTAGATTTTCCATCAGTTTATTTTATTATACATGCGCAGAATTGTAGCAATTACCAGAAACGTATATTTTCTGGGGCTATAACAGCAACCGACAGCTGCCAAATAAAGTAGCAATTGAACGATTTGGAAATTTGAAATTGATGACGTGAACGCCAACATTGTACACTTAATTTCAATAAAAACTGGTACACTTTCTTTTAGCTATATAAATCATTCGTTCTTTGATTGATATTAATAATCTTACAAATGTCACTTTGACGTTAATCAGTGGCGTCATTATTAAAAATGGTTCGACATCTAACAGATATTCAAAAATTTGTTTCTAAAATTGAAGATGGTTGGTCCATAAGAAGACTTGCTGCTGAATACAATGTGAGTAAAACCACGATAATGAGTGTTAAAAAAGAATGGGAAACCAACCAAACGGTATCCCGTAAAGTTGGTTCCGGTAGGCCCAAAAAGAGCAATAATCAAGAAGATGAAAATCTTATAAATTACCTAATAGAAACCCCTTTTCAGACTGCAGTAAATGCAATTTCAGAGACAAATTTCCCTGCTTCGGTATCTACTGCTTGCAGAAGAATAAAACTACAAAGCGACTTGAGTTGTTCAGCGGCTAAAAAATACAAACTTTTAGAAGAAAAGAAGCAGGGTAGGATTATTTTTGCACTCAACTATATAATCAATGATGAAAACTTCTGGGGACAAGTTGTCTTTTCTGACGAAAAGGTTTTTAAATCCTGTAACGATGGACATGTTCGCGTATATAGGCCTCCTTTCACTAGTTACGACGAAAAATATACTTTCGATCCACAAATATCAGGAAGGTTTTCAGTCAATGTCTGGGCTTGGATGAGCCTAAATGGGTTAGGTGTGTGTTGGAACAGTGGTGGTCATCTCAATTCCATTAAATATATTGAAATATTAGACAATATTATGTTGCCGTCAGTAATAGAGGTGTTTCCGGAAAATAATTTTATTTTCCAACAAGATAACTGCTCCATACATACGGCAATGGTTTCTTAATAAAAACATAGAGTTGTTACCGTGACCATCTAAAAGTGCGGATTTAAATCCAATTGAAAATGTATGGGGACTAATGGTGAAACATATAAGAAAATTAAATAACCATCCAAATAATGCCCAAGAATTGGAAGGCATAATTGAAGACGCTTGGTAGAACTTCTCGTAAGAAGTTGACCTTGCAAGAAATCTGATTTTGTCCATGCCTGCAAGACTTCAGGCAGTTTTAGACGCTAATGGAGCAATGACAAAATATTAGTTAATTCTGTATTACGTAATTGAAGGTCATTTATTTTATTTTTTTTACTGTATTTTTATGTTCAGTTTGCATTGTTTACATTTTTTTAATCTCAAGTGGTATTTTTGTGTTCTTATTTTAAAAATAGAATTATCATTATTCAGTTAGTATTTTAATTACAACCATTAGTAGAATTATCCGTAACAAATATTATTTTTTTAAACAATAATATGGCAGGCTTGAAAATGTTTTGAAAAAGTTATTTTCTAATTATTTTTTAAAATTCCATTTGAATAGAATAAAAGAGAAAGGTTTAATAAGTTTAAAAACACAAAGAAAACCGATCTCCTCAAAAAAACCCAGGTCCGGGGTAAATCACCTCTTCTCCACCCCCCTCTCGACATGCCTGGCCAGCCCTATTTACAGACATATGCACACAACTAAACTATTAAGATTTTCGATTACAAGAGTTGTACCAGTTTTTTTTTGAAATCAAGTGTACTCTCTGTATCTTCGAAAGTCTTTATTTCTGGCTTCCAGTGCTTCTTCCGAAAACATTCCGATAGGCAAAACAGCAGATTTTATAGTATCTGCTCCATGGATAAGCAATTTATGTAAACTAGAGGGCCTATTATACCACGGGTAAAAATCCACATAGTCTTCTGCAGTCGCTTTTGCATACTTTCTAAATGATTGTATATCTACAGCATATCCACATGAAATTGTTTGCAGTATCACATTCAAACGCTTTATCAATTTTTCATCAATTCCTGTGATGGAAGATGCAAGAGCAGATTGGTCAAAAAAGCGACTGGCAGTATTACCGTCATTTGTTGTACCATATCCGGGTTTCGGGATGTCCACTAATAATCCCATTTTTACCCTTAATTCATTTTGAATATATTTTTTTGTTTCTTCAAACTTTTTGTTGTCCTCATTTTTGCGCATTTGCCATTTTTTCACATCCCGACGATATGCGATGTAAAGAAGACACTCAAAGCACCTAATCCATCCATGGGTGCAATGTAGAAAGCCCGTATTCATATTTGCTCACATCTGAGGACTGTTGATGTTGTTGGATAAATTGCAAATCGTTCATATTTTTCGGCATTACTCCACAGATTCCACATGTTTGACTTGACGTATCACTGATTACTCCAAACATTTTTCCATCAATCATCGTTAATTTGAAGCAAGAAGAAATGACGATTTCCTGTCCACTAATAGAAACTTTGGTAGGCAATATAGTTTCTATTTGTTGTTCTATATTCTGTATCTCTCGTTTACTTAATTCTGCAGTTTCTTTCTCAAATAAAAATTTTATAGGTCTGCAGAACCTGGTAGAAGACGGTGACGGGTTGTGCCATAAGATGGTATTAGTTTTATTTGCTCGCAAGTGCAAGGGTACAATGCAAACCGAAAATAAACTGGAATCCCTTTTTTTGTTCTACATCATCTCCAGAGAATTTCTCTTTGTGGGCAGAGTGCCCAGAACTTCCATCACATCTCCACTTGTAAATTATTGTTAGGCCGTCTGATAAGTCATCGCTTTTTTGAGATAACACTTCCTCTTGAATCGTTGCTAGTCTGGTTATAGTGTGGTCAACAAGGGCCTGAATCGTTATTTCTGCAGATGTTCCACTAATTGTTATTGGTTCCGAGCACTAGTACTACTTAGTTATTGTTAAAGTTAAATTTAATGAGATTATTAAATATTATGCTCAAATTATTAATGACTTTTTTTAAATTTATGCAGTTTTCCTATTTTTTATATACGTATAACATCTTTAAAATTATCTTTTATTAAGATTTATATCATAGTCTGAAACCAACATTAATAAAATCGAAATTGTGACCAGCGGTAAACGAATGTCCTGGATGCTACATAGGACAAACAAAGCAAAAACTAAGAAATCGGATCTCTAATCATAGAAATGATTGCAATATAACGAACGCGGATAAAACCAACAAAACTGCTCTTGCTACCCATTCGTTTACCACTGGTCACAATTTTGATTTTAATAATGTCACTATTTTAGACTATGAAGTAAATTTTAATAAAAGAACAATTTTAGAGGTGCTATATAAAAAAATACAAAAACTGCACAAATTTAAAAACATGACTTGAGCATAATATTTAACAATCTCACTAAATTTAACTATAACAATAATTAAGTAATACTAGTGCTCCTAATAATAAATCATTAATAATTTGGGCCATTATGTAGTAGGTCCACATTCAATTTCAATTTTTAAAAACTAGTACTTCTCTTTTTGATATGTCCGTATATTGGTATATGTAAATAATAATATAAATAAAATTATTAAGAAAGAAAAGGAAGGGAGAAAAAAACAACAAAAACAAGAGTTATCTAGTATTTTATTAGATTCTAAACAACCATCGTTGTGACAAGGTGAACCTATGCCTGAAAAAATATTAACAGATTACGAATATTTCTTTCTTGTTCATATTTATTGCAAATTACAAATCCCCCAATTGTGTTTTCATTTAGGGTTCACACCTACCGAAGATGCATCGCTGCTCATGGTGGAGGTCGCAATCGCGATCGATGTCATCGATGTCACTTCTATGTAAACCACTCCTGCTTCATTAAGCCGGGTACTCATATGCGCTCCGTATCTGTATTTGTATCATGTATTGTAACGGATACTGTAACAAAATTTTGAATGTGTACGTCTTGCGTTCCATGTTCGCGAACTTATTAAGAACATGAAGAGCGATCCGAGCGCCTGTCGGTAAACGCCGCGAACACAAAGAGGAACGGTCCAGTGTTGTGGACGGTTCGTAGCTGGAACGCAAGTCAGTACGTGTCAGTGTTCCGATCATGTATCGAAACACTGCATGTTTCCAAGACGACATGTTGCTGTGAACTTGCTTCGAACACTGCGGGTCAAGATGATCGCAGGTCGTTACGTCGACTATTCGCCTAGGCGTACATACAGCGAACTGATACTGTAACTGTTACAATACATGATACAGATACAGATACGGAGCGCATATGAGTACCCGGCTTTAGATGTGTGATCACACATACATACCAAGAATACTAGCAGCATTTCACCCTCGCGCCGTTTACATCGAGGTCTAGCGCAATGTCGAAGTCGACACAAATTTGTTTTTCCATCGCTGTGGAAAGGAAGGCATTGTGGTAGTTTGCATCGGATTGGTTGAGATCATTTGACACGCTTCCACTCGTACTCTTCGTCGTACACCACACAACCAGCACAGAACACTGAAACGATCTCTGATATGTCCACTCATCATCAACATTCATCTCGACCTCAACCAAGACCAAGACCGCCTTGATCGCCAACTCCACTGCGAGCAGCGAGTCATCCTCAGCATATACGTACCCTAAGAGGCTGAAACACGTGTAGAGTTTTTAAAAATCGCTGAATTTTCTTGCAAATAACATGTTATAATCTTCACAAGTTTCATAATTTTCTGTTAAATAAAAACATGACATACATTCAGGTGACACCGTCAGCATCCTGTCTTTCAGTTACAGGATTTTTAAAACGCGTTGCATAATACTGATACCTTTTCATGAAATCATCTGTGGAAGCATGTAACAGCTACCAGACTACCCTGTAGAGCTTCTAAGTACAAAATGCTTTGGCAAACATCCAACGACTTATCGAATTAAAATCGTTTGAGGCCCGTAAACAAATAACTGAATTTCAAATGATTAATTCATTTGCCGCTTTGAGTGCGAGAAATAAAAATAAATTAATGTCTTTTATTAACTGGCTTGTTTCAATAAGCGTGTGTTTGTATCAGCGCAATAACAATAAAAAATCTAATTTTAGAATATATCGGGAATGAAACAGACCTGAAAACA
Source organism: Rhamnusium bicolor (assembly GCA_029963845.1). Taxonomy (NCBI): domain Eukaryota; kingdom Metazoa; phylum Arthropoda; class Insecta; order Coleoptera; family Cerambycidae; genus Rhamnusium; species Rhamnusium bicolor. Next base: position 622,958 of record JANEYF010003318.1, on the reverse strand, counting down.
ATCTCGATTTATATGCCCGTGTCGCAATCATTCGAGTGTTTTAAAGGGTTGATCAACACGTTTGTGATATATGATATAAACGGACCATTTTATGACTGTTTACCGATACTAGAACGGCGATGATTTGGTAAATGATAGCGACTTCCTTATTGAAATGTGCGGGAGTGATTGATAATGCTAGTTTGCGTCTAAACTTTTCGATTGTTTGCATATATTGATTAATCTCTTGTTTTCTTACTGGCTGGTAACAGCATTTGAAAGCAAATACCGAGCCCCTCGAAATCACAGACAAATGGAGGGGTACGCTTATTGTGAGACAATTGTTAGGTAAATGAGTCATTTATTTTGTTTGAACTAACGACTGCGTCTGATGCAATGTTTATTTATATGGGGTGGGCCTTAAGTTCTTGGACGGTAATTAGCCGAGGCAACAAAAAAATAAATCAATATTCTCCATTATACAGGTATTGTGAAAAGTGTGGTATACAAAACGTGTTAATATGAACCAAAAACTAATTACAGGGTACGTTACTAAGTTTATTTTTGTCATCAGAAGAACAAAAGACTGTCAATAGGAAAAGGTATATACCTAACTTGCATTTTTTTATTGAGCACCCTGTATAATTTTAATTGGTTGAATAACCATTTCATTCTAATTTCAGTGATATAGTACACTTTATACTTTGATCCAGTAGTTTCCGATTTATTCGCAAAAATGTAAAATATTTATTGCATGTATAGTGTGCCGTGGAAACAAAATGGTAGTAATTTTTGACATATAAACAAACAATATTTAAACATGTCAGTGTGACGTAGAGTTTATTGTGCTTTTTGTAGTTATTTCATTCAAGTTGATTATTATGAATATTAATAATTTATTTCCACTACATTATATCATGCAATAAATATTTGACATTTTTGTGAATAAATCGGATCAAAGTATGCTATATCACTGATATCAGAATGAAATATACTACCCAATTAATTAAAATTATATAGGGTGTTCCATTTAAAAAATACAAGTTGGGTATACCGGGTGTAATGGGATCATGGTACACCCCCTTTTCTCCTTTAGTTTTGAAGATAATTTATTGAAATTTGGGATATCTTATATACATAATAGGCAGCACTTTTAAAATGGTTTTTGGGACAATACTCAATTTTTTCAAATGGAATCATATTGGTACCGTGGTACCATTTATTAGTACTATTAATAAGGAATTTATTTATATGTAGTATTAAAATGCGCCATAAATACAAACAAAATTACAGCTAAAAGAAAATAAGAAAATACAATTTTGTTCTAATTACCTTGTTATACATAAGGTGGCTTTGGAATACAAAAAATGGACACAAAACATTACAACAGTTGTTCAAAATGCTGTCCATTAACGTCAATGCACTTCTGAACTCGCATAGCTGTTTCTTGAAGAAAGTTCGCCAATTGCTGGGTCGTTATGCTATTAATTGCGCGTCCTACTCGTAGCTCTAGGTTTTCACGGGTTGTAAAGGCGGTTGTGTAGACAATATTTTTTAAATGACCCCAAATAAAGAAAACAAGGAGTGTTAAATCAGGTGACCTTGGAGGCCACCTCACAGGACCATTCGTCGAAATTACGTTTTCTCCGAATCTCCGTTGAAGGTAATCCATTACCTTCCTTGAATTGTGGGGAGGAGCGCCATCTTGTTGGAAATACATTCCCTGTCGTAAATGGAAAGGTAATTCAGCCAAACTGCCCTCAATTTCATTTTGCAGAAATCCCAAGTATCTGGCACCAGTCAGGGATCCTTCAAAAATTATTGGACCAATGATTCTACTACCGATTATTTCAAGCCAAACATTGAAACTGAACCACACTTGAAAGTTACCCCCCTCCCGTAATAAATTTTGATTTTCTTGTGACCAATATTTTGTATTATATCGGTTAAACAATCTCAAATTTGTAAAGCTAGACTCGTCCTAAAATCATTCCCAAAAAAATCATTGTTTGGCTGCACGTTTTTCTGCAAAATCCAATTGCAATATTCCATCCTACGTTCGTAATCATTTTCGTACAAGTGCTGGTGCAATTGGGATTTAAAAGATTTATAGTGGTATTTGTGCAAAGTTCGGCTTACTGTTTGGCGACTGATTTCCAATTCAAACCCAATTTGCTCTAAAGAAACAGTCTTATCAACTTCTACTCGAGCCAAAACATTAATTTCCGTTCCTTCGTCAAGAATGAAATTTTCTTCCGGATCTTTGTTGGGATCACTTCGGAATTGATTTTTAAGACGATTAAAATAATTCCTCGCTGGACATCGTCTATCAGGATATCGTTCAGCATAAAGGTGTCTAGCCGCAACGGCATTTTTTCTACATTCCCCATAAATAATTAACATGTCCACTTTTTCATCTCTTGTATAAATTTGCGGCATTTTGAACACAATTAACAAGAATTTTAAACAATTTTTAAAGACACAATAAAAACACCGGTAAACCAACAAATGTTTGTCAAGCTGAATATTTCATTGTTTTCAAAGCCACCTTAGTTAGTTACTTCTTAACATTTAATTAGAACGAAATTTTATTTCTTATTTTCTTGTAGCTGTAATTTTGTTTGTATTTATCGCACATTTTAATACGACATATGAATAAATTCCTTATTAATAGTACTGATAAATGGTACCACGGTACCAATATGGTTCCATTTGAAAAAATTGAGTTTTTCCCCAAAATCATTCTGATGAACTTTATTTGCTCATAAATTACATAATTTAGTATTTTTGACAAGATTTAGATTTTTCTAGCAGTACACGGATCATTTAGAATAAATCGGAGCCATCATGGCACACTTAAATGGAGAACTAAAAATTATATTATAAAGAATAATGACGTTTGAAATGTCACTTATTTGGTATCGTTGGATCCAGAAAATTATGCAGAATTGAAAAATGCAATAATATACAGGGTGTTCCATTTAAGAATCGAAAGTTAGTGAAAAAATCACGTATGTCAAAAAGTGCTGCTTATTATGTATATGGGATATCAAAAATTTCAATCAATTATCTCCAAAACTAAAGAAGAAAGGGGTGTACCATAATCCTGTTACATCCGGTATATCATATTCTACTGACAATCTATTGTTTTTACTAATACCAAAAAAAAAAAACTTAGTAACGGACCCTGTAATTCGGTTTTTTTGTTCAAAATTTTGGTTTAAAAATAGAAGAGTTATCAGATCGAAATGTTATCAAAATAAAATGACTACAGTGTAGTTTTAAATTGTTCTTGCAGATGAAGTGGAAGTAGACATTTATATTTGGTCGCTTATAAATATTTAAAAAGCCAAAGAAACTTGAGATATTTAAAATTGTTTTAGTTTTTAACTTTTTGGTGGAATTGACGTGATTTATTGACTTGTATATTAGATAGAGATGTGCTGGTGACATATTCTCGAGGTCAATTTTCAACTTAAATTGAATGGTCCAGAGTTAACTGCGATATCCCTTACCAATGTCGAGATATTTTGTTTCCAAAGCAATCTGTTTTAAACAAAACCAGCAATAAATCTAAATGAATGTAAATAATAATAAACATGAGGTTTTAAACTCGTTTTAATCAAGACACACGTTTTAAAAATTTCCAAGGTACACTAGAACAATTCAATTGTTTTTCTCGACAATTAACCCTTTTTACATTAAAAATGCTTGTCACCGTCATAATTAAATATAAAGATAGCAAATTATATATTTACGGAAACCTTGCAAATTACCAATTTTTTTTTAAGATCAAAGCCAACTATGATTTCCGTTTAAAAGAAGTGGAATTTGGCGCATAGATCAAAATTAACGACTTTATGAAAAAGCGGTTTTTTTTAGACTATTAATCTACGTAAAAAGTGCCTTTAGAAAGTTTTTACCGTATGGAAGAGTATCCACAAATAAAAAAAAGTTATAGAACCCACCCAAAAAAAAAAAAAAAAACAGTCTTGGTCTATATCTCGAAAACAGTAAGATATATCGAAGTTAACTTCGGATCACTCAATTTGCGTTGAAAATTGACCCCGAGAATATGCAATCTCTGTTTCACTATCTGACGCATAAGTGGGTGAAACACATCAATTCTTACCAATTTGGGACACCGCACATACAATGGTAATAACATCGAAATCCTAAAACCATTTTGAATTAACCATGTTTGGTATTTTAAATATTTACAATAAACTAAAAATAACGACTACAAAATCCGATCCATAAAGTAAACCGTAAATAAATGAATCATACCTTTTTGTAGACACGATCTCGAGTTGAAACCGGGCTGACATTTGCTCCGAAGTAAAGTGAAAAGTTACCAATACTTTTGTATTTATTAACGCCTCATTCTACTACATCCTGCTCCTATATGTAATCCAATATTGTACTTGCGGCCGCAGCAATAGCTTTGTTCAAAATGCAAACCCATTCATATGTATTATCGCTGTGTCCTTTTGTATCATTTGTCAATTTGTTACAGTATGGATGGTTCAGATTTGTGCTACGAGGTAGTCCGGAGAGCTTCAGCGGGATTCGTTTACAGCGAGGCCGTAGCCAGGCAAGTAAAATTTATCACTTAGCACTAACAGTGAATTTCCTATTTTTATTTTACCCGAACGACTTTTCCTTGACACCGTCTTCATTATTTAAATTTACACTGTATTTGTTCGCGAAAGGGGGGTAATACAACTGTGTTAATGGTTATTTTATGTTTATGAACCCTTTCGCGAAAGAATATTATGGTGACTTTTTACGATTGCGTGTCCAGCGTTGGCGTTTACTTAAAATGAAACTCTCCCAAGTAATTAATACTTGAAATAGTTCATCCCGATAATAATTGGTTCTACCTTAACTTTGTCAATTCACTGGTCAACAGTAAACATATTTTGGTGATAAAATCATTGTTTAACACTAATATGGCATTTATAGCGGGGGCATGGTATTCGGCGGTCTTTTACCCTTCTTATTATGTGAATTTTGTGAATGATTTGTACAGGGTGAGCAAATTTCGATATTTGTATAGGGTAACTCGGTAACTGTAAGAGAAACAAAAAAGGGAAGACACATTCTCGATCTCTTTTTTTGTTTTCTAGTTATAAACAAAAGTTCGATTTTTCGACTTTTAGACACATGTCAATATCTTGGTTGTTTGTAAAGTTATGAAAAAACAACTTTTACATTCATGAGGCACTTTTTTCTGTATAATACAGTGGCGTCGAGAAATTTTAAAAAAAGGTGCAATTTCGAGTTATGGCATAAAGTTGTATTTTTTAAATGGGAATCATAGTTGGCTATGGTTTAGTTAAAAAAGGAATATTTTTTTCTCTTTCAAACTATATATCATATGTGGGGTTGCTCTTGATGTGTAAATATTTAATAGCAAAAATAATCTTTTAGTAGATTTATTTTTGCGTTTTTTTTTTGTATTTATTCCAAGTAATCGTGTGTCATCTATGACAGTGCTTATCCGTTTGTCAGTAAATTGCATATTAATAATTTTGTTTCCATCATAATTAAACCCCATTTAATCGTAAAAGTGAAGATATCTTACGAAAATTACGTGAAATATGATATGCTAGAATGCTTTGTTCAAAGTAATGCAATTGTGATAGTGCATCTGAAATATGTTTCAATCGCTATCTAGAAAAAAGACAACCTAATAAAGCTATTTTTAGAGGTTAAAAGAAAATCTCATTCATTGTGGATCCTTCAACAAGCCAAGACCAAAAAATTACAACATTGAAGATGCTGAGGAAACTTCTATAACATTAATTGGAATGGCGGTTGCAAATTCTTCAATTTCAAGTCATCAAATTGAAGCTGATTCTGGGATTTCAAGACGTCGAGCTTTGGATATTTTGAGGACACAAATTCAGGCTTAATACAATAAAGAAACAACATCACCTGCAACCAACTGATCTTCAGCGACGATTGGAGTTTTGCATATGGTATTATCAAAAAAGTCAACAAGATCCATTTTTCTCTAGAAATGTAGTTTGAACAGATGAAGCTTACCTTAGCAGTGCAGGAATTTTCAACGGGCATAACGAGCAATAAAGAAGGTTTAGTGCCATATCCCCAAAAAAACAACTATGCAGCTACGGACACGTGTTTCGGAGTTATTGCCCCTCATCAGCGTAGCGTAGCTAAAGAATTGGATCTAGGATGGGATAGATCAGGAACAAGAACTAAAAATAAAGCTGGAAAGTACAGTACACAGTACTCAATTAGTGCCTTCATGTTCCCATGTGCCACAATTGGGGCCTCAATGAGCACAGTCAACACACTTAAATATAAACTGAACTGAATAGAAGGATGGGTCACTTTATGGTTGTTAATATAATTCAAATTTGTACAGATGTTATGTCTTTAAATGTAGGGGTTTTTGCAAGATAGTAAATTATATTATGGTGTGATTTTTATTAACAGTGGATTATCAGAATAAGTTTAATAACGGAGAATTATTTAAATCTATTTGGTCGTTTAAGATGTAATTTTTATTCCTATTTCATTTATTAATTTCTAGCCCTTCTAATAAATTAAGTTTTTTACTTCTCCCACAAATATGTAATATTTTAGGTTGATGGTAATCAGTTATTGTATGACCAGAATCTGTTAGGTGTTTATAAAAGTTGAATTGTTGTTTTTGTGTGTGAATATGTTCTCTATGTCTGACTCCGAACGATCTACCTGCTTGACCTACACATGAGGCGTTACATTCTGGGCAATCTACCCGATATACACCACATTTTTTTAGAGATATCAGTTTTTTGTTTTACACTGAAAAGATATCTGCCTATATTTTTATTAGAACTAAAAGATGTTTTAATATCAAATTTAGAGAAAGTATTGCTAATTGAATAAGAGAGTTGACCTGCATATGGTAATGAAATGTATGTTTCAACTTTTTTCTCGTTAATAGTGGGATAAAGTTCTTTTTAAGAGGGACATTTTGTTTTTTGTAGATTAGATTGTTGATTATATTTTGAGGGTACCCGTTATGTGCTATAAGTCTTATTGTGTCTAATTCTCCTTTTAAATCTGTCTCAGATAGAGGTAAGCTGAAGGCTCGGTGTGTCATAGATTGATATTCGGCTAATTTGTGGGAGAGGGTTATAGGATTTCAAGGGGATAGTGGCGTCTGTAAAAGTTGGTTTGCGGTAACTATTATAGGAAAATGATGTTTTATGTCTTTTTATAGTTAAGTCGAGGAAGTTTATTGATTTGTTATTGTACTCTGTTTCTAAGGTAAAAGATATATTATTATGTGTGTTATTGATAAAATCAAGGAGTATTTTTAATTGTCTGTCTGTCTCTTTAAAACCTATCAGGATGTCATCAACGTACCTGTACCAAAAGATCATATGTTTTTTTGATATTGGAGAATCCAATATAGTTTCTTCAAGATTATCCATGAATATATCGGATAAAAGGGGGCTAAGTGGCGAACCCATAGGAAGCCTTGTTTTTTGTATAGATGTCCTCATTGAATTGGAAGTAATTTTGATCTAAACACAACTTGAATGTTTGCAGTATTTCATTTTTTAATTTTGGGATAATTTTGCGTTCTTCTAGTTAGTATATTTGAAATTAAAGGAAGTCATTCGAAAGGGGGGATATTAGGAAACATATTTTTCAACTTCTAGAAGAAAAATTAAAATTGCCTGTATACATTCATGGAGAAAAAGACCTTATCCTTTTTTTTTTTAAATAGGATCTTGTACTTTGTAGTGATATAACTGGTTTAATGAGCATAAACCTGATGACTGGACACTCAGCATAGATTCTTCTAAATATAGTTTAGGAGTAGCTTTCAAGCAATCACTAATCCCGGAGCTAAAAATATTCAAAATGAGCTATTCGTTGTAGCCGAGAAGATTATTCTGAATCCACTTTACACCAAATTGGAGTTAAAGTAACGTTTGTAAAAGCGATGGACAGAAACGAGCAAAGTTTCAAATATCTACGAAATAAATTTTCAAGACTCAGTGAAGCGACAATAAGGAAAGGTATTTTCGACGATCCTCAAAGACGAAGTATTTTTAAAGACTATCAATTTGATGAAATACTCCAAGGAAAGGATGGAGTCGCATGAAATGAATTTAAACTGGTAGTTAATGAGTTCCTTGGCAACAGGAGAGCTGAAAGTTACGAGGAAATTGTTGAACATCTCACGGCATACCAAAATCTAAGATGCAATATCTCCGTAGAAGTTCATTTCCATATTAATTTTTTCTGGAGCATTGTGGGGCGTTTGATGAACATAGGATCAGGACATCTGCAAGAGAAAAACGTTACCAAGGAAAGTGGAACTGCGCTATGCTGGCCAACTACTACTGGAATATGATCCGAGATTCTCCATATCTGGGAATTTTCGTGCTTCATATAGACGGAAATTCGTCGGATAGAGTATACATTTTTGCGCTGTTTATTTTACATATTGAATCCAAAATATTTTATATTTTCCCTTAATGTTTTATAGGAACAGTTTTGCATTTTTAGCTATATATCGTTTCAATTGGTTAATCGATATTTCCAATTAAAACTTATTTAAGTGGCTGAAACTCAGTTTACAATTAAAAGTTGGGTTCTTGTTATTAAATATAATTAATACAGCCAATAGGTACATGAATTCGAATACTAAATTTTAGAAATATTATTACAAATTCAATAATAATTAAAATTATTGCTTTACCTGAAGCCTTCAGGGAATAAGCATTTGCAAATAATATTTGTGCTGGAAAATGCGTATTTATATTTTTATATGTACACTGAACTGATTCTGCGGTTGGCTCCTTGTGAAGCATCATCAAATATTTTAAATATATGAAGGAAATTTGCTTTTTAATGTTTCAAAAATATTTTATTAGAAACTCTACACCTGTTTCGACTTTTTAGGCCTTTGTCAAGAGTACAGGGAATACAAGATTCCCTATATCCTTGACAAAGGTCTAAAAAGTCGAAACACGTGTAGACTTGCTAATAAAATATTTTTGAAAGATTAGAAAGCAAATTTCCTTCATATATTTAAAATTTTTATATGTTTTTAATAGATCCTTACGGAAGCATAGAAAGGTCACACTATTCATATATTTTTTCTAACATGAAATTCTCAATTGCATGTCGGAATTCACAATTGTAAGTCGGAATTCACAATTGTAAGTCGGAATTCACAATTGTAAGTCGAAATTCACAATTGTATTTCGGAATTGACATTTGTATGTCGAAATTCTCATTTGTATCTCGCAATTCACAATTGTATCTCGCAATTTACAATTGTATCTCGCAATTCACAATAGTATATCGGAAATCACTATTATTATGTCGGAATTCACAGTTGTAAGTCGGAATTCACAATTGTAGCTCGGAAATTGAAATTGTTATGTCGAAATTCACAATTGTAAGTCGGAATTCACAATTGTAAGTCAGAATTCACAATTGTAAGTCAGAAAGCACAATTTTTATTCGGGATTTAGAACAGCAATTTATAAATCAGTCAGGACTGTACTTATTAATATACGTATTTTAGGCAGTAATTAAGAGTGATTAAGACCCAGTTGCATAGACTTTCCATAAATTATAATCTTTGTTAAGTGCCACCTATCTTTAAGCTTTTCTTATTATTAATTTACGTTGCACCAAAATTAGGTTTTTCTTAACAAAGTTAGCCGTCATAAGAAAGAAAAGGAAATGAATGGCAAACTCGTATGACTATCCTCTACGAATAGGAAAATAAATGGGTATTATTCTTTCTATAGGTCTTGGCATCATACGTTCTCTAGGATTTATTCATTATCAGCTATTAAATATATGTAAACAATTATTGACCTAATACTAAATAATGGATGGAGTCTTGGAAACAGTTTAAATGAGCTGAAGAAATTCAACATAAAGAGAGAAAGAGACATACCGTAATCCATAAGAAAGAAAAGGAAATGAAAGGCTACAGTCATATGACTTTAGCCCGCAAATAGGAAAATACCTGAGTATTATTTCATCTCTCTCTTTATTTTGGCAGAGTGCATGCCTCTCTAGGCTCCGTCCGTATTACATATTAGGTCAATGTAAACAATTGATACATAACCATACTTTTCTGTCAAAATTTGTGATCAAAATAAACTTTAGTTGTGCAACGTAAGTTAATAGTAAGGAAGGCTTAAAGAAAGGTGGCACTTAACAAAGCTTATTATTTATGAAAGTCTGTGCAACCTGATCTTAATTACTATTTGATTACTGCCTAAAACACGTTTATACAAAGAAGTAAAGTCCTGACAAATCGCTATCGTAAATCCCCAATAACAATTGTAAATTCCGACTTACAATTGTGAATTCGTCATAACAATATTGTGAATTCCGAGGTATAATTGTGATATCTGACATACGATGTAAATTCTGAGATACGGTTGTGATTCCAAGATATAGTTGTGAATTCCGACTTACAATCGTGAATTCCGACATAACAATTGTGAATTTCGAGATACAATTGTGAATTTCGACTTACAATTGTAAACTCCGACATAACAATTGTGAATTCCGACATGTAGTTGTGAATGCCGACTTACAATTGTAAATTTCGACATAACAATTGTGAATTCCGACATGCAGTTGTGAATTGCACGTTAGAAAAAAATATATGAATAGTTAGTGTAGCCTTTCTACGCTTTCGTATATCCTACTTACGACATGTGTATTTTAAGGAAATAAGTTATAAACAGAAAAAACAATGTGTACTTCATATGGTTTACGATTTCTGTTAGTGTCGATTATTCAGTGTCAAGGTGAAAAGTCGTTTAAGGTCGTAATCGTCGACTACGGACCTTCCCACATATTTTTAATTGCTTATTCGATAGTAGGTATTCGAAAATCTAATATCACTAAACGTTGTTTAAATTTGTTGATCCTGCAAGAATTAGTAGTCTTGCCATAAGTTCTGTTACAAACATTAATGCCTACAGAAGAGAAATAAAATATTGCAAACTTATATCAAAATTGTAATTTTATTTATAAACATGCACTGTCTCGAGAGGTATTTCTTCCGCTGCTTTCACGATGGATTGCTTTAGATTGTCCAAATTACCGTGGCGCTTCTTGCAGGCTATGTTCTCCAAAAGTGACCATAATTTATAATCCAGGGGATTTAGGTCCGGGCTCCCCGAGGGCCAATCTTCAGCGGCTATGAATGCTGGAACATTTTGCCGGAGCCACTGTTGAGTCGTTGTAGCTTTGTGCGCCGGAGCTGAATCTTGTTGGAAGACCCACTCTTGGCCAGCAAGGAGAGTTGCGTTTAGGGGTTTTACAACACCTACCAGCACATCTTGTTGGTAGACGCGCGCTCCAGCTTTAACACCCTGTTCACAGAAATGAATTTTGGTAACTCCCTAATAAGACACACCCCACCAAACCAGTACTGATGAGGGATGGTGCCCTCTCTGCACCCTCGGTATTTTCGATTTGGCTTCCTTAGACGAATGTGCATAAATTTTATCATTTTGTCGGTTGTAGCTCTCTTCAGTTGTGAAAATTTTCTCATCAGTGAAAAGAATGTTTTCATGACCATTTCTCTCGTGCCACTGAAGAAGGCGTTTCGCTCTTGCTAGTCTGATTTCTTTAAGAGCAGGAGTCAGTAAGTGGCCCGTTGATCTTCGATAAGCTCTCATATTGAGGTCATTCCTCACAATACGAGACATGGTTCTAGTCGACACATTCATCTCTCGTGAAAGAATTTTTTGTTTCCTTAACGGATTTCGACGGAGTCGTTCGCGGACAGCTTTAACAACATTTGGCGTCCGTACTGTTCTTGGTCGTCCACTTCTTTCTCGGTCCTGTATTCCACCAAGTTCATCGTATCGTTTAATGGCACGGTACACGAACATTCTTGAAATCTGTAGTGGTTTTAAAACTTCAAAAATCTCTGACTGCGATTTACCACATTTAAATAATGCAATCACAGCAATACAGTTTTCATTTACTCCCCATTCCATCCTAACGACTCGAGATATGCAATAATACTGATATGTATCAAGTAACAGGGACTAGACTTTGTGACGTGTTCGACCTTGAACACGCCCCGCCTATCTATTTCCAAACATCTGCAGGTGAAATATTTGTAACAGAACTTATGGCAGGACTATTATTTTATAATTTGTTTTCTTTTCTGTAGTCACTACATGCGGCAGATACTAGAGGCGCTGAGGTATTGCCACGAGAACGACATCGTCCACAGAGACATCAAACCGGAATGTATCTTGTTAGCGACGAAGGAAAATTCAGCCCCGGTGAAACTTGGCGGTTTCGGTGTTGCCGTACAGCTTCCTGATAGACATCCCATTAGCATGGGAGGTAAGTTAGCTTTATTACCCCTTTTTATGTAGTTTTATAGTCGATGTTTGGATATGTACGTACGAATATTTTGAATAAATAACTCGCTGACGCAACTTATTGACATAAGGACCCGCAGAAAATGTATAAGTAATTGAAATTCATAACACCACTCTAAAAGGAGACGCATGCCGGTTTCTAGTAGTAATGCTGGTTTATGTTCGTTGAATTTTTGATTCCTTTCTATTTTACTGTCGAAAAGTTTATTACGGCAATTACTATCGGAAATAATTTCCATTAGGCGATAATATTCGCGAACATAAAAATTTTACGGCTTAATCAACACAAAATATGAGGCAATATAACAATAACGAAACCAACAATAAAATTAAGAACATCTAAATTATAACAAAATTCTCTCTCCTAATCAATACGGATTTAAAGAAGGCATGAATACAGATAGTGGGATGTATGAGGTGGTAAAAACTTTATATAATTCTGTAGACAGCAAGAAAAAGCAAATTGCACTATTTCTGAATTTGGCTAAAGCCTTTGATACAGTGTCTCACGAAATGCTTATCAATCAGCTTGATGATTATGGAATAAAGGGTATAGCTAACGATTTGTTCAGTAGTTATCTTCAAAATAGAGAACAGTGTACAAAAATTGGTGACAGCAGAAGCGATTACAAAATAATTAAATATGGTATTCCACAAGGAACGGTCTTAGGACCAGTTCTTTTTAATATCTATATTAATGAATTACTTTACATCCCAGTTAATGGTAGCTTATGCTGATGACAATATTTTCTTGGTTGAAGGTGACTCCTGGGAAAGTGCTGAGAAGAAAGCAGTGGTAGAATTTTCTAAACTGCAACAATGGTTATCTGAAAATTTATTAACAGTTAATTTGGACAAAACTGAATTTATGTGCTTTAGCATTCAGGACAAAAACGTACCCAATATACATACACTTCATTTGCATACATATACATGTTTAGATATCAAACACTTGACTGCGAATGTTCTATGAAGCTACTACAAACAAAAACCGTAAAATACCTCGGAATAATAATAGATCAAAATTTAAAATGGATAGATCATATTCAACAGTTAAATAGTAAATTGCACAAGTTAGTTTTGAAATTCTACCACCTCAGAAATATACTACCTTTTGCCATATTAAAGACACTGTATCTGGCTTTAGTCGAGTCAGTTCTTAGATATGGGATAATAATATGGGGAAGCGCCTATTCAACAAATTTAGAATCTTTAAATATATCTCAAAAATATATAATAAAAGTAATCATGGGGAAAAACAAACGCTGCTTTCCAGAATTGCGTTTTAAAGAGTTTGATGTGCTAAATCTCCAACTTCTGTATACCAAATCAGTTCTTATCTTTACTCGCAAACATAAAAATCTGTTAAACACAATTGAAAACAACCATAATACAAGGCATAAATCTAACTTCAATGTCACAATCCCACAAGCCAGATATACAACTACTCAAAGATTTGCAAGTTATTACGGACCTAAGTTTTATAATCTTTTACCAGCCTATTTCAAACTTTATAATAATCTAAGTTTATTCTCAGATAAAGTATCTGAACATGTAAAAAAATAAACTAGATTTTCTAAGGATATTAGTAGGAGGTTGAGAAATAAATATAAAAAAAAAGAAAAAAAAAAGCAGCTGTCATCGTATAAGTGAATCCACAATAAAATTAGTATTAATTATATTAAGGTCGGTACACGCACAGATCGTTCTATGCTATCTAGGTGTACTCTGGAAGAAACAGAAATATGATATAACTCGTGTTATAACATGTTACTATAATTATGAAGTACAATGTTATTTATAAATTTTACTAATGTACATTGGCGAACAATATCTGTATCTGTAACTGTATAAATAAATTTACTTACTTACTTAAAAAAAAAAGTATACCGAAACGGTTCAAATAAAAATTAATTTATTAAGAATATGTTCATATTGAAAAAAAATTGTCTATATTATTTTTCAAGTTTCCCACTTATAATTCTCAATTTCACAAAAAAAACCACCGATTAAGATCACGCAACACAAATCTAGTAGGATGATGTCAGGTGAGCGAGGTGGCCAAGGAAGCGAGCTATCCCCTATTTATCTGTCTGTCATCGTAATATTTTTTCTCTATTCTGTCAGAGAAATGTGGTTAAATTACCTCGTCTAGAGATGTTCCACATTTTCCTTTATAACTTATAAATATTCCATGATGTTGTCTTCAACCATGTTGCAGCTTATGAAATAAGACACAACATTGTTGTTTGATATTAAGTCAGATATTCTTGCTGGTTCTGATAAAACGGGCAGCCTATTCTGCACCTCAGAGGTAAAAAGTATTAAGTCACGAATCAGAAATTGTTCAGGAGAGTGATAAAATGTTTATATCAAGTAAATGAAATATATCTCGAAGATGCTGTAACTTGGGGACTTTCAATTTTGTCTGTGCTGTGAAAGTATCAGTAAGTGACATGATGATAATTATATGATTTTGAAAAAAAAATGGTGGTAACATTAAGTTTGGTGACATAGTTCAAAGTGACCGTTTACCTCTGAGGTACAGATTATATAAAATATTGTTCGTTCAAATATCATAAATTTTAAATTTTAATTGTCAGATACAGAACCAATCAATTTTTTGCACAGTTAACGAATAGTCGTCTAGACAGAGTAATACAATTATTTTAAATGATGCGACCTATATTTCTTTTGATATGTGATCGGGTGACCTTAATAATTATCGGAGTGAACTAGAAGTAATGTATTGCTATGAGGCTAAATTAAATAAAAATGCTAGCATAAATGGTGGATCCCTTTACGAATTTGAAACCGTTTGATTATAATATCATTGTCAGTTGACAGGTTTAAATAAATATTCCACTATCATGTAATATACAAGGTGTTCGGCTTTAACTTTCCCAACATAGAGATTCTGTGTATCCTCGATGGTGACTCTGAGTGAACGAAACATATTACTTTTATTTTATAAAAATCATATAAAACACAAAAAGTTGTTCTAAGAACGAATTTTTCAGGTTTTTCCAGATATCTGAAAAACCAAATCACCCCAAGGTCTTAGCAAGAATATCACGAAACGTTTTTCTAATTTAACCGATGTTGTAACTCGCAAGAAAAGCGAGATTTCCATGTTGGGAAAGTTAGATAGATAAATTGATAGATCTTTATTTAGCACTGTCTGCTACATAGATACATAGATATTTAATTAAACCTAAATAATCTAACCTAAGTAATATTACTATTTCTAACACAAAAAACAAACAGATAAAAAGTAATTGTATCCGAAACTACTAGAATGAGTATATAAAATTGTAAGGTATTCGAAATATATTCAGACTTCAGACTGTTTTACTTAATTACTTGTGAGATATTTACATACATATTTATTAAATGTTTTTACACTTGGTGCATCCTTTATATCAGTTGGCAGAGCATTAAAAAGACGAAGTCCTTCATTAAATAATGAACCTTGTAAAAAGGATTTTTTGACACACTCAACGTCATAGTGATTTTTCCGTCTGGTATTGTAACTATGTATATCTGTACGTTTTTTTGGATTTTGTAGATAGATAGGTACTTCTTCTCTACTTATTTTATATATTAAAATTAAATTATGCTCTTCTAATGCACTGCTCAATTGATAACCAGTTTAGCACGTTTAACATAGATTTCACAGGAGTGTAGATATTACATTTTAATATAATTCGCATTGCTTTATTCTGCAGTATTTGCAATCTATTTATTTTATGAGTATTATATGCTATCAAAAACGATACGCAATATGTGAAATCTGGATAGACTATGGTGTTATAATTCAGTAATTTACTCCACTGTGATAAATTATGTGATATCCTATGAAAAAATCCAATCTTCTTTCCAATTTTTTTACATATGTAATTCATTTGATGACAAAATGTTAGTTGTGGATCTAACATAACTCCTAAATATTTAATTTGCTTCACGATTTCAATCGGACACTCATTAATTTTAACGACATAACTATTAGCTAAGTTGATTTAAAAAATTATAAACACTTTTTTACTTGTCTAATTTTCACTTTATTTGTTATTTTACAACTAGTTTCATCCTATTCGGACATTTTCAAGTAACTAAATTATACACAGATTTTACTTTAATTTAAATATAAACTGACCTGAATAGAGGGATGGGTCACTTTATGGTTGATAATATAATTCAAATTTGTACAGATGTTATGTTATTAAATGTAGGGGTTTTTTCGAGCTAGTAAATTATATTATGGGGTGATTTTTATTAGCAGTAGTTTATCTGAATAGGTTTAATAACGGAGAATTATTTAAATCTATTTGGTCGTTTAATATGTTGTAATTTTTATTCCTATTTAATTTATTAATTTCTAGCACTTCTAATAAATTAAGTTTTTTACTTTTCCCACAAATATGTAATATTTTAGGTTGATGGTCGTCAGTTATTGTATGACCAAAATCTGTTGAATGTTTATAAAAGTTGGAATGTTGTTTTTGTGTGAATATGTTCTCTATATCTTACTCCGAACGATCTACCTGTTTGACCTACATATGAGGCGTTACATTCTGGGCAATCTAACCAACATACACCACATTTTTTAAAGATATCAGTTTTTTGTTCTGCATTGAAAAGATATCTGCCTATATTTTTGTTAGAACTAAAAGATGTTTTAATATTAAATTTGGAAAAAGTATTGCTAATTGAATAGGAGAGTTGACCTGAATATGGTAATGAAATGTATGTTTGAACTTTTTTCTCGTTAATAGTGGAATAAAGTTCTTTCAAGAGGGACTTATTTTGTTTTTTGTAGATTAGATTGTTGATTATATTTTGAGGGTACCTGTTATTATGTGCTATAAGTCTTATTGTGTCTAATTCTTCTTTTAAATCTGTCTCAGATAGAGGTAACCTGAAGGTTCGGTGTATCATAGATTGATATGCGGCTAATTTGTGGGAGAGAGGGTTATAGGAATTAAAGGGTATAGTGGCGTCTGTAAAAGTTGGTTTGCGGTAAATATTATAGGAAAATGATGTTTTATGTCGTTTTATAGTTAAATCGAGAAAGTTTATTGATATATTATCGGTCTCTGTTTCTAAGGTAAAAGATGTATTATTATGTGTGTTGTTGATAAAATCGAGGAGTATTTTTAATTGTCTGTCTGTCCCTTTAAAACCTATTAGGATGTCATCAACGTACCTGTACCAAAAGATAATATGTTTTTTTGATATTGGAGAATCCAATATAATTGTTTCAAGATTATCCATGAATATATCGGATAAAAGGGGGCTAAGAGGCGAACCCATAGGGAGCCCTGTTTTTTGTGATGATGTCCTCTTAAATTGGAAATAATTTTGATCTAAACACAACTTGAATGTTTGCAGTATTTCATTTTAATTTTGGGATAATTTTGCATTTTTCTAGTATATTTGAAATTAAAGGAAGACATTCGAAAGGGGGATATTAGGAAACATATTCGACACATCAAACGATACTAATTTTATAGAGTTGGGGTCAATATTTAGGCTGTTTAATTTTACTGTTAAGTCTAAGGAGTTATTAATTGTATTTTTGGGCTTAAATTTTGTAATAGATAAAGATAAATTTAGTGTTAATTGATAGTCTAGTTTTAATCATCTCCATATGATGCCAACTTGGTTGCCCAAAGGCGCGTCAGTGCAGTTATGGTGTTATGTTAAGAGTTTTGATATTTAATAGAAAGTAATTTTCCTCCCGGATTTCTGTTAATAGAAACTGCGGTAAAATTGAGAACATGACACTGCCATTTGAAATATTAAAAAACTGTGCCTCACATCCAAAACAAAGCAGACATGCACATTAGAAATCCGACGTTTCATATTAACCGCAAGATTTAATGCTATGACACTATTCTCCCCTAACGAGAAGCCTTCGCTAATGAATTAATCTCAATTTAATTTTGTTCTCAGTATTGTTAAATGTGTATTTAGAATTAACAACCTCATTAACTTTCTATAATAATCTGCTGGGGCCTCCATGGCGAATGTGTTGCGTCACCGAGTTAATTACAGTTTTACAACATGAATTCCTTATTACCCTAGGAGCCAGTAATGAATTTTATTAACGCCTCAACCGCAAGTTATTTGCACGAGACAGTTAGACAGTTGGTATCTTGTTAACATCTCGACTCATTACAAGTCGCAGGATGTAAGATTTCGTTGGAACAAAAGTAACCTGACACGATTTCGTTCGTAAACTTGTACATTTTAGGTAGACGATTCATTAGAATTTATCTTTTTGCTTAATTGTTTCAGAGGCTATACGGTCGAAAACATACAGGCCATTATTATATTTAAAAAATGTCATTTTTAACTTAGACTTTTAAATAATTTAAGTCCTTGGTCCTTGGGGAGACGAAGTAACTACAAAAGCATTCGTAATAATTATTAATATTATATTGGTGGTCAATTGCGCGCATATGATTTCTTATTAGCAATTTGCAGATAAATTCTGTTGTGGAACATTACAAGATATGATTTAGGACAATATATAAGTAGTACAAAGTGATTTTATGTCTGGGAGAGGGTGCGAGGGTCAGATATTTGATATTCAACAGTATTTTGAGGAAGGAATGTAATGAATTTGATGATATAAAAGGATAAACTTTCTGACATGCGAAATAATACGCGGTGTCATTCCAAAGTTGTGGGGTACTATGTAGCTCCGTTAGGAAGTTGCATTGTAACTTATCGCGAGAATCAAGCAAATGAAAAAAAATAGGGAATTATTTTGGATATCATCCAATTCATCTTTTACTCATATTTATCTGTCATCTAGACAATTTCCGTGGGTGCATTGTGAAGAAGTGTCCCGCAATGAAAACAAATTTTTCGATCAAAAGGTCAAATTTTGACAGCTCCGCGCAAAAAAATATTCTCAATTTCATCGGGATTTCAGCATAATTAAAGTTAGGATGTGTTGGAAATTATTTATCGTAAATTAAAAAAATTGTGCAGGGTCTTTTAATAACTGATAAATCTCATCACTTAATATTATATTGTAAAATCTATGATTTCGCCGTAAAAAATTCATAACTAAACAAGAGTAAAAATTTTTATCAATCCCTTGCATGAAAGATGTTTAACAATGTTGATTTCTTAAAGAACTCTGCCAACAAATTTGAAAACTTGATAACAAGGAGTATTATAATATACTATTTCGGATTTCTTCCACTATATTGGATTGTAATAAAGCATGTGATCACTTTCACAGAGTAATTAATAATATATTTGAATTGTGTGTTCCTAAACAAATGTCTCGGTCTAGAAAATATCCACCGTGGTTCTCTAAAAATATAATTTCTGATATAAAACACAAAGCTAAATTATTGAAAGAATATAACCGTACTAAAAACGATAACACGCTCGTCAATTTCAAATTTCTTCGCTCAAAAATTAAGATGTTAATATGGCATGTAAAAGTTTTTTAAATAACATTCAAAACAATATTCGTTGCGATCCTCAAAAGTTTTGGTCATATGTTAATGGTAAAAGGTGTGTTAATTCGTTACCGGACACAATCAGGTTCGATAATACTGATTTCAGCCAACCTGCAGACATTGCAAATGCCTTTGCGTCCTTCTTTAAATCTAGTTTTTCTTCAAATATCTTAGTTGTTCCTGATCAGTACGGTAATGTTACAAAAATAATACCTTCTCCCTTGGAAATTTTTCCGAAAATGAAGTATTTGATATTTTAAAACTAATCAAACCTAAAACCTCTGGTCCTGACGACATACCTGCTTTCATCTTACGCGACTGTGCTGTAGTGTTTGCCTGTCCTCTTATGAAAATCTTTAACCTTTGTTTAAATTCAAGCACATTTCCAGATGTGTGGAAACATTCTAGAATTTGTAACGTAGGTAGGTTGATCCCATATGAGTAATTATTCATGATAAATCAAAAAAGAAAAATTCTCATAAAATTCCTTTATTACTGTGACCGGTTTCGTGAACAAATTAATTACTTCACATCATCAGACACAGGAATTTTTTATTTATAAAAAATTCCTGTGTCTGATGATGTGAAGTAATTAATTTGTTCACGAAACCGGTCACAGTAATAAAGGAATTTTATGAGAATTTTTCTTTTGATTTATCATTCTAGAATTTGTCCTGTTTTTAAGAAAGGTGATAAAAACTCTGTGATTAATTATAGACCTATCACGATTATCTCTAACTTTTCCAAGGCTTTTGAAATGTTACTGCATAAGCAATTTAAGCTGGCACTCATGGGTTTATTAGCGATTTTCTGCATGGTTTCATGCAGGGTCGGTCTACCACTACTAATCTTTTTTGCTTAACACATTTCCGAATCTGTGGATTCTGGTGGACAAGTTGACGTCATCTATACAGATTTTAGTAAGACGTTCGACAGTCTTGATCATGGTATTTTTTTGTATAAACTTAAGCAGTTTTGTTTTTCAGATAAACTGTCTAAACTTTTTTCATCATACTTGCACTGCAGGCGCCAATACGAGGAATACCGTGGTTTCAAGCTAATTCATTGCTTCATCTGGTGTACCACAGGGTTTCCATACTTGGGCCTCTTCTTTTCGTTATTTTTATCAGTGACATTGTAAATATGATTGACGTCAATTATCTTCTGTATGCAGATGATTTGAAAATTTATTGTGATATTAATTCTATCTGCGATTCCTTTCAATTGCAAATAAATTTGAATAAAATTAATGACTGGTGTGTAAAAAATAACTTAGCACTGAATGTGCAAAAGTGTAACGTTCTGTCTTTCACAAAAAAAACAACCATATATTTACAATTATACACTCAATAATATGTCTCTAAATAGAGTAACTGAATTTAAAAACTTAGGAGTTATTTTTGATTGAAAGCTGAGCTCTAATCTTCATATTAATGCTGTTGTACTTTCTAGTTACAAAAACCTTGGTTTCGTTATAAGGCATTCACGAGGGTTTAATGACACTGATGTTTTATATTTACTATTTAATTCTTTTCTTCTGTCTAAGATAGAATATGCTAGTATAATTTGGAATCCTGGGTATCAAACATATAGTAATTTTTAGAAAGTATTCAACGCAAATTTTTAAAGTACGTATCCTTTAAGATTGATGTCATTTACCCAGTTATTGGAGCGCCAATGAAAAAGATGACAATGCCTATGGCCAAACTTTGAGAGATTCTAGTTTTAATCATCTCCAGATGATGCCAACTTGGTTGGCGAAACGCGCGTCAAATGCAGCATATGGTGTTTTGTGGAAAACCACGTCAGAGTTATCTTCACTTCAAAGGTTCCAACCCAATTCAGGACCAGTGTATCCCACAATTTTAACAGATTTTAAGGCAGAGCACCGTGTCAGTTTTTCACGTCTTGATAAAAAAGGGTAATCTTATGCACGGCTCATATCTTGACGATTTTCCTTTAGCGACAATCCTTACTTCTCGAGATAGGTGTGTCACGTTTTGATTATATCTAGGTTATTAATGAATCAACTGTAATTTGTCTGCACGTTGGGTCTTCGCACCTCGCTTGGAAGAGGACGGAACTGAATTTATTGAGCACTGACAGAACTCGTTAGAAGAAATGTAATTTAGTCCCTACACTCTTATATTATAGTATAGTAGTGCTCGAAATAAGAATAAAAGTTACCTATTTCTCATATATTTTATGCAAATTATAATCAATAAATAAAGAGGTTAATATTTTCACTCTTAAACTCTTGTGAAATAACTCGTTCGGTGATAAATAATAAACTAGCAACTTCCTTTTCATCCATAAAATAAAAAATAACCATTTCAAATTGGATGTAATTAATTATGAGGAATTAACACTGCCGCACAGTGGACGGAAACGCCGAAAAGCTGGCCAAAATATAAAGACATTGAGCTATTTTACTGAAATTGTGCATGCAGGTGTTTTTTTCTGTCGCTGATCAAGAATCCAAAGTTGAATTTTGAGAAAACAAAATGGCGGCCATGAAATCTCCCCAAAACATACCAAAAATCGCCAATTATCGCTGCATTTTTACAAAACTTTGTATACAGTTTTTTTGGGTCGCTGATGAAGAATCCCATATAGAATTTCAAAAAAATTACGGTTAAAAATATATACATAGTTCAAAAATTATTCTTGAATTGAAGCGATTTCGTGTGTTTCATTTGTTTCGGGAAAATTAGGATCTGGGGAATGGAATAAAAATGTGTAATGACTTTGAACGCATGAGTTGAGAACGCATGACGTTCTCATTTCATGAGAACGCATTCAAAAGGAGCCCACTTTATGGTGCATCCGTGCATTCGCGCACAATTTGGTCAATATCTCGCAAAAAGATGCAGCTAATTTTTTATACACTTTCGAAAAAATGTTCATTGAACACATTCCAATAAGTTTCAAGACCAACCATCATCAACCGCGTAACTTATGGCTTTTTTTGTGGAGTTTATGAATCGTTGCATGTACAAAAATGCACTCCACTTCGATAATTATTTACTAATTACCATATAAATAAACTGATCTGATACTGAGATATTTTAATTGTACTTACTTTCTGATGCAGAATCCATTTTTATGATACAGAAAACTGCACTTTGAAAATTTTTACGCTGCAGACAAAATTTATCGATTTTTGAAGCGTTGCGAGCTGCCGAAGTGACGCGCTGCTCGGTCGCACAATAAGTAATTTCTTCGCTCAGGTAGTGAACCCGGACCGGTATTAACGGTCGTTTCTAATGCTAGAGGTACCTTACAACGATTTAAAACTTTTCCTTTAAAAAAAAAATCTTCATTTTTTAAATTTTTGGCCAGCTTTTTGGCGTTTCCGTCCACTGTGTGCCGTAGTTTTCCACGAAACACCAAAATACTATGTACTTCACTCGACGCGCGTTTCGCCAACTAAGTTGGCATCATCTGGAGATGATTAAAACTAAAATTATGCTAACAGTCTACCCTATTTATACATAAACTATTGTCACGGTTCACCGAACCGTCACGGTACGGTGAACCGTGACCCACTAACTAATAAGGCACATTATTTCTTTATAAGCTTTTAAGTATTTTATGAATTTTATTCTCTTTCCGATTTGAGCAATAAGTTCTATAAGCTGTTCTTCTGAAATTTCCAGTAAATTGTCCAACGTTAGTTAATTTTCTTGACCTAGAAAACAATTATTTATATTACTAAAGTATAAATAATTTAAACAAATCATTGTAGCTAACTATATAATAGAAAAGTATGCTCGAACTCTCAAACAGGTATGGCATAACAAGTTTTGTACATATGAAACCGAAATTTTTAAGCCCATTTGAATATTCACAAAATTTCTATGCATATTACAAACTGTAAATAGGCAGCTAAAATACATAATAATTAATATGTTAGCTTAGCATTTTTGGCAAGAACAAAGAATTTTAATCCTACACTGATAATAAATTAATATCAATGACTTCTGAAAATCATGGAAGTAAGATATAGTTTTTAAAACTTCATTCGAAAAGTAATATATAAAGTAGAGTTTTTAAATAATTTGCACGTTTAATGCATTATCAAGTTTTAAAAATAATTTCCTGTGAATGTACGATTGGGTTCAAATTTCTTCACAAATGTAGTTTTTTAGCTCGTCTTTTTATCTTATTAAAGTATTTAACCTAATTTTTTTTACATAACTATCTAAACTAACGCAGGAAACTGAAATATTAAAGAAAGTTTTATTTTTTTTATTTTAAAAATAAAATATCCCAAAAACTATTAGATCTCTAAATCAATTGCAAATGAGTTCTACTAACCCACCCTCAAAGGAATAAGCTGACTTACCAGTCACCCTGTATATGTATTGTATAAGAAAACGCCACTACAATAAAAATGCAGATCTTGACTATAGATTGTATATAATACACAAGCAAAAATTATTAAAAAGGAAAATAACTTGGGAGATCTATACACAACCATTAAACTTTAGATGAATACCTTTTCACCTACAATATATTGACGTTGTGTATTCATTTTTTGTAAAATATAACGTAATTAAAATGGCTTGCATGCAGTAAAACCAGAATTATTAAACTTACCTTCTAATATTGAAATTAGGGACTCCAATTCTCAAATTGCTAATATCTCTTCCATCGTAGACTCATTAACTACTATTTCACAGTTCATAATGTTAATATACTTCATTTTCAAGTGTAACTTTACAAATAGAAATTATTTCTTAATGATCAACATCTATGAACAAAATACAGCACACACAAGTCGACGCGTAGTAGGTAAGGTATCTCGTTTTTGTTTGGCAAAGGCATAGCTTTCTACCGCCCATCACTGCGCGATTCGCTTGTTCCATTATTATTTTAGAACACTTCACATTAAGATTAGTAATAATTCAATCAAGGATAACAGGTATTGGATTAATAGTATGTATAATTCTTCCAGCAAAGTTGTTTGGAGTTTTATTCCAAGAGTAGTATTCTTATGTCTAGAAAAACATTTAAATAAGAATTTACTTCAAGATGTCCTTAT
This sequence comes from Rhamnusium bicolor, assembly GCA_029963845.1. Lineage (NCBI taxonomy): Eukaryota > Metazoa > Arthropoda > Insecta > Coleoptera > Cerambycidae > Rhamnusium > Rhamnusium bicolor. The sequence continues at coordinate 598,035 of JANEYF010003318.1, read as the reverse complement.
ACGTACTCTCACGGTAAACAGTATTCGATAGAAGTGTACTATTAAGTATATATTTAATACATACTTATACTTCGAAGGAATCAAACTTATATTGACTAAAGACTTGCGCTAATGAAATTCAAAAATATGTCAATTCTTGGTTTGCAATTGGTATATTATTGAAACAATAATAATTTCTTATGCCAAGTAATATTATTTTAGTGACAAGTATAAAAATGCAAGACTAATCGATTACTTTGATATAGAATAGTTTTCTTTCCGTGTAACATTCAAAATGATAATAAGGACATTTTAGGGCAAGGAAAATTAGTTACATCACAAATTGTCATAGTAGAACAGAACTTCGTACTTTTATCGCGACTTGCTGGTTGATGTTCACATTTTCCAATTTAATTGGCGATTGTGCATAAAATATTGGGTAAAGTGGATTATTTCTACATTTACCAATTGAGTGGGAAAATGTGTACATTTGCCGGATAATGTCCACAGATACTAATCTGTTTACATTTATCGTGTCATATATAGGTTGGGTCAATAGTATGTTCGACTTCGATATCTCGAGTTCTATGATAGCTAGAAACTTGATTTAAAAACATAAGTAAATTAGATAAAAAAGTCTATAACCGGACATTATTTTCGTATATACAGGGTGAGCCAAGACGATTCTACAGGGTCAAGAAACATATTTTGAAACGAAAAGCCATATATATCAGAACATATTTTGAAACCTCTTTGTAGCCTCCTTTCACTCCTTTATTTTTATTGACTTTCTCTCAACCACTTTAATGTAATGATTTTTTCTGTTGAAATTATACCATTTACATATTAAAAATATCACTACAATCACAAATATCGATTTTATGAACAAATATGTTAGTACCAGTTATGAGACATCTGTGTGATGACACTCAGCCATTTTCACTTCCTAAAAGTATACAGGATGAAAGGATTTTTAAATTTACAACTTTTTGAACTGAATTTTCTCAATTTCTTCAAATGGAACACCCTGTATATTTCTGGTTTGATATGAGTCGTGTTCTCTATAAACTCTGGTTTTATATTTATGTATTATTTATTTTTTAATTAAAATGTCCAAATAGGATAGCTCATTATTAAAATTTAAAAAAAATAATCGAGGCCACATTGCAAAAACATCGTCGATATATATTCGCCCTAAAATAGATTTATAAATTGTTATTATGAATAATGTATTTCTCAAAATCTTCCACAGACATCAATTAAAATGGGAGATGATGCAGAACCCATAATCTTACCAATAAAAATAATTTTCTAATTGAAAGTAGGTTGTTTTAATACAAAGAGAGTAATTCCATTATAGTTTCAATGCTTAACTTTGTTCTGTTCGCCAAGTTCCTATCATTTTGTAATCGATTTTTAATTATCGTTGAGGTTTTATCTACCGGATCATTTGTAAAAGACTTACCAAGTCAAAACCCATCATTAGATAATACTATTAAAATTACGTTCTGAAAGTTTTTCTAAAAAATGTTTGCAATTTTTAATATAAGACACGTGACCCTTATTTACTCACTTAAACAAATAATTATTAATTTAAAAACAAATTAAGTTCCTCTTCTTGATAAAAGTCAAAATATAGAGTGGAATGAAAAATAATATTAACTCAAAATTTTTTTGTTAATTATTATTTACTAACTTTTACAAATCTTATCACAGATAAGTATAACATATATCTTTTTAAACAATTATTTTCCCGGCTATTTGCCAAAACGCTGAAACTTGGATTACAAAAAAGATAATATGCACATTATGTTCAGTACTACTGACTCAATAATGTTATTTTTAATTTCAACTATTCTGTCTAGTAAAACCAAAAATAAATAAAAAACCAAAGTACTCACCAGTTGACACTCACTTTAAAAAACTTTAAAATATCTACCGACACGTGTTTCTGCTTGCCATAGCGTCATCAGGGTAGCCAGCACATTTAAAGAATCCAAAGTAAGGAAACTTGTAAACCTTAATGTAATAAACATTAATGGCTTCAGAGAACAGAATAATTGAAATTATATAGCGGAAATACCCCTTAGGGTCAATGAAATAATTTAAAAACAAATTAAGTTCCTCTTCTTGATAAAAGTTAAAATATAGAGTGGAATGAAAAATAATAATTAACAAAAAATTTTCAGTTAATATTATTTTTCATTCCACTCTATATTTTAACTTTTATCAAGAAGAGGAACTTAATTTGTTTTTAAATTATTTCATTGACCCAAAGGGGTATTTCCGCTATATAATTTCAATTATTCTGTTCTCTGAAGCCATTAATGTTTATTACATTAAGGTTTACAAGTTTCTTTACTTTGGATTCTTTAAATGTGCTGGCTACCCTGATGACGCTATGGCAAGCAGAAACACGTGTCGGTAGATATTTTAAAGTTTTTTAAAGTGAGTGTCAACTGGTGAGTACCTTGTGTTTTATTTATTTTTGGTTTTACTAGACAGAATAGTTGACATTAAAAATAACATTATTGAGTCAGTAGTACTGAACATAATGTGCATATTATCTTTTTTTGTAATCTAAGTTTCAGCGTTTTGGCAAATAGCCGGGAAAATAATTGTTTAAATAGATATATGATATACTTATCTGTGATAAGATTTGTAAAAGTTAGTAAATAATAATTAACAAAAAATTTTCAGTTAATATTATTTTTTATTCCACCCTAAATAATTATTATTCCATAGCCATTGTGTTAAACGCTTTTTGTTAATTAAGTTGTAAATAATTTTTTCGTTGAATTATTCATCAGTTCATCACAAATAAAATAAATTAAAAGCAAGGAGAAGGTAAACTTGCAATCTATTTTTAACAATCCAAACACCCATGTAACGGGGAAATCCAACGAAACCACTAAACACGATACCAAAACCGCTAATTGAACCTAAACTAGCCGATACATATTCATTACTGGCTTCCGAGTTCATCCAAGATGCTTCTGGTGGAAATTTATGTGTTTGGTGGCCTGCAGAATGCCTCGTGTCTGAATACCGGAGCAACCTCAGTCCGTTGGGTAGGATGTATCTAAAGTCTGACAAAGCTGGTAAGCTAACACGATGCCAGCGCTTTAGCATTAACCACTGATGTGAATGCGGTACTGCCAATAGCGACTTTTGTCTGTCATAAATGCACGTTTTTATTCAGAAACTTGTTTAAAATAAATACCAACAGAGTTGTACAGGGTGAATATTCTAATTTGATACCCCCTTTATCTTCGTAAATTTTGAGATATTTTAAAAATTCAAAATACTACTTTATGTAATTTTTTCTGCAGATTTCAGATCTGCTATCAGAATTTTCATAGACCTTTTACTATACGAGGGATGTTCTAAAGTTACATTTTTTTTAAATGGAACATCCTGTATATTTTTACATATTTGGATTCGCCTCGTGTTTCTGATATCAAAAATTTATAATTGTTATATGTTTATTTCAATAATAACCGTGAAAACCATAAATTCATATTTTTATTCATACCCACATACCTACCAATATTTTTTTCAAATAACTAATTAACAATAATTAACTGGCAGCACACGAACAACATAATTAACCATCAACATAAAAAATAAAAGTAACTACAATAAATTTTCAATGTGTGCGCCATTTTGTGCAATGCACAGCTGGTATCTCTTAATTAAATTCTGAATCACATTATTCAGTATATGCCGATTATCATTTAGGTACTGAATTTCTAGAACTAGTTGCTCTCGTATAATGTCTAATGTTAAATTGTCTTTCGCGTAAATTTTATTCTTCAAATGCGCCCACAGAAAGGTATCTAGGGGCGTTAGATCTGGACTTCTCGGTGGCCAACTAATTGTTCCATATTTTCCGATCCACTCCTGGTAATTTTCATTTAAATAATTACTGACATTTACAACGTTATGGCATGGCGCACTCCCAAGTAACAACTCTAAGATACTTTTGATTTATTTAGGTTTTAAAAGTGATTTAACATGTTCAATAAAATGATAGTGGTTTTAAAATTACCTTAAGATAAACTAAAAGTTCTTAAAGACCACTGATTCTTATGCAAAGGATTTAATGCACTCTTTAAATTAAAATAAAAAAAGCTGTTTGCTCCTAATGCCCTATTGATCTTATACTAGTTTTATAATACTCTTGACATTGGCTATTTTAAAACTAATTTGCCTTTTTAAAGAATGAAATAGCAAGTTGGTTTTAAAACAATCCATTTTGGAACAAATGGTTTTAATGTAGTTTTATGGAGTATCCTTGATGTAGTCATTAAAACCCATTAAGAAAACTATTTTATCTTAAGCCTATATGCTCAATGAAATTCCACATTAAATCCTAAAACATAGTTTTTACTTTTTAAAGAGTAAATTAAGAATATTTTAAAGTTCAAAGGTTTTAATTTACTCAATTTGATTAAAAGAAATGCCTGTTGGATTTTTGATGACTTTATTAAAACTAATTCTACCCCCTCCATAATCGGAGAAAACACGCCATCTGCTCAATAAACTGATTGCTGATTTAGTGAACCAGTACAGTCCGTGTACCTACTTTATGCATGAACGAAAACTAGAAGACATATTTAAAATGGAAAGTATTAGTGACAAGTATTTTAAATTAAAACGAAGTCACTAAATCCAGCAATCACAAAACCGGCACAATTTTAAGGTTAGGATTTCATACGCGCGCCAGATCACTTTAAATCAATAAGGCCACGAGTTTGAACATATTAAAGCAACTCAGTTTTAAAAGGAAGAGTAAATAAATGTCTGGGAGAGTAATTGTACTTAAAGTGGTAAATAAAACGTTATTTTAAGTCTTGTAAGATTTAAAATGTTCTATTAACTTGCAATCAGTTTTTATCTAGACCACGCCATTTTTTATATAAGATACAGACCCGCCATGATGAATATTTTCAATAGCCAAAGAAAAAAATATTATTGAAATATATGCGCTTTACATCCTCTTAAATAACTGAAGGACGGTGTGTCCAAACATGCAATTTAATAAAAAAAATGCATTTGGATGTTTAGATGCAAAATAAAAATTGACGATATTTTTAAAAAAATTTTTAGATAATAAAAAAAAAACATTATATTGGTGGCGCTCGAGTTATGTAGAAGTATTTTATTATATTTTGTCAGAAAAGTGCCATCCGTTGGTAATTTTTACCAGAATAGTTTGCATTTGAATATTATTTTTGATCAGCTCTATATGCGTTACGTTTAAAATATTATCACTCTGCCCCATTAGAGACTTGCCGTTGTTTTAACTATTTCACGCATAAAGTTGTCCGACTTTAAAACAAAATAAAACCCTTTTAGGATTAATTATAATGATTCTCAAGGCAATTTAGTCTGCTGCAATTTTATTTTAAATGCAAAACGTTTAATACATAAATTTAAGGTTGCCTTGAAGAACTCTTTAAGAATATGAAATTAAAACTAAATGGTTTTAAATATAATTTTAAAATTTAGTCTTCAAGACCCTTTTAGGATGGGCCCTTTTTGGCTAGAAGCTGCTTTATGGTGATCCTAAGCTTGTCTTGAAGATCATTTGGTTTTATTCGAAGTTTTATTGTATAATTTTAAAGCGACCTTGGAGATCTTAATAAGAGCATTAGTGTTACCTGGGCTGTCTTGTTGCCAAATGATGTTCCTAGTGATTCCCATGGAGAGATCGCCCAAAAAATTTTCAATTTCATTTCGCAAAAAACCTAAATACCTTTCGCCATTTAAATTTCCTTCATAACGAAGTGGTCCAATTACTATATTATTAATTATTCCGCACCAAACCTTTTAAAAAAATAAATTAAACTTTAGAACATACGATTATTACCATTTTATCTGAAGAGATTGTCGTCCTTGAAATTGAATTTCTTTATATTTATGGGAATTTTCAAACGACCAGTAGTGCATGTTTTCCCTATTGAAACTTCCTGCAGTTGTGAATGATGACTCATCCGTCCACAGAATATTTTGAAAAATTGCTTCGTGGTTTTGCCTGTGAATTATTTGCTGACAAAATTGTAATCGCGAGATAGGATCTGCAGGTAACAGTTTTTGAACTGGCATTACACTATAAGGTTTACTTTTATATTTCTTTAAAGTCTTTATTACTGAACCCTGGGAAACTTCATTTATTCGTGCGCAGTTTCGGGTTGAGTCATAGGGATTTTCTTCAAAATGTAGCAATATTCTCAATTCCATTTCCTCCGTTAAAATTGTAGCTTGAACATTTCTATTTGTATCAGTAAAATTTCTTGTGTTAAGGAATTTTTCTTCTGTTCTTTTAAATATTAATTTGGTGGGTTGTCGTCTGTTGGGAAACTTTCTTCCATAATGTTTTAAAGCTGCTGCAGCTTTTCTGTTGTTTTCCAAATATGTGTTATATATATAAAATTTTTCTGCCCATGAATACCTCATATTTATATTATAAATTCCCCTAACACGCGAACACTATTATAATAAAGCGTCGCTAATTGTTACAATCAATTGTTGTAACTGTCAAAAAAGTTGTTTCAAATTTGTTTTCAATAGCAAAGCCCACTGTTTCTAAGCAAATTTATGGCTAAAATATGAATTTATGGTTTTCACGGTTATTATTGAAATAAACATATAACAATTATACATTTTTGAAATTAGAAACACGAGGCGAATCCAAATATGTAAAAATATACAGGGTGTTCCATTAAAAAAAATGTAACTTTAGAACATCCCTCGTATAGTAAAAGGTTTATGAAAATTCTGATAGCAGATCTGAAATTTGCAGAAAAAATTACATAAAGTAGTATTTTGAATTTTTAAAATATCTCAAAATTTACGAAGATAAAGGGGGGTATCAAATTAGAATATTCATCCGGTACAAGAAACAAGCTAGAAAATATATGAAATTCAAATTTATACCATATTAATTAAATCATTACATACACACCCCTCAAAAATGTATCCCATCACCATAAATTGACATTAAGTTTGATATTAATTTTCTTCTGAATCGTGTGTTCGATTTGGATAGTCTTTTTTTTTTAAATATAGGTTGACTTTTCGGGAATGTTAGTGTCTACTGATTTTTTAAATAAAAATTTATTTTTGAACAAATACCGAGTGTTACGATGATGTTGGGTTTTGGTCCAACAATTCGTAACACTCTGTGGTGTGCACCAGCAACAATAGCAAGTTACAAATAATAGCTAACTTTAACCTCATCTTTCCGTAACATTCCCTTTTTTGATTCACTTTTTTATCTCTGTTATTAGAGGATATACTCAGTTTTTAGCAAACTATGTCAATTGTTGCGATAGATTTCTATACTTTCTACTGTGGTTTTTTCGTAAATTTAAATTTTGTGCTAAATTCAAGCATAATGAATGCTCAACATCATTTAACACGTCATTTAACTGATGAAGAGGCCATAAGAGCAATTGAAGATGGGCGAAGTCAAAGGTACGTGGCTAACGTAATTCGTGTTCAACAGAGTACCTTTTCAAGAGTTCTAACGCGTTATAGGGAAAATGGACAGTATTCTAGGTGGGAGGGGCAAGGACGTAGGAGAGTTACTACAGCTGTAGATGATCGTTTTTTACGAGTTACAGCCTTAATGACTCGACATTGCACTGCCCAAATGCTTCAAACTGAATTCTTAGAAGCTGGAAATTTAAACATTTCTTTACAAACTGTAAGAAATCGTCTCCATGAACAGAATATACGACCAATGATTCCAGCAACAGGCCCACGGCTTACCAGCGCACACCGGGTTGCCCGGTTACAATTTGCTAGGAAGCACGTGAACTGGAATCTTGAAGAATGGTTCAGTGTACTGTTTACGGATGAATCGAGATTGTGTCTATACTCCTCAGATAGACGTGTGCCAGTATACAGAAGGCCAGGTGAGCATTATTTTCAATGCAACTTTCGTCAAACGGAAAGTTTTCGAGATGGCTTAACCAAGGTATGGGGAGGCATTTCGTTTCATGGACGCACGGAGTTAGTGGCGGTCAATGATGGAAGGATGACTGCCGATCGATACATAAGGGATATTCTAGAACTTCGTGTGATCCCATATGGCCCTTTCATAATCGACAATTTTATACTAATGCACGATAATGCACCGCCACACGCGGCCAGGATAGTGACCGAGTGTCTATATGAAGTTAATGTCACTGTAATGAATTGGCCAGCTCGCAGCCCAGATATTAATCCGATAGGGCACGTATGGGATCATTTAGGATGGGCAATTGAATTGAAGATTAAAGAAAATAGTCACGCATGATAAATTCGTGTCATCCAATGAGAAGTGATTAAACTTTAATTGCGATGGCCCACTTGTAAAAGATTTTTACCAAATAAATAGAAATCCTTCTTGTGGTCGTTGCGTATAGAAGTAGAATTACTTAGAGAAGATACCATACGTCATGAATGCGCATAGACGAAGCGAGTTTTTCAATAAATAATTATAAGAAGTTAAAAATAATTATTACTAAAAATATGCTGAATTTTACAAATGCTGAATTAGCGGACATACATTTTACATACGGGCTTGCCGATGGGAATTCTCTTCAAGCTAGACGGATATACCAAGAGCGGTACCCAAATCGTAGAATACCTGATCCAAGAACATTTTCTACTATTCATAGGCAGATTCATGAAACTAAAGTGCTAAAAAGCAAAAAAATTTGCAGGAATAGTGAGAACTCCAGATATTGAGGAAGCCGTTTTAAACGCAGTTGAGGGACATCCTGAAACAGGCCCAAGAAAAATTTCGTTAACACTGAATATTAGTCATGTACTTCTTTGGAAAATTCTCGCTGATAATCTGTTATACCCCTATCACATTCAAAGAGTCCAATCACTACTCCCTCGTGACTTCGTTTGCGTATGAACTTCTGGCAGTGGTTTATTCAAAAACTAGCTGAAAATCCCTTATTTGCATGCAGTTGTGGAATCACATTTTCAGGAGCAATTTTCAGTGAATATGTGGGCTGAAATTGTTGGGGATTACTTGATAGGGCCCTTTTTTCTTCCAAAGAGACTTAACTTACAATCCTACACTCGCCTTCTTGAAGATCTTCCGATCTTGCTTGATAATGTCTCTATTTTAAGAAATCAGATGTGGGTTATGCATGATACGGCATTGCTTGTTTTAGTGTTTTGGCGCGTGAATTTTTGAATCAAACGTATAGAAATCGTTGGATAAGTCGGAGAGGAACTCAGTTATGGCCTTCTAGATTCCGTGACCTGATTAGTTTGGATTATTTTCTGTGGGAGCACCGTAATACTCCAGTTTACGGATACACCTATTCAAAATGAAGAAGAATTGTGAAATCGCATAATAGATTCATGCCAAACTATAAGAAACACTCCAGGAATTGTTTTAAAGTTACATCAATCGATGACAAGAAGAGTTGATGCATGCATACTAACAGGAGGACATTTCTAACAGTTGCTATGATTTTTTAAACTATTTTTTATGCTTAGTTCTTAGTTTTAATAGTTGTGTCCTCACTTTTTGTAATTTGATCGTTTGAGTTTTATTATTTACCTATTTGAAATTTTCCCTTAAAGCTAAGTAAAAAAAAACAGTGTAGCCGTAAAAAAGAAGTTCTGGATTCGTAAAATAGTATCATCCTGTAGATTGGTGCAAAAATCAGTAAAGGTATTTTGTAGAGACTGTAACAAGTGGTATGTATACAAAATTTGAATTAATTACACAGGCCTACAAAAAAAAAGTTCTGTCCTACAGAGCAGACTCAACTTTTCCCATTTATATTGACGTGGTGAAACCGAATTTGGCAAAAAAAATGTTGCGACGCGTCAATTTGCCCTATAATTCCCTAAGAGGAAAATTTTTTGAAAAAACTTCTATAAGGGTTTTTTGGTCGCTGATCACGAATCAGAAGTCAAAAATGAATTTTGACATAATGTCAGCTGTCAACAAGCTGTCAATTTCATGAAAAATGTAAAACGTCAATAGTTGGAGCATATTATTAAGTTCTTGGACTGTGTGATCATGAATCAGAAGTCAAAAATGAACTTTATTGACTTTTTAATATTTCATGAAATTTGACACATTATTAACAACTGTCATGTCAAAATTCATTTTTAATCTCTGATTCATGATCAGCAGCCCAAAAAACTTAATAATATGCGCCAAATATTGACTTTTACATGGCATATAATTAATTAACACCCTGCTAATTTTCACACATGTTAGTGGCACAGAATACCGTAATTAAACCACTTAAAAACAGCGTAGTTACCTTAAATGTGACTTCCATATACTAATCGCGTATATTTATTGCGGGTGAATTTAACTAAGAGGATCTGCTGATGTCACTCTGGCGTGCTCGGCCGGACAGTGCATTTGATTGCTCAAATGCAAATAGTTCAATCGATTTGAAATTTTTTTGAGGTCGTTTATACACGAAACAGTATAAAAATTGAAAAAAAATAGGAATATACTACGGTTGTTCCAACAGACAGCTAGGAACGGCTTTGAATTTGATTTTCAAATATTATTGGTCAATTTAGAAGACCCTTAACTGTATTTCATTACCTGGACCAATTAAATCAGAATTTCAAATTTGGAACCGTCCTGGATTGTCTGTTAATACAAGCCTCTTATTTCAGTAAATGAGCCTAGTAGCAGGACCCAAATGACAAATATTCGCAGATGTTTGTTCAATGAAATTGTGCGTGTCTAGTGTGTACGTGTCTTTAGCCGACTGCTAGCTTTTTTTTGTCTTTAGAATGGACGTAATACCCATAGCAATATTACTACAATAAAGAGTAAAAATCAGTTTATTAGCCCGTTTACGGGGCGCTATTGGCAGTACTAAAAAAACCGCAAACCGGAATTCATTCACTTTATCATATATATCACTTCTGTTGTCACGATCATCTCGAATATCATATGCAGTTCTGTTGTTCTGTAGGTTCACTTTATTTAGTGCTTGATTTTTCATTCCTTATGTTGGATGTGTGTAGAATAAATTTACTTAGTTTATTCAACATGATTAAGTGTACTCCAGGACGTACATTTTATTTAGTGCTCACCATATTGGGATTTTGTGCAGTCAGCTTCGAGCATATTTTATTAAGATCGTGCGCTTTCAGGCCAGCAAGTAGGGCCGAGGTCATGGATTTCCACGATTGAAATTCAGGCTACCTTTAAGTACAATCAGAGAAAAAGAAAATGTCTTGAACCAAATGTTTGATGTGCTGGTCCTCTGTCCACAGACGCAGCGCCTGGGTCTAGGGTCAGATGTTTAAATACGTTTTAAGAGGATATGGCATCGCTTCATAAATATGTTAGTTATATTTTCAAGTATTTAAAGTTGCAAATATCGAAGAAGTCATGATAATGATTATTTTTTTCATATAGATATCAACCAATCAGTATAGTTTTCAATGTAAAATATGATTGTCTACTTGATTATACGCCTTTTAATACACTGAACTGATTCTGCGGTTGGCTCTGTGTGAAACATTATTAAATATTTTAGATATATGAAGGAAATTTGCTTTTTAATGTTTCAAAACTATTTTATTAGAAACTCTACATATGTTTCGGCTTTTTAGGCCGTGTTCATTGTTTATATAACCACATCTGGGAAATTTTTTTGAAAAAACCATCTGGTACCTACTATAAAAAATTTATATAAAATATGCATTGGACATTACTTTATTTTTTAAATCTAAATTATTTTATCTAAAATATTTTTCTTATTTTTAACATCCTTACTTATTTCTAATTCTAATGGATCAAGTTTCTTTCCTTTCTTTGCCAAATGGAATAATTTAACATTATTTAAATCTATAAAATGACTGTTTTCTATGCAATGCGTTGACATGCCCATGCTATATACATTGTTTACAATAAACTTCTTGTGTTGCTCGAATCGTTTTTTTACATTTCGTCCAGTTTGTCCAATGTATATAGCATCACAGTCATTATATTTTAACTCCTGGTTCTTGTAACTTTTCAGTTTTGTCTTTATTATTAATTAACATTTTACCTAAATTATTTTTATTTATTGAAATTGTTCTACATCTCAGTTTATTCAGTTTATTACTAACTCAACACTATAGCTGATCTTAGGCATAAAACTCTTTACGTAAATTTTTCTTTTGTTTGTTTTTTATTAGATTATCTATTAGGCCTTCTTTATATCCATTGTTTCTTTGCAATTTCTTTAATTATATTAAATTCTTTTTTAAAATTCTCTTCGCTGAATGGAAATGTTAATAGACGATGTATGTAGCAGTGGAATGGTGCTATTTTTATTTGCAATGATTGTTTAGATTTACTATGACCTTGCACAGATACTGTAATTCATAATAAATTTAAACAGTTATTTTAGTTCTTGTTCCTGATCTATCGCATTCTAGATCCAATTCCTTAGCTACGCTACGCTGATGAGGGGCAATAACTCTGAAACACGTATCCGTAGCTGCGTAATTGTTTTTGGGGATATGGCACTAAACTTTATTTGTTATTTTCAAGTATATTAAAGTTGCAAATTTTCAAGAAGTCATAGTAATGATTATTTTTTCCATATCGATATCACCCAATCAGTATGGTTTTCAATATTAAATTGATTATACTCCTTTTAAGTTAATCTTGTGATATTCTCAAATTTTTAAACATACGCGATTATTCAAAAGAAAATACACGTTTAGAGAAACGTTATCAGACATAATATCTACATTAAAAATCGTTCAAGTCCACTTTCTGGACGAACTATTTGGGTTAAAAATAACTAAAATAACAAGGGGTTAACATTTATGTGACATACCCTGTACATTCAAAACAAGGGGTGGGCAAAATGGCTTCGAATTTACTTTACTTCGTTTCCACACATTGTACTTAATTTCAGGTAAAATCACCAAATTGGTCAAACCAAAATTCTGATACGTTAGTAAGAGGAATTAACATAATTTCGACAATAAATATTGGTCGGGTTTCATTAATGTTATCATGAAATTTAAATTTGGCAATAATGATTTAAAATTAGATAATTTGTTATTTAATGAACAGTACCAATTTAATTTTTGTTATTTGTAACACAGCTAAATGGTTAAAAGCGGTCGATAAAGAAATTAAATCATTATTCAGTGGACTCGTAATAAATATTAATATTGCATAATTTAAAACTTGACGCACATAAATTATTAGAGCTATAAATCTGACAAAGTTAGCGCTCAAAACTGATTTCTTGGATTGGCAAGTACGCGTAAAAAATATATCATCTTAATTTTGACCACATTGATCTCTGTCATTGCCATTGGTAATTTATTCTCCATGGTATTAAAATAATGTTCGCATAAATCTACACTGAATATTTTGTAATTTTAATACTATTTGACATTTATAAACACTAGCAGAATTTGCAACGTCAACCTCGGCATATAACATAGTTTTTAAGAAATTATAAAAATTTAAACAGTTGCTATTAAAGTTCGGCTTTCGCAGAGTTAGAGTGTAGAAGATATTTATTTTCGGTTCATTATAAATATTTAAAAAACTATACCATAGGTGGTACACCCATTTCCCAGAAAGATGAATTGTTAGTGGAGCAGATTTACCTATTCACTGGCCTGCCAGTTCGCCAGACCTCAACCCGCCTAATTTTTCAATATGGGGCTATTTAAAATGAAAATTTATAACACCGAAATCAAGGCTCTTGAGGAATTGATAACTGTAATTCATTCATTGGACAGAAAAATAATGTTATGCATTGACGAAAATGGAGGCTATTTTGACCGTTGTTTTGATTTTTTAATTGCGAATGTATTTGTTGACTTTTTTTTTTATATTGTCAGTAGGTAAATATTATTTTAAAACAATTTTCTAGTAATAAGAAATAGAAAATGTCTCAGATTTAGGAAACATTTTTTAAAATACCACGTAACAAAAGATCGGTACGGGGTAAGTCACATAAATATTAACTCCCTGTTAGTTTTGTTGTTTTTAATCCAAATAGTTCGTCCAAAAAATGAACTTGAACGATTTTTAATATATATTTTGTATCTGTCAACGTTTTTCTAAACGTGTGTCTGATATACAAGGTGTAATAAGAAGTATGATATTTTTAAATTATATTTATACAGGGTGGGGCAATAGTGCGTCGGACCTCGATATCTCGAGTTCTACGATAGCTAGAAATTTTTTAGAAAATTGCAAGTAAACTAGATAAAAAAGTCTATAACTGGAAATTATTTTCGAACATACAGGGCGAGCCATGACGAAATTACAGGACCAAGTGCCTTTTTTTTAAATGGAATGCTATGTATATCAGTACATTTTTTTTAAGCCTCTTTCTAGGCTCTATTCATTCCTGTATTATTATTGGCTATCTCCCAACCACTTTGATGTAATGAATTTTTTTGTTGAAATAATGCCATCTGCAGATGGATATTTAAAAAATCATCAGTCACAATTATGGGTTTTAAGAAAAACTTATGTGAATACCAGTTATGAGACATCTAATTAATGTTTTTGAATCATTTTCATTTCCTAAAAATGTACAGGGTGGCCAAAAATTAGTATTCAATTAAGAACTTTTTTAAATTGAATTTTCTCAATTTTTTCAAATGGAACACCCTGCATATTTTTCAACGATGTGATGTAAAAATGAAAAACGAACATTTTTTGTAAGTACTTCCCTATGGCTAATTGCAACCATTTTCGTTTTATAAATAAATAAGTGTTTATTTTTCAATTAAGAACTTTTTTAAATTGAATTTTCTAAATTTTTGAAATGAAACACCCTGTATATTTTTCGACGATGTGATGTAGAAATGAAAAACGAACATTTTTTGTAAGTACTTCCCTATGGCTAGTTGCAATCATTTTCGTTTTATTAATAAATAAGTGTTTATTTTTCAATTAACAACTTTTTAAATTGAATTTTCTCAATTTTTTTCAAATGAAACATCCTGTATATTTTTCGACGATGTGATGTAGACATGAAAAGCGAACATTTTTTGTAAGTACTTCCCTATGGCTAATTGCAACAATTTCCGTTTTATAAATAAATAAGTGTCAAATTCAAGAATAAGCAATCGAGAATCAACATTAAAAATCGTTCAAATTTGTTTTTTGGACGAATTATTTGGGTTAAAAATAACAAAAATGGCAGGGGGGTTAACATTTATGTGACTTTCCATACACATGTTTCTCATGCATTAAATTTCTTCAACATTTTTCTTTAAATATCAGTAGAGAGGTATTTGCATATTTTAAAATCATAAATCATGTCTCTCTCTTAATTAAGGAGCGAAAAATGCAAATTCTTGGAAACACCCGATTCAATAATTAAATAAATCGTGATCGGCTTATTTTATCCTATATCAACAACGATACTTTTTTGAGCCTATTAGAGCAAAGAATATTTTCCTTGTCGATTTTTATCTCCAAAGTTGAAAATAAAATAGTTAGGGGGAAAGGGCGGGATAACAAGTAATTTTTTCGTGATTTTGATATCGACTATTTAATTGCAGCCATTGGGGACAATAAATTGTATACGTTTAAGAACAAGCAACTTTAGCAATAGAAAATGTTTTTGTAAACTGTTATTAGATTAAGCAATAGGGAGTAGTGCTCCCATTAAATTGCAATAAACCTTTTTCACGTGACATGCTTGGGACAAAATAAACCCATAGCTCTTTTTCTCGGGAAAAAGTAAAAGTATTACTAAAAAGGGATTGATTTTTCCTTTTTTTACTTGTTGATTAAAATGTTCGTGAACTGTTGATTTATTAGGGATTTTTGACTAAATGAATTACCAGTTAAGGTGTTGGAGAAGTGCAAGTGTCAAACCACAGATATATACAACAATTTTAACGTTTTAAATTCAATTCCAAGATGTTGCATTTGTAAATTCTGGTGCAACAAATCTGCCTCATGATCCTAAAAGCTGACTGCACATTGCACCATAACACAAATTATTACCCCAGCGGCCTCTTGATTTAGCTTTTTACTGCTTTTGCTGTACTTCGACTGTATTATGTATACCCCTTACTTATTAACAATGTTTACAGGTAGAGTGGGTTGCCCGCATTTTATGGCCCCCGAGGTCGTCGAGAGGAGGCAATATGGCAAGGCTGTGGATATCTGGGCCGCTGGAGTGCTCCTTCACGTTCTCCTGTCGGGGACTCTTCCCTTTCATGGCAGCGGTCGAAGATTGGTGGAGGCGATTTGCAGGGGAAAATTGCACGTGAGTTTGTATATACAGGGTTCGTCATATATGTGAAATAATGCCTATATCGTTTTAAATATATGTTTAATAGGGATGTGTTTCAAATAAAAGTTTTTTGCTATTTTTTTACATATTGTGGTGACAATGAAATTTTTTATCTGCTATAACGAGCCGCGAAGTAACCATAAATGGCAACACTGCCGGGGTCCCGGGAGTCTGCGTGGAATGTGTTAGAAACCACGTTATTTCTGTAGTTTGCCAGGCTATTTTATGTAATTTGTCAGTTTTTTTCATGTAATAGTTTTGAATTGTTGTTTTTTTAGTTAATATCAAGTATTCAGTGTTTTATTACCGGTGCATGTACAGTGCGAGACCCTGTGTTGTTTTTAACTCGGCTTTTGAAATTATATTAAATATGTAATATACCTAAAGATGCTGTGTCCCAAGTTGTAAATCAAATTATGACTTTCTGTACACAATATCTAGTCGAATGTTATGTAGATAACCCAGTTTAAATTAATATTTCTGGATATTGTATTGTGCAAAATCGTTTTAAAATTTTAACATTTAAAAAAAATTAAATAGTCTTTGAGATAAGGTATATAGATGGCCATGCAATTCTTATGCCATGAAAAACTTTGTTGGTCAGCAACCGGATTATACAATCTCTCAAATTTATCTCGAATAAGATCTTTGCGCCGATCTGTAGTCATTTTGATGGTTTGAAATTATTGTTTTTTTTGGTTCATTGATTCATTTTCCCTGTGAATCACAGAACACTTCATCTGACCTCTTCCTTTTTAAATTAACTACTTGTAGCGACATTATTTTATTAAACGAACTACAGAAATCACCGAAATTGGAGCACTAATATTATTAAAATTGAAGAAATAACTTCAGAGCACAGAACAAATTCAATTATAACAGAAACGTCCAAAACTACTCGACAACAGTGTAGCCCGGTCTAATACTTTGCAGCAGATATCAAAATCTTAATAATTAACTTATAATAAACTTAATAATTAATTAATTAGTTATTAGATTATTAATTATTGTTACGTTTAATAGTGTTATATTTACCTTCACCAGGTAAAAAATAGTTTTTTTTATTTGAAACAAAATATATTGTTTTAAATGTTAAAATTTTAAAACGGCTTTACACAATGTTATGGAAAACCGTTAAAAAGAGATGCCTTAAAAATTTTAGATCAAAATATCTATTACTAATTATTTTATAATGGTTTTAAGACGCTGGAGTTGCTCGCTCTCGTAGTAACCTTATGGTTTTTTGTGAAAAAAAAAACTTCCGAAAATGTTGTTTGGCAACCTTAAGAATTTCATTCTTTACATATTTCAGAATGGAAATCATCAACCCGAATGAATTCTATGGATTTTTTAAACGAAATGTTTCTTGGCGCCAGGTCTACATGACAATCAGCGATGAAAAAACGTGTAATACCATAACCTAAAAATAAGATTTAACCAAAATAGCAACAATTACAGAAGATTTAAGTACCTACGATACATGCGTTATATCAAATGTTCAAAATGTCTAACGTTATTTTGAATACACAATTCTAATCTCTCCCTAAAAGATTGCCTTAGATTCACAACTACGAAGCCTCCTATTGCCTTCATTACACCAACAGTTCGAGCTCTTAAGTCATCTAAGTCATTTGGTCATTCCTTGTACACTTGGTCACAAACATGTGAACCCTAAAGAAGTCGTAAGGGGTTAAATCAGGTGACCGAGTCGGC
Organism: Rhamnusium bicolor; assembly: GCA_029963845.1. Classification (NCBI taxonomy): domain Eukaryota; kingdom Metazoa; phylum Arthropoda; class Insecta; order Coleoptera; family Cerambycidae; genus Rhamnusium; species Rhamnusium bicolor. Next base: position 580,060 of record JANEYF010003318.1, on the reverse strand, counting down.
CACTCAACTGTTCTACGTCCGATCCACCTGTTTGTAAAAACGGTATGTAAATAAAATTGCTCATAAATATGACCTCTAATCCAAAATGAGATCATGACCCATCTTGTAGAAACCAAATATTATCGTTGCAGGAACAATATTCTATGTTAACAAAGCCATGTTACTACATTGTTAAATTGTCCTGTATAAAAAAAGGATCCAATTATGTGATTGCTGATAACACCCCCAAATATTCACTTTCTGGGATCATTGGGTGCGAACTTCAATCATCCACTGGGGATTATGCTGGGCCCAATAACGGCAGTTATTGGTTATTATTATGAAGCAGTGAACCTTCCAAAATGTCGTTATCGGGTATTTATGTCAAGCAGCTGTAAACTGGTCGATTGATAACAATCAAACAATCAAACGAATATTTCGATAATTCTACGAATTCTCATCCTTAAGTGGTGATATATTTTAGTCAAATAGTCAATTTGGAAACATAGGGTGTGTTGGACACGCTAGCTCATACATCCTTTATTTTGCACTTATTTTTGTTGTGCATTTTTTATTTTATTGAGATTTAGTAGCTATATATTTTGTTGTTATAGGTTTTTCATAATTGTGATGTCTTCCACAACTAGGACTATTTTCTTCCTACAAATAAATTAAGTAAAATTCATATTTTTATTGAACACCTATTTAATTAAGAAAGTCTGTCGAATCTGTACAAAAGTTGGAAATATAATCGTCTTCGTTATAAAACGTATTTAATTTACATGCTAATAATCTAAACATTATCAGGCTCTGTCATTATTGTTAATTTATTACCTTAAGAGATGTTTTGATGATTTGGTGTGACTTCAATAGATCTAATAGGCGTACAAAACAAGAATTAGTCTGGAACATAAATATAAATCGGGCTGTTACAGGTCATATAGATGATTTTGTAAAATGTTTATAACACTCGGGCAGATCAACAAATGCTTTTAAAACGATCGTTTTAAGGATAACATTTTTATCGTACACAACTTATACGATTTATGAAATATTGAATAGTGGCTCCGAATATAATTTATTGTAGCCATTATTTACTTACCAGTATCACACGATATGAGTTATTTATTATTTCATTTGCGCTAATTCGCCATTATCAAATTATCGCGTAATGCTGGTTCACATAATTAGTTGTGTTGGAAACATTGTCACCAACAGGCGTGTCCCTAAAATAAATATGTTCGATAAAATTCTTACAAGAAATTTTTCGAAAAAATGATTTTAAATATCACCTTTCGAGGCATCTTGATTTTTTTTGGGAGTTGTTTGTCAGAGTTACCGTTACTTTTTTAAATGGCAGCCTATATTTTGATTGCGTCTTACTTACTCATTAAATTAAGTAACTCAAAGAGAAAAGTTCGAGTGACCTTGCAGGGCACTGACACTGTAGGGCCTTTTCTACTAATCTGTCTATTCAGCAAATTATTAAAAATTGGTTCGGGTAAAGAAATACCCACTATACCAATTGATGTACTGGATTCATAGACCTTAACAAAAACTTGATAAAAGTGTGACATTTTTTGTCAAAGGATACACATTTACGTAAAATGGCAACATGGCAGCACTGTCTTCGGTTTCATTGGCTGCTTGAGTTTTAGCGCGAAACTAGTTGGATGATCCCATGAGTCTAAACTTAGTGCGCTAGATTTTCAAATAGTACCCATAAGCAAATGAGAACGTGGAATATACACATTCTCCCTCTGTTTTAGGACAATCAGTACATTTTTAATTAACCCGGCCTACTGTTCTTCTGTTTGGCGTCACGTAATTTATTTTACAGTGTAGCTTTTGATGCAACCTGAACTTAATTACGCTGTATAGTCGTGTCCGGTGCTTGTAATATTGCGGAGAATGGATCGATATGAAGTTATCAGGATCTGTTAAAAAGACATGAAAGAGTGAAATTCTGGGAATAGCAGTAGCCGAACGCGGAACTTTTGAATAATAAAAAAAAAAACTAGTGTGTCATGTTCGATCAAGCGTAAATTAATAAAGCAAAGTGTTCAATAATGGTCGGTTCTAAATTGAAAGGCTGTTTTTTTATATATGTATTGTTTTTTTTGAAGCTGTTTATATTTTTATTTAAAATATTCAGTATTAACAGAGAAATTGAGGAAAATATCTGCCAATATTGTGTCATATTTATATTCTTAAGAAAGAACTTTAACAAAGTTTAAATAGATAGCTCCAGTTAGGTTACCGTCAATTATGTGATTCCCCACTAGGCTTGTCCAGACATTAACTTTTCCAGTTTTCGAGTATGTACTCTCACATCCAATGAGGATTTTCCCGGGATCAGATCTGCAATTTTGAGGATTTACATGTCCATGAAGAGTAAATGTTGATTCATTAGAAAATAACACCTTATCTATAAATGATTCATCCTGATCCAATTTCTTCATCACTTCGATCGGAATCATCTTCACATAACTCCTGTTTTTAAGTATACAATTTATTTGCCCTAAACAACTTCATGATGAATATATGACACATCATTGCAGAAATCATAAGATTTTCTTCTATCTACAGCATTACACTTAATTTGGTATCTTTATCGGTAACAGAATATTCTCTTTTAAGTAAATATCTCACAGAACCAAGCTTACAGAACTGTTTTCTATCTTACTAACTGTTTTTGTGATATACGAGGTAAATCAAGAAACTTCTCGAGAAACAGAGTAACAGCATCTGCTTGTGTTATAGTTCTGTCTCCATATTCAATTGTCATTCATTACGATTGTTATATGAGTTAAATAACACATTTTTTATATTTGCCACTACCGTTTCAGACCATCATAATTAACAATTCTTGTAGTTATATGTGGTTATTTCTTGCTTTTTTATTATTTCCATTGTAATTTTTTTATACCCATGTAAATAGCAGAAACTTAATCCAATCGAGTCAATTTGAATTTTTTTTCCAATTTCTACAAGCCTCCATTTGAAAGTTAAACAAAAAAATCAGTAGTATAGTAGTGCCGATTCTAGCACATTGACTACTAACATCTCATCTCCATTATTATTATTAGTGACTCTGGGGACTTTGACCTAAAGCATAGGTTTAGATCTAAGATAATAGCTAAGAGGGTGGAGCTATGAGTGTGTATCTGACCAGTGAGAGATAAAACGGCAGCTAGTATATGGATTGTAGCTAAAAATGCTTAAAAAACTACTAAAATAGCATATTTTAATTACCGATCCTATATAGCAGTCATATTATATTTATAACAAACACTCTCATTAGTCAGATATACACTCCTGGCTCCACCCTCTTAGCTATTACCTTAGATCTAAGCCAGTGGTATAAGTCAAATCCTCTTAGCTCCCCCTCTCCCGATACTATCACCTAGGTCCTAGATTCTAGGGCCGCCCAAGGCCACTAAAAATAATAGAGACCGGACGTTGGTGATTTTACCTAAACTGGATGAATTTGCTGTTGTACCTAAATATTCTTTGACAAACAGTGTAGTAGTAAAAATAGACCAAGTTCACAGAATTTAAGTATAACTGCCTTTTAGCATGTTTAAATGTCTACGTACTTATATCTTATTAAAAAAAACTTAGTTTTAGAAGTTGGATATTTGCAATTTCTAAGAAATTGAATTTATGAGTTCATATTTGACTTTACATTTTAAGAAGCTCTTTTGGACAAGGATAAGTCAAAAAGTTTAAAACTAGTGTATAGAGAGTTAAAGTACCTTTCAAACATGGGATAGCCCAATCCCTTGTGCTATTTAAAAGTTTCGAAGGGGTTGATATAAAGGAGAAGGGGTTGAGTGAGGGTATGAAATTTTTATGGCGAAAATTGCCGTTTTGAAAACAACAATCTTAGGATTTTTGTTATGTTATCGAGATGAGAATTTATTCCATTATAAGTTTCCACACTGTATTAATCCGGTAAATGAAATAATAGCCTGAATTATATTTCGCAGACAGTTGGCCGTTGGGAGATTATTGCCGTTGGGAGATGCGCGAAACGCGCGTCGAGTGTAGTATCGAGTACTTTGGTGTTTGTGAAAACTATCTCAGTGCTAGTATATTATAATACACCTTATCAACATTATTTGTTCTTCACTGGATGTGAAATAGTACAGAAAAATAGAACGCTTATCCCGTCCACCCCATATTATATTCCACTCTTTCACTCGACACCAGAAAGTAATCACCAGTGTCACATGAACCGAACCTAAGTGATGCTCAAATATTAATTTTGTTTCGACGCTCGTTACTAGTTCGAGTCTTATTGGAATTCTAATTTCCAACTTTTCAAATAATTCACCCTTCATTGCAGTCAACAGCGCTGGGAGGATGAACTAACAGTTTATGCGGTGGAAAGGGAAATTAGTTTCATTCTGAAAAATTAATATCAGGCTGATGTTTGGCGGTGGCAAACGATTGTACTAATTGATTTTTTTTTTAGTTGTCAGAGATAACTCTATTAGTTGTGACGTCACATAATTATGCAACCTATGTGCTACTGTCATGACAAACCGGATGTCTACATATCACACTGGAACTTAAGTTCTAGTGTGATGTGAAGGCAACCGGTGTGTCATCAATATTAACTTTATTTTGTAAGCCCAGTGTAAAGCCCAATACAACTTTATCTGTTTTCTACCTCATACCGTTAAGATTTAAAGATATGTGTTTTTGTGTCTACACTTTTGCTTTAATTGATTTGTGTTTTAGTAGTTTCAGTCCATTTTCCCCTTCTACATTTTTATACACTTCCTTAGTTCTTTTTTATCTGAGCTTTATTCACCGTATTTTTAACCGTAGGAACCTTCGGTTTCCGCTTAAGGGAATTTAATGAGTTGAAACATTGCCAGCCTCTCCCATTGAGGGCTTTTCACTTAATTTACGAAATGCCGACGACAATTCGGTGGAAAGAAAAAATGGTGTGGAAATAAAGTAGCACACATTTTAGGTAGACATGTGAGGGATGTCCGTTTAGATTATTACCTTTAGGTTTGGAAAGAGCTGTTTTCTTAGCCCGTAACTGGTGCCTCTCGAGCTGTGAACATTGAGTTGTCCCAGATAGAAATTTGAGACAACGCGGTAGAGAATTAAACTGTTTTTTTTTGTTGTACGAATCATTGTTATTTCAACTAGTGGTGGGGCCGTTTTAACCAACGATACTATGTTTGTATTCTATACAGGGTAGCCCACCAACCGTTCATCCGGGTATATGCCATTTTGACCCAACTTGACACCTCAGCCCCTAAACGGGGGTGATTTTTACCTCCAAAATTTAAAATGTATCGCAAGAATTTGAAGATACATAATTTTAAAGCCTGTTGAATTTTTTTTACAAAATTATTTCACTTTTTAAAATTGGGCTATTTCGTACGAAAAATTTGATACCTAATAAAGTAGATTCCTTACGTGTCAGTTGATTAAATATTCCAAATGTCTGCCACCAATTTCCATTCAATAATAAAGTCTGATTAAAATGTTGTGGGACATTCTTCAGCATTTCTAGAGTAATTTGATAGCAGTCGTGCGTGACATGTTGCTTTAAATCTTCTGAAGAATTGGTTTGGATTGCGTGTATTTCACTCTTGAAATGACCCCATCAAAAGAAATTAAAGGGAGATAAGTCTGGTGATATCGCAGGCCACTCAATTAAGCCTCTTTTTTCAATACAGTGACTAGGAAGTCTTTGATCCAAAATTGTCCCACATGCAATATATATGCATAGTGGGGACGAGTGCCAACTTGTTGGAATGTCAAATTATTTTCAAGGTAATACTCGTCGTTCTCGATAATATCGGTCAACATTGTTATCTAACAAATCCTGGTACATCTCTCCAGCCAAATTATTAGACAAGAAAAAAGATCTGACAACACTATCAATCGAGCCTGCCTAACAACGACAATTATGGCAATTAAATATACTGTTTATGAAAAATAAGCATTTGTCGGAAAAACAAACGTTAAAAAAGTTTAGATTATTTGCCCGTTCGCTTATCAGCTCACAAAATTGCAAACGCAAATTGTTGCCACCTTCATTGAATGGTTGGACCAAATAAATTTCCTGGAGATGCAATTTGTGATGCTTTAAAATTCTTTGGACAGTAGACCATGAAACATCCACCACATCTTACAATTTTCTTCTACTCAATGTATGAGTCTCGTGGCCCAGAACCGCCACTTCCACCGCGTCCTTTCGTATAGGATTTCAGTATTTCTCTTTTTATTTGCCAATTCTAGTTTCTGTGAGAAATATTTAAGAATGAGGTATGAGTCATCTTCTTATGACTGTAGGACAATTCCGAAAGCTAATAAATTGAAACTGAAATTAAAAACCGTATTTTCCAATTTTAAGTTTTAGTTGTTGAACAGTTTAATGTAGAAAAAACTTGTGATGATGTTTTGTTTCTTTGAGTTAATTTGATATCGAGCTTTCTTTGTCTGATTGTCTGTAACTGGTACCACATTTAAACTTTAAAGCTTAAATCGACTTTATATGCAAGCCCACGAGGGAGTTTTATACAAAGAAAAACGAGAACAATATGACACGATGTGTATTAAAAAACTACCGACACTCCCAATCGATATTACTCATCTGTAGTAAACTCGCTTGGTAGTAATGTCGTTTTATGTTTATTCACCACTTTTTGTTCAGTTTGAACATGTGCAATGATGTTCCAAATGATTGCTGGCTACGTCTGTTGGGTGCAAACAAAGTTTTTTAAGTAAATTTCTTGTCACTCATAAAAACATGTTGTTTATTAGGGGATTTTCAATATACAGGGCGACTTATTGCGCCTGGGAAAAACTTTGCTACTTTTTAAATGTTTCATGAAATAAAATGGTGTTCGGAATTAGTCCTAAGAGAGCTATAACCACGCAAAGCGGATCCTGAATGATGGTTATTTATTGTTATATCAGAAACGTTGTGCGATACAGATTTGCTTATCGCAATTTTGGCGATGTCGATGGATTTTGAAACATCTGTACAAAAACATTCATTTTAATTCAGCTGGTAACAACGAAACCCTCACAAAAGTCACAAATTCAGTTGAATATTGAACTAAAATTCATAGATTAACACACTCTACTGTTATAGCTCCTTAGAACTAATTCTCGACACATATCAATATGAATCTCTATCTTCAGGACTCACAAGGTGAAGTTTTTCTGGACCACTGAATCAGTTCATAGAAAAAAGCAAATTTGAAAAGATTATGCGACAATTTGAATATTTAAAAAGAAATGTTAACACCACCTTTCAGTTTGAGAAAAATATTTCCTCACGCGTCGTCTCATTTCCGTATTTTTGATTACAGATGGATTCGGCCCCGCTGTGGCAGCTCATTAGTGATAGTGCGAAGGACTTAGTTCAACAAATGTTAAGTGTAGATCCAAAGCAAAGGATAACTATTCAAGAGGTTCTAAATCACCGGTGGTTAAGGGTAAGTTTTAAACTTACTTCTCATTCCATGCTTTACAGCCTCATTTGAAATAATTAATTAAAATAACATAATAGCTAACCGGATGTTTATGTAAGGGAACGGTTGGTTTTTCAGGAACGTGTTTAAAGTAATTTGATTTGTTTTTAATGACACTATTAAAATGTCATGTCCTTGTCAGTTTTTACGAAGTATGTCTTTTCGTTTTTTATTTTCCTTTTATATTCATGTAAAAAACTATATCGTCAAGGATACTTGAAAATAAATTGCAAAATCGAGTCCGAAAGGTAATTTAGACGATTGTAGCGGACCGTTCACAATTTTCTCTGCCGACCGGAAGGTAGAAGGTTGTAGACAATCTACATTATCTATCCAGCTATGGAGAGAGAACGGCGATATTTCAATTCGTTTGATCTAGAAAACGGCTTTAAATTTTTACAAAATATTCCTTCAAGTCAAAAATTATACTCTTCCTTTACGTTTATACAGCCCAAAATACGTATGTATACAAACAAATTTTGAAATCCATTTGTCCCAGAAATTCCTCATTTTTACAGGGTATCTCTGAAAGATTTGCGCAAAAAACTACCACACCATATGTTGGGTTCAATTTTTTTTTGTTTTGAATATGTGAGATATGTTGGTACGTTTTTGTGAAATACCCTGTATATGAAAAAATTAAAAATCTGTTTATCACTGTAAATTAAAAATATGTTTAAGATATATATCTAATTTATTCAAGGAAGTGGAGGATTGTACTTAAAATTTAACAGTTTTTCTGTTACATAGACATTCTAAATTAAATTTTATCATTAACCCAGAGGCGCTGGAGCTAAACCTGGTTTAATAGTATTACAAGCATTTAAAGCGTAATTACAAGGTATTGGGATTTCTAAACTGCCTAAGCTAATTATCTTTCAAAGAAGAGAAAGAACAACTGCGAGAGAACGAGACGAGTTAATTTAATCGTGTGTTCTTTTCTTTTTTTTCCCAGGATAGAGACAAGGGACTGAGGATTCATCTAGGCGATACTGTAGAAGAATTAAAAAAATTTAATGCACGCAGAAAATTGAAAAGTTGTATACTCAGCGCCGTCAATTCTAGTAAGTGGTATCCCTACGACGACTCCAACGCCGATACCTTTTCCGATTTCGGAGATGACGAAGTGTCTTCCTGTGGTGAGTTTATTTTTTAATTTTTGTGTACTCGCCATAACTAATGTCGGTATTTCCATTTCGATTTTTCATATTTTAGTATGTCAGCTACATCAATTATCTGATAAATTAATGTGGTGATTTCAGCCGAAAATTTCCCAAACAGTTAAAAAACTACACCGGCACACAAAAAAAAAGTTGTTTGTACATTTGACGCCACCTACCTCCCGCCATGTATTTCGACCCCGCTGAATCCGAATCTGAAGTCAGTTTGGACCGTACACCCTCAAATATCGAGTAAATTGAAAAACCGTAAAAAATAGCGAAAATTGGGTGTTTCGGTAATAAAAAAAATTTGTGGATCTAAACCAAGCCTAATTTTTATGTATTTCGATCCGCTGAATACGAATCTAAAGTATATTTAGACCATAAGCCGTTTTAAATCTAAGTAAATTGTAAAAAACCCTCGAAAATTGCTAAAAACGGCAAAAAATTGTGATTATGTTGATGAAAAAAATTTTCATTCTGTTTATACGTCATTTTTTATAGATTTTTACAATTTTTCACATTTTCAGATTCTAAACTTGTATTTTATGCATAAAAAAAATACAAGAAACGTATTTAATCGTGTCATAGATTTTTTTTCAATTTTTTCAACTGGAATTTTTTGCTATTTTATCGGTTTTTTGCGATTTTTTTGAGATTTTGAGGGATTAATGGGACAAATATATTTCAGATTCGGATTCAGCAGATCAAATTACATAAAAATCCTCTTCGATCCGGGTCTACAAAATTTTTTTCATCAACATAATCACAATTTTTTGCCATTTTTAGCAAGTTTCGAGGATTTTTTACAATTTACTTAGATTTAAAACGGCTTATGGTCTAAATATACTTTAGATTCGTATTCAGCGGATCGGAATACATAAAAATTAGGCTTGGTTTAGATCCACAAAATTTTTTTTATTACCGAAACACCCAATTTTCGCTATTTTTTACAGTTTTTCAATTTACTCGATATTTGAGGGTGTACGGTCCAAACTGACTTCAAATTCGGATTCAGCGGGTCGAAATACATGTCGGGAGGTAGGAGGCGTCAAATGTACAAACAACTTTTTTTTTTGTGTGTGTTGGTGCTATTACAAGGGATTTGAACAAAAGATTTTAACTACGGTAAATCGAAAACGTTCCTGAAGTTTATGCACCACCCTGTATGTACCAAATTCCTTGCTTATAATTTTTTTTACACAAATTTCATCAAACGACTGCACTAAATTTAATGGGAATCATTTGTGGGTTGGATACGAAAAATTCTGTTTTAAAGTTGACACGTTAAAAACCGTACGCGTTCCATAACCGATTACTAGTGAATACAAAAAATCACTAGCAAGTTTAAATTCTCGGCATGTCTCGTTAGTAAACGAATTATAACTTTAATTTCTCCACTTCGCAAAGAAACACCCTCATATCAATTTCTTATTTATAAGCGGCAGATAAAAAAACTGGATTCCGCGATTATCTTGTCCGATAAAAATAAACAGAAACCAGGAATACTACCACAAGAAAAAAAGCTCTAAATGCTTTCATCACAAATAGCCCTGGCTGACGACATCCATAACAGTATCCAATATTTTATTCTTATATCTCACAGTCTCATTTGTACATTTTCCACGAACTCTAACAACGTATTGACGTTGTTTACTTCCCCATTACATTTGGAAACAGGCTCCTTCGGCGTGGAGATAAAGCCCTCCCTTCGTTGAAAAACAAAAGAAGGCCTACCAGAGCTCTAGCCAGAACAAACTGCGACTGTTTGAGTAGTTGAATCTGCAATGCCGAATACGGGAACAAAATTAGAGGATCAAATCCTAGATTTTACAAGGCAGAGAGATGAGCGGTAATGTGGTATTAGGACGAGACGGTTTTGTTGCCGTGTCGTTTTGCCCGGCTCGATTTGCAGGAAAAGCTAGAAATCGTGTACCAGGGATGATAATCTGCGGACTTGGGAGTTCATAAACGTCACACTTTCGGGGAGTTTGTTCAATATATTCGGCAACAATTTGTCGCTCGTCGCTACCTACAATCAAATTTTATCATGATGAGCATTATGAATAGAAGGAATAGCACTTTTTTTTTAAAAAGGCGTATCTGTATTATACAGAGTATTTCCGTTTTAACTCAATGCCTGCCTTAAGACTTATATCGTGTCCACAACAGTTGTTTATACAGGGTGTTCCACCTAAGAGGGATTCTTCTGTAACTATGTAACTGTAAAATATATAAAAAAATGATTTTAATAAAAGTTGTCTGGAATCATGTGGGCCATGACAATATTTTTGGCTTTACAGGGTGGTCCATTTCTCGTGGGCGCTACATAACTTTGTTATTTTAAATGGAACACCCTGTATATTATTGCATTTTTGAATTTCTTGGTTAATATTAGGTAGAGTTTATTAAATGTACATGGTGTTTAACTCTTACCGTTTTCGAGATATTCAGTTGTTTTTGAGAAAAATCACGATTTCAGCTCTCTAAATGAGGCTAGATAGCATTTAAACCGTTAGAGTTAGAAACGTGCAGTTTTCACAGTTCGTTTTGGCATAAATTACTCTATCTTGTCATCTGTGAGCAAAACGTGTGCGTTATTCAGACTCGGAAATACTGAGACCTACATTTAATAATCTTACGAGTTGAAAAACTTTTTTTTTTTTCAAATGGAATGACCCATATTAATTGTCATGGGTGAATTCAAAATTGAATGCCCTTTCGACTGATATCAGGTTGTCCATACTTATCTCTAACAATTTTCCAGAAAAATCAGGTTCTTTTCTAAAGTCCGAAAAAGTAGCTATGTAACAGCGCCAAGAAGGCCTTGCAAAACAACTTTTCCCTCACATTTTATCAGACTTGGGACTGACAGTGTCAATATTTACTGCCATGTTTAAAAAGTGGTTTGACAAATAAAAGTAAACCACTAACAACAACTAAAACAAAACTCAAAACGAAACAAATTGAAACTCGGAACACAACAAGGAGAATAATACTTAGACCGCTGATTTACATCAACTGCTCGAAGTATCCTCCATTTTGATTAATGCACAAACGAATTCGGTTTTTAAAAGACTGTTCAACATTGGTCAGCATGTGTGGCGTAATTTCTAGAAATGCTACTGTAATGCGCTGCCGCATATCTTCCGCGGTAGTTGGTGGTGTAACGTAAACTTTACTTTTTATAAATCCCCATAAAAAGAAGTTGCAACTTGTCATATCTGGACACTTTGAAGGCCAACTCACTGGTCCCCCGCGCCCAATCCATCTGTTGGGAAAAGTTTCGTGTAAAAACTGACGAATCGCAGCGGCATTGTGAGGTGGAGCACCATCATGTTGCATCCACATTCCTCGAAGTGTAGCTAAAGGAATGTCGCCAAACAAATCTTCTAGAGTGTTTGTTAAAAAGTTTAAATAAACTGCTCCAGTTAGATGCTGGTCAAAAAAGAATGGTCCAATGATATGGGTTCCCAAAATTGCTCCCCACACGTTCAAAGACCATCTGTGTTGGCTATGTGGTGTCCGGAATTGGTGAGGATTTACTGTGTCATAATAATGGCAATTATGACGGTTAACGAAACCATTTTTATGAAAAGTAGCCTCATTGGAGAACATGATTCGTTTAAAAAAATCATCATCTTGATTTAACATCTCAAGTGCCCACTGACAAAACTCTAGTCTCCGCTGAAAGTCTACTTCTAGCAACTCTTGGTGTAATTGGATGCGATAAGGATGATAACTGTGCCTTTTTAAAATCCTATGTATCGACGTTGTACTAATACCCGTTGTGGGACTAATTTGTCGCACACATTTGCGGGTTTTCCTAAATACACCCCAGCACAAAAAATTCATTTTTCTCCGTAACTACAGTTTTATGGCGATTTCGTTTTGTATGTCGAATATTACCAGTATTTAAAAACCTATCAAGGACTAGTTGAAAGGCTTTACGTCGTGAATGTGATCTGTCTGGATAGCACTGTGCATAAATTCGTGATGCCAATAACTGATTTCTTTCGCACTCACCCAGGACAAAAACCATATCAATCATTTCTTCCTGCGTCAGCGACATTTTGAAAATATTATAAAAAACTTTTACTCTTTACTTAGCAAAATAACTACAACGTCAACGTTAATCAAAACTAGAGTGACATTTAATTTGCTTTGTATGTCAAATGGCAATAAACATTGTTTGCAAGGCCTTCTTGACGCTGTTACATAGCTACTTTTTCGTACTTTAGAAAAGAACCTGATTTTTCTGGAAAACTGTTAGAGATAAGTATGGACAACCCTATATCGTTAAAACTAATAAAAGTATCTATAATCTGGAACGCAGTAAACGCACGAAACAAAACTACGGAAAAGCTTACACTTCCTGATAAACCGTACCTATTTTAAGATAGCCGCCCTTAGCGGTCACCGATTACTGTGCCTGGCAACAAGTCGAGATAACTTACTGCATTACAACGGGCTGGCCTTAGACAGCTTGTACAGAGTTATTCTGAGCAAGAAAGTTGCAAAGAACTTAAAATATTAAAAATGTTTGTAAAAGAATAAATTCGACCATATAATATGGTGACTAGTTGAAAATATCAACTTTAGATTTGATCTGTTGCAATATCAGAAAGTTCGTTATCCAATTGAGCGACCATTTGTTTCTGACGCATCGTATGCGTCAAGAGGAGGGCTAGCGGCTAGCTCATTTTTTTGTGTATGGAATTAATAAAAATTGTTCGTATTTTCCTTCTTGTTTCTTGCGTAGAAAGAAATTTCCTAAATAATGTCTGGTAATGGCTTTATAGACTTTGATAATTAAATTAATGAACCAGTTGCCACCTGACCATTATATCTGAGTTTAAAACTAACATTGCCAATGCCGGTGCCGGGATTCGAACCTGTAGCTACGATGAAAAGATTTCTGGTCACGTTTAACATCTCGCGCTCTAACCAACTACACCATCGAGCCGGTGTATGCCACACAAGTTTCCGTAATTTTTTAACTTTTAAAAATATTAAAATGGCTGCTATACAAAATTAAATTTTTTCTTGTCGGCATATTTATTTATATACTATTTCACCATTCGGCGTGCTATTTCGTAAAACTAGCACTAGCACACCTGCGCTAAAATAATTTTCCGTAGTAATTAATAGGTTTCAAATCCATAAAATGTTTGTATTTTTAACGATTTTCTAGACTTATAATTATTATCGACCTACATTATTAATTTGTCCTCGTCCGTTTCAACTGTCGCTGTTTGTGACAGAAACCGCATATTCGTTTGCAACCAGCGTAACTGTCCAACAGCGGGCAATATCTAATAAAACCTGACAGATGAGAGATATTGATATTACGGCGAGGCAGTCGGGTTTTTATCTTGGCGACCGTAGTGGATTTCAAAACAACTCGACAAAATGTAGATCACTTTCTAATATATCATGTCGTAGTTCAATATATCACAGGGTGATTTTATTTATGTGCATGTTTCTGATAGTATGGTAAACAAACTTAAACTAACCGTGTAACTTCACGACTATACCGTGGGTCCCAAAATCGATGCTCACCATTGGGATCTCGGAAACGGTAAGACCTATAAGGTCGGTTAAATAAGATAATTTTTAGCAAATTTTATGCTGATTCCAAATCCATTATGAAATCACGGCTAATTGAAACCGTTTTTGAGATCTTCCAAAAAGACGAGAATTTTCTGATTTCTCTTTTTGATCTAGAAAAGAATGCTTGATAGTCTTTTGTTTTTGAGATATCCGAGGTAACTTTTGTTTTTCTTATGGCAGTCATATTGGAGTTTTCGTTTTTCAGATTGCGCTTAAAAAGAGCTTTCAGATGAGGTATCACATGCCGAGGAGAAATTGTTTTTCAAGGGACTAATTTAAAAAAAGTTATCCATTGCTTAACAAAACAAAATAGTAGGTCATGGAAACTCAAAATTTTTTGTAAAGCTAGAGACAAGGAAGTTGCTTATTTAGACGGCTACTAATTATTATTATTATTAAATTGCTTTATTTGTACAATTTTCTAAAAATATCAATTTATAGACGATCATTAAGGTTTTATTTGTCATAAAATTGTCAATAAATTGTTCAAAATTTGAACAAAGAAATCCCCTTCATCAAGAGCATTCTTGCATGCAAAGTAGTTAGTAATCAGTAAAATTTGAAAAATGCTTTTCTAAAAACAACAAAATTCACACATAACTTTCAGTACAATTTAGTAGGCTGTGGTTTAAAACAAATAATAAGCATTGATGTTAGTTGACAATTGTTCACTAAATAGTAGTGGCATTATTGTAAATTGCACTGGCGGTTCTTCTATAGGGTCATTTGGTCAATGACCTCCCACATACAAATAAAAAAATAGAGTTATTCATTTTCTGAAGTTTAAAAATATATAATATATATATTTTTAATATTCTTAAAAAAATATATTAAAGTTTCTAGTTCATTCTATGCACAATATTATTCAAATATCGAGCCTCTACATTCATATTCATTACATTATTCATTTATAGAATTTAAAAATCTTGGGTCAATCCACAACTTGTCCTCAAAGCTAGCTGCGGACCGAATTTACAACGAATTAAAGTGAAATAGACTTACGTGCGAATCGTCAAAAAGCAAAGGAGACAGAAAACACTGGCGGGGACAATGTCCCTGACACAGTTTACGAAAACGATAACCCACGATTCGCACGAAGTTCAGTGGAGCCACAGACTACATAGGTTCTCTGTGAGTAGAGCAGTCTTAATGCTGACTAGGTACGCGTTGGTCGGTAAATTCTGTCGCGTTGTTTTTAATGTTTTTATTTGTGAACATTTTATTAGTAAATCTCTACTTGTGAAATTAAGTAAAACAGTGTTTTTGGTGTTTACTATTAAATATGAGTGTTGTACAAAATATATTAAAACTGAAAGATGGACATAAGTTGGGTTATGAAGACCGAGTGAAATTCAAAGGTGGTGGCCGTCCAAAACCTAATATGACGATAAAGCAAACATCTCTTGATAAGAAAAAATAAGTTAATAGGGATTTTCGAAATTCAATGTACGATTTATCCGAGTGGATTTGCGGATGCGAGGTAAAAAATGCATTTTTTTGTTTCCATGCCTGTTATTTGGTGATGATCCTGATCCTATATGGTCCAAAATAGGTGTAACTGACTTGAAACATTTAAAAATAAAAGTACAGAAGCATTCGCTCGCATCAAGTCATATGAATAACTGTTGTAGTCTAGCAACACTTGGTACAGTTGATATTAGAATGCAGTGCCTATAGAAAAAGTTTAAAAGCTTACAACGAAAACGTTTCTAAAAATAGATATATTTTAAATAAAATAATAGATAGTTCCAATAAAGTATAAGTAGTTTTTGTGTTTAGATACGTTTTAGACGGCGTTGTATGTGAGAGATTTTGGAAATTTATTCAGCCTCAAGGAACGACATCGCAGCATTTGACAGATGTAATTTTAAAAGAGTTAGAATGTCTGAAAATTAATGAAAGTCCTGAAAAATTGATAGCACAAAGTTACGATAGAGCATCAGTAATGAGTAGTGTTTTTGGAGGTGTACAAGCCAAAAAAAAAAGTTATCCTTCAGCAAATTTTATTCATTGTTACGCTCATCAATTAAATTTAATTTTACAAAAAGCATCAAGTAAGGATAAAAGCATAAAAATTTTATTTGCTAATTTACATAGCTTTTCTTTATTCTTTGGAAAATCGCCAAAAAGAACAGCCGTGTTAGATAATGTTGTTAAGGTGAGATTACCTAAAGCGGCTCCAACACGATGGAATTTTAATACAAAGTGCATAGAGACTGTTTATACCTATCGAACAGAATTATTAGATTGTTTAGAAAAAATCATTGATAATGAACCAGAAATCAACACTCTAAACCAAGTTATTGCATTGGTTTAAAAAACTACTTACAAAATGAACATTTTCTTTACTGGTTAAATTTTTTTCATTTAGTTATGCCTCATTGTGATATATTGTTCAATCAATTACAAAAATGTAATATCGATGTCATAACAGTAAATAAGTGTATTGGCGTTTTTAATAGTAAAATTGAAGACATCAGAAATAAAATTTTTAATCACTATTTGGAGGAGACATCCATAAAGTCTGACCAGAGATGTAAAACGGAAGAATCAAAAAGGAGAATTTCATTAGAAATTTGTGATATAATTACATCTGAGATCAAAAACAGGTTTGGCTTCAGTAGTCATTTAGCAGTGTCTCAGTTATTTCACGCAGATCGATTTAAAGATTATAAAAAAAGCTTTCCTCAAGATATGTTTAAATTAGTTAAAACGGGAGTATCCAGTCATAAATCATTTGAAACTTAAAACTGAATTAGAAGTATTATATAGCCGAGAAGATTTTTCCAATAGTGAGGGTGCAGTTGCTTTGTTACAGCTTTTTATTAACAATAATTTGTGCAATACTTTTTCTGAAAGTGTCAAACTGTTAAAAATCTTGTGTACTCTCCCTATGACTACCGTCGAAAGTGAACGTTGTTTTTCCACCTTAAAAAAGAATAAAGACATTTTTAAGAAATACCATGGATCAGGAAAGGTTATCTTCTTTAGCTATGCTTACCATAGAAAGGGCATTAATAAAGAAGATAAAAGACTTTAATGAAAAAGTAATTGACCACTTTGCATCTCAAAAAGACCGGAGGATCGACTTGGAATTTAAATCACTTTAAAAGGTAGGTAATACAGTAAACTTTTCTAATTGACCTCCCTATCTCTTGACCCACGAACCGCCACTGGTAAATTGTTCAAGAATACTTATTATTACTGTTCAAGAATGTGATTATTGAAAAATGGCGCACAAATTCTCAAATTAAGAAAAATTTTATATGTTACAATGTTATTTAAAAGTTAATAGAATTTCGCAAAACGCATCGGCTTCCTATCTAGAAACATTTCCGAAGAGAATGCAACCACATAGAACAATTTTTGGAAGAATTGTAAGCAATTTGTTAAATTACGGGAGTTTTGATAATGATATTGATAATGTTGACCGCACAAATAATATTCTAGAAGCTGTTAAAATTTAGTAGGCTTAGATATACCGCATATCAGAGCGACAAATTGCAGGCAAAGCAAATATTCCTAAGACAACTGTACAATAGTCATTAGAACAAAGGAAATATCATCTGTACAAACCCACGATTGTCCAAGCTTTAAACAAAAATGATTTTGGTGAACGACTTAAATTTTGTCGTTGGGTTAATCAGAAATGTAAGAACAACCTAATTTTCAATCGAGGGTTATATGGACCAATGGAAGTCGGTTTACAAATTGTAGAGTCGTTAACAAGCACAATTATCACCAATGGACCACAGAAAATCCGCATGTAACTACGAAAAGAAGATTTCAAACTAGGTTCGGATGCAATATTTGGTGCGGCATGATAGATATTACCTTTTCCCATTCTACTCTTATGATATGCGTATAACCATTCCCTTAATTATTATTTTTAGATCGCCATTTAATTGGTCAATTCACTGTTCACAACTATTTAACGGGAGCAGCCTATCGTGAACTTCTAGAAAACAAGTTTTACCTGAGATAAGACAACTTTTTACAGAACAAGTAATAAACAAGATGCCTTTCCTGCACATAATACTAATAATATTGGACGGATATTGCAGGAACACTTTGGTAACCGCATAATTTGGATTAAAGGACCAGTATTGGGCCTCCCCGCATGCCTGATATAACCCCTCATAATTTTTATTTGTGGCGCATGGTGATAAATGAAGTGTATGATTTTGAAAGCACGGAAACTATCGATATTTTGGAAGACAGAGTTAGGAACGTTTTCGGCACAATAAATGTCGATACTCTCAGAAGAGTAATCAGATCAGTTAGGCGTAGATGCCAAAAATGTATCCAGCTAAATGGAGGTCATATTGAACAGTTTTATTAATTCTTCTTTACTATCATTTCTTCTATATGGTAATTTACTGTTATTAAAAATTTCCTCTATATCGATTATGTTCAGTATTTTAACAGAAAATTAAAATTATTTAAACATGTCAAACCGGTAACCCTAATATTGCTGTTATTTTTTATAATGGTTGGTATTACGTATATCCATGCAATCAAAATAACTTCTTGATTTTCCATGGCCAACTATTTTGTTTTGTTAAGCTGTCGATAACTTTTCTTAAATTAGTCCCTAGAAAAGCAATTTTTCTTCGGCATGTGATACATCATTTGGAAATTCTTTTTAAGCGCAATCTGAAAAACGAAAAATCCAATATGGCTGCCATAAGAAGAACAAAAGTTTTTAAATATTTAATATTGATCGTATTAATATGTTTTTGAAGCACATCCATCTCCTCTTAATAATACATATTTAACCGTCTGCCTCTAGACTCAGGTGCTTTACCTGCGAACAGTGGACCAGTAACATTTGATTCAGGACATTTTCTTTTCTTTGATTGTACGCTTGTGTCTGGACTCTGTTTTAAACAGTAATAATTCGTCAAGTTTGAGATAAGACCTTTAAGGTATTGTTTTTATTAAATATACAGTTTTGTTAAAACAAATCATATCTCATATTCTGGAAACTGTATTAGAAATTAAAAGAGGGTCCAAAGAGTTGTGGGCCACGGTATGACTTTGTTTATATTATGTCGGCTTCTATCTCAGAAAAGATCCGGTTACAACATTGTAAATCCTCGTTTCCTTTTCAAAAGTATTTCTATCACAAAACAGAAACACAAAGCGAACAACTTTGCAACAACGAAATGTGTTTGTCTAGTCTGTACGACTCTTTATAACTTTCGGTCTGCTTGTTTACGTGTTACTTCTAAACTTGACTTTCATTACTCGTAATTGGCTACATGTAAATTTCTGATGAGGATTATTAAATTCAATTAACAAATCATAATGAGCAAAGACTGGCACTGTTAGAGGGAAATACGTGAAAATAATATCGCGTACAATAATAATTAGTTTATATTAATTAAAGTGAAAATGTAGCTGGAATAGATAACTTTGAAAATTTTGGTTTTTAATTGCATGAAATTGGTACAACTTGAACTTTAGAGAATAATGGGGAATTTGCGTTTCGCGCAAATTTTTTAAAAATGTGCTCGTGTTGACGTGTATAACTCGCAGAGGCGGCGCGTCAGTGAGCCTTGGGGGAATACCCCCCTCTCACTTTTTAATGACTATAATTCTGCTAAAGAAATGCAGCAAGAGTAAGTCGGTCATGATCAGACAGTAGTTATGTATGTATACACCAAGCACCAGTGACAAAATGAAGAATTTATTCTTTTAATTTGCCATTAGCAAGTGGAAGTATAATATTATTACTGGGAAGAGTAATGAATCAAAAAATTGTCGTGGTAAAAATCTTAAGTATCATCAAATAGTTGGTGTGGCCAGCACGCTCGCTCGATTTGAATCCCATCGAGGTTATTTGGGACGCTCTTCAAACACGAGTGTCACGTAGAACAAAAACGCTATTGATAATAATAATAATAATAAATGTCTTTATTGTGTAAAATAGAAGGAATTTAACACAAAAGGTTAGTGGTACAGTATACACTGATATCAAAACTACTAACCTAGGATACCATTGGTATAGTATTAGTACAGTATATAATATGCAATATTACAATATGTGTATATCTAACGTATATCTAGTTAAGTACATGTATCTACAGTATTTGAACATATAATATATATCAAAAACAGTATTTATCTATAGATATCTAGATTTTATCACTATTTTATCACCGCCTAAAACAATTTTAAATTTATGTTTAATTCGCCGCTCAAAATCAGAGACTTTAGTTGACGTTTTAGTACATTTGTTGATTTATTGTGTAGCTGTGGAGGTAGATTGTTATAGACATAAGTCGAGAGATAGGTAAAGGATGATCGAAATGTTTCATATTTAGGCCTTATTGTATGTAATTGGTCGTTTGTATATCTCAAGTTTCGGTTATGCATGACATTTCTCGCAATTAGTTTATCATAGAGATAGATAGGTTTTTGCGTTAGGATGACATTATTTAATAGTGAGGTGAAATGTAGGAAGCGCCTCTCATTTATTTTTAGTAGTTGTAACTCCCTGATATGTGGTGTTATATGTTCGTAGATAGAACTATTTGTTACAAATCTAATACAGATATTCTGGATTTTTTGAAGTTTGTTTGCTTCTGATAAATTTAAGCAAGGCCCATAAACATAATCACAGTAGTTGACGTGTGATAAGACTAAGGACTCACATAACAGTAGTTTAGTGGCCCTATCAAGGATATTTCTAAAACTTGAAATCTGTTTAAAAGAGCAGAAACATTTTCTCAGGACTTCTGATATATGAGGAATAAAGTTTAAATTTTTATCAAAGGTTAGCCCCAAGTTTTTCACCTTGTCAACTTGTTCTATAATTATATTGTCAATTGATAATTGAAAGTGAGTAAGAACTCTTAATTTATTTGCAGTGCTAAAGATTATATTTTTACTTTTATTTGGATTTAATAGGAGTGAATTCTGAAGAGTCCAATTTTTTATTTCATTTAAATCATGATTAATTTTGGTTTGGGCTTCCTCAGGCTTCGTCACATCAAAAGCAAGGTAAAGTTGTATATCGTCAGCGTACATGTGCAGGGAACAGTACTTCGTGACTTGTGGCAAGTCTGCGGTGTAGATATTAAAAGCAAGGGCCCCAAGATCGAGCCTTGGAGTACTCCCGAGAGTATCAAACGTTCGTTAGAGAGTCTTCTTCCACTTGTGGTGTTAAGACATGTATATTGAAAACGATCTAGTAGGTAAGACGTGAGCCACATTAAGATATTATCTTCTATCCCATAGAATTTTAACTTTTTTATTAGCACTTCAGTATTTAAGGAATCGAAAGCTTTTGACATATCTAATAAGGTCAAGGAAGTTACTTTATCAGAATTAATTGACGTCAAGACATCATCGAGAATAGCGATCAAGGCCGAGGATGTTCCGTGATTCTTTCGAAAGCCGGACTGTATTTTGGGAATAACATTATTGTCTAGCAAATAATGTGTTAGTTGCCCGTGGATGACCGCCTCCGCTATTTTTGAGGGAACTGAAAGTAAGCTAATTGGTCTAAGGTCCAAGATGGTGCTTATCTGGCTATTTTTGGGTATTGGTTTAACTAATACCTGTTTCCAGATTAGGGGGACTGTTCCGGTTTCAAATGAAAAATTTATAATATGTGTTAGAGGTTCTGCTATATATGGTAAGCTTAATTGTAGCATTTTGCCTGAGATACCGTCATATCCAACTGTGTAAGGTTTTTGTTTTAAGATCAAATTGTGAATAACTTCTACTGAGGCATATTGCAATTCGAAGTTACTATGTGAGTAGCGGTTATACTCGAATTGTGATAGATAATTTTCAGGAATGTTACTACGTGGTATAGAATCTATAAAGAAATTGTTAATACTGTTTTCATCGCAGAGGTTTTCAGGAAGCGATGAAGAATTTTGCTTAGATTTAATGACTCCGTTAGATTTTAAAGTAGACCATAAGTTTTTGGATTTTTGGTATTTTGGTTAATATGGTAATTTAGAAAAGCTTTTTGTTCATTTTTCAATGCAGTGTTGTAGATGTTTCGCATCTCACAGAAGTATTTTCTGTCTACAGGTCTTCTACTGCTTTTAAACCTGTTCCAAGCTTTAGTTTTGAGTTTTTTCATGGCCCAAAGAGTGTCAGTGAACCAAGGTTCATGTGGTTTTTTGTTACTAATAGTCTTAGTTATGAGTGGGGCGTGGATGTTAAATAGTGCAATTAATTGATCATTGAAAAACAATAGCTTTTCATTTACATCAGTCATTGTATACATGCAATGCCAATCAATGCTAATTAGATCAATAAGGAATTTTTCTCTGTTAAAATTTGAGAAGGATCGGAAGGTTTTTGCTATATTTGCATTTTCACAGTTTGTATCTACAGCACAGAACACAGTATTATGATCTGCGATACTATGATCTAAAACACCGGATTTTGAGATACTTAAATTTTCACTTACTATAATTAGGTCAAGAAGAGACTCTGATTCTGAGCAGACTCTGGTAGGTGAGTTGATTAGTTGAGTACAGGAGTGTTCATAGATAATATTGTTCAAAAATGTTGATGCACTGCTAATTTTTATCATATTTATGTTAAAATCACCTAAGACGATAACATTATTATGCCCGCACAAATATAAATGCTCAAATAAATCATAGATAACTGTAAGATTTTCGTAGTTTACATGTGGTGGTTTATACAGAACAACAACAATCAGAGAGTTTGTAGGAACGCACAATTTTATGACAAGTAATTCAATTTGATATGTATGTTTGAAGTCAATTTTTTCAAATTTGATGTCTGTACTTACGTAGGCAGCGACACCGCCACCACGGCCAGCGCGATCATTTCTTAAGAGGTGGAATCCTGGTATGCAGAACATCTCATCGTTGTGGGAGGAATTTAGCCAAGTTTCAGAGATGGTGATAATTTTGAAGTTACTTGAGTTTAAAAAGCGTTTTATGTCATGAAATTTGTTTGTTAGCGATTGAGCATTAAAATGGCAGATGTTGAGGGTGTTCTGTAATTCAGAATTTTTTTCTTTATTTATCTTCTCTCTTCGTTTGCCTCGGGGGCTCTCCGGCGTAAAAAACGATTTATAAAGCGATTAATACATACATATTCCGGCCAGATGTCAGGATTTATGAATTCTTCAACATAATTTACTGGCACAGATATTTTAAATGATGTATATTTCTCAGGATGTTTTGCGTCCATTTGTTCGCAAAGTATTTGTGGAATTTTAACATCATCCGTTAAGTACTTCTTCAATGCATCAGCGGTTAATTCTAGGTCGCAGTTAAAGACGTGGTAATCCACGTATTTAGTGATGCCTTTGAAAATAGAATTTTTCTTTTAAGTTGCCGTATATTAGGCTTTTTTTGCGCATCGTATGCCTTTTTCTTTCTCTTAACGGGCTCCCATTTTCCATCATCGTATTGTTCTTTCTCCTCTTTCTCGGGTTGTTTGCCACTTGTTTTGTTGGCATTTGTTTTCTCTGCATCGCTCCCTGTTTGTTTCTCTACTACTGGAGTAACCGCTATGTTCTTGTCTTGTATGACTTTTATTGCTGTTGTTTTTTCAGCTTCTTCATATGGTAGTTTCTTATGAACTACATTTTTAACGTCACTTTTGTTTCTACTTCCGTTTGTTACAATATTACTCCACGTCGGATTACGACTTGTAGTAATATGTATTAATTGTATGTTACTTTCACGTAAAATTACTACTTCCTCTTTCAATGCTATTATTTCATCCTGTAGTTTCTTTGTTTCACATTTCATTACTTCTTTTAAGATTTCCTTGAATTCCTCACTTTTCAGAAATGATATTATGGCTTCATTATTGCTGCTGCTTTGGCTTGATCTCAGATCGGGCGGCATTGTAATTAGTCGTGTGCGAGTGGGACACACTGAGTAAGGGCACGTTTCACACTATTGTTGCACAGTTTATGATGCACTATTATTGGGCGGCTTATGACCCTGCTGAGGGTTTTTCCCAGCAATTAAATCTTTCATGAATGATTGCAGCACTAGTCTATAGAATTTAAATTTTGCTTTTACGTCTGTACCCTACGACGGTCGAACTACAACTCGAACTACAACTGATGCTTTGGTAATATAATATGGATACATCTGTGCATTATTTTAGAGCCAAAAGACAGCAAAATTATGATTCAAAGAAGGTATCAGTCTGCCAAGAATTAAAAAAATATATGGCTGTCCAAACTTCATATACACTCAGTTCCAAAAAAAGTGACGCACTTGATTTTTGACCTAACTTTTTTTCCTTTTTCATAAAAAACCCAGTGGGTCGATTTTTAATTTTTTTTTATTTGTTGGTAGGTAATTCCTTTGTCTTTCAAAAAAAAAAATAAAGAGGTGGAAATTTTTTTCAAAGCCTCCTGGATGGTAGTGGAAAAAACTCGAACCATGTTTTTTTCTTAATTTTTGACTCACCCTGTGTGTTAATCAAGTAATGGTATAGAAAGTGCTTACACTCTGTATGAAAGACGCTTCTTTTACGAGCATTTTGTTTTTTATTCATTGATTTATCTCTAAAATTGTCCGAATTGCAGCTTTTTTTGCTGAAACCTTGCGTATATCCCACAAATTTATTTCGTTGTAGGATCACATTGCCTTTATAAAAACAATTGCCGTTGCCATAGCAATTAATTTGTTGTATGCCTCCATATTTGACTCTTTGTCGTTGTGTCATTAATTAAGTTTCATTAAAAAAGTTTTAGAGACTAAAATTACATAAAATGCCTCAAATAAATCCTGAACAAGTAGCAAGATTAGTTGCTTTAGTAAACGATGGACGTAGTAAACGTTACGCCGCTCGTGCAGTGGGAGTCCAGAAACAGGAAGCGCTGCTCGAAGGGTGGGTTCTGGTCGCCCTCGAAAAACTTCTCCAAGAGATGATCGCTTCTTGAGATTGCGGATATTACGGGACCGATCAAATACTGCGGTAAATGTTCAGCAAGATCTTCGCCGAATTCGTGGTGTTGCAGTAAGTAAGCAGACGGTATGTAGACGTCTAAAAGAAGTTAATTTAAAAGCTAGGAGACCTGCAAAAGGTCCTAAATTATTGCCCGAACATCGTGCTGCTAGAAGAAATTTCGTTCACAATTATGGCGAATGGAATATTCCTGAATGGTCGAATGTCTTGTTTACGGATGAGTCAAGGTTTTGCCTTAACATGGTGGATGGAAGAAAAAGAGTGTGGAGAAGAACTGGTGAAAGGTTTAATCAGAATTTAATAACAGAATGCGAAAGTTTTAATGGTGGGTCGGTTATGGTGTGGGGAGGGATTTCAATGAATGGAAAGACACCCCTTCATGTTTCTCCGGTGAGGCGGACGTTGACAGGCCTAATCTACATTGACATTTTACAGCAGTATGTCTTACCTCATGCAGAGTTAGTGGGCAATAATTTTATATTGATGCAGGATAATGCCCGACCACACACCGCAGCAATAGTGCGAAACTTTTTAGAAGCTACGGGTATCACCACATTACAGTGGCCTGCGAGAAGCCCCGATATGAACCCTATAGAACATTTGTGGGATGAATTAGGGAGAGGCCTCGGAAAATCTCGTAGAAATGGCAGATGCATTAGTGGAAGAATGGAAACGATAAGAAATCTAGTTTCCAGTATGCCGCGTAGATTAGAAGCTCTTAGAGTTGCTAGGGGTGGCAATACACGGTATTAAGCAGTTATCCCAGTTTATAATTTTGTTTAACAAAAATGTTTTTTAAAATTCGTATCAGTTTATTTCACTACAAAACTGTTTCTCGATAAATTCAGAAAGTTGGTAATACGCAAGGTTTCAGCAAAGAGCTGTAATTCGGACAATTTTAGAGATAAATCAATGAATGAAAAACGAAATGCTCGTAAAAGAAGCGTCTTTCATACAGAGTGTAAGCACTTTCAATACCATTACTTGATTAACACACAGGGTGAGTCAAAAATTAAGGAAAAAACATGGTTCGAGTTTTTCCACTACCATCCAGGAGGCTTTGAAAAAATGTCCACCTCTTTATTTTTTTTTTTGAAAGACGAAGGAATTACCTACGAACAAATAAAAAAAATTAAAAATCGACCCACTGGTTTTTTTAAAAAAAAGGAATAAAGTTAGGTCAAAAATCAAGTGCGTCACTTTTTTTGGAACAGTGTATTTTAGATGTCTCACTTCAAACTGCGAGTAGTGTAAAATGTTGCCCCCCGCGCCGCCCCTGCAAACGACTAAATACAAAGATTAAATCTTTGCTAAATGTGAATAGAATACAATCACATAATTATGAGATTCAGAATTCGCAAGGAGGATCACATTCTTTAAACAATGGTTATATAACGAGCGTGTGCAGTCATCATTTGATGTATTCCGTACGATTTCCAGTTCATACCAACCTAAACAACGTCTCGCAAAAAGTTAACTTGTTGCATTTGCAAATATATGTGGCTGTTTGTCCCTCTCGGCGAAAGAAAAGGCGTGAAATTGGCCCAGCTGATGCAGCATAGTCAGCGCACGCTCCATGCACAAGGGTCCTTTAACATCCAAAGGTATATAACCCCTAGACTCCAGGTCTTCCATTATGATGAATGGTTGTTCTGCTAAAACGCTTCCGACATATAGACAGCCGGGGGCAAATTTTACACTCGTATATTTACCTGTAGGGAAAGTTTCCTGTTGATATTATATTTGTTCACATAATACGCGTTAAATTTACAATTTATAAAGTAACAAACCATTAAAAAATTCAATTAACTTGCTAGAAAAGACATCTGACTGAGGTAAAGTTAGATGAACCAACGTAGTATACAGTGCGTTCTGCAGTAACATTTTTCTTGAAAGTAGTTGGTCCTGCAAAGAATTGGCGTTATTTGTTGTTCTCGTAAAATGCGTCGTGGCATACTAAAAATTTCAAACACTCGAGAGATCAGAGAATACTGATGGTTCATGTCAGTGGCGGTTCGTGGGTCAAGAGATAGGAGATCAGTTAGAAAAGTTTACTGTATTACCTACCTTTTAAAATTATTTAAATTCCAATTCGATCCTCCGGTCTTTTTGAGATGCAAAGTGGTCAATTACTTTTTCATTAAAGTCTTTTATCTTCTTTATTAATGTCATTTCTATGGTAAGCATAGCTAAAGAAGATAACCTTTCCTGACCCATGGTATTTCTTAAAAATGTCTATATTCTTTTTAAGGTGGAAAAACAACATTCACTTTTGACGGTAGTCATAGGGGAGAGTACACAAGATTTTTAACAGTTTGACACTTTCAGAAAAAGTTTTGCACAAATTATTGTTAATAAAAAGCTGTAATAAAGCAACTGTACCTTCACTATTGGAAAAATCTTCTCGGCTATATAATACTTCTAATTCAGTTTTAAGTTTCAAATGATTTATGACTGGATACTCCGTTTTAACTAATTTAAACATATCTTGAGGAAAGCTTTTTTATAATCTTTAAATCGATCTGCGTGAAATAACTGAGACACTGCTAAATGATTACTGAAGGCAAACCTGTTTTTGATCTCAGATGTAATTATATCACAAACTTCTAATGAAATTCTCGTTTTTGATTCTTCCGTTTTACATCTCTGGGCAGACTGCATGGATGTCTCCTCCAAATAGTTATTTAAAATTTTATTTCTGCTGTCTTCAATTTTACTATTAAAAACGCCAATACACTTATTTATTGTTATGACATCGATATTACATTTTTGTAATTGATTGAACAATATATCACAATGAGGCATAACTAAATGAAAAAAATTTAACCAGTAAAGAAAATGTTCATTTTGTAAGTAGTTTTTTAAACCAATAGCTTGATTTAGAGTGTTGTTTTCTGATTCATTATCAATGATTTTTTCTAAACAATCTAATAATTCTGTTCGATAGGTATAAACAATCTCTATGCACTTTGTATTAAAATTCCATCGTGTTGGAGCCGCTTTAGGTAATCTCACCTTAACAACATTATCTAACACGACTGTTCTTTTTGGCGATTTTCCAAAGAATGAAGAAAAGCTATGTAAATTAGCAAAAAAAAATTGTATGCTTTTATACTGACTTGATGCTTTTTGTAAAATTAAATTTAGTTGATGAGCGTAACAATGAATAAAATTTGCTGAAGAATAACTTTTTTTAATTAAAAATACCTATTAACTTCTTTTTTCTTATCAAGAGATGTTTGCTTTATCGTCATATTAGGTTTTGGACGGCCACCAACTTTGAATTTCACTCGGTCTTCATAACCCAACTTATGTCCATCTTTCAGTTTTAATATATTTTGTACAACACTCATATTTAATAGTAAACACCAAAAACACTGTGTACTTAATTTTACGACAAGTAGAGATTTACTAATAAAATGTTCACAAATAAAAACATTAAAAACAACGCGACAGAATTTACCGACCAACTCGTATCTTGTCAGCATTAAGACTGCCACGAAGACTGCTCTAGTGAACTTCGTGCGTTACCGTTTCCGTGTGTCAGGAACATTGTCCCCGCCAGTGTTTTCTGACTCTTTTGCTTTCTGACAATTCGCGCATAAGTCTATTTCACTTTAATTCGTTGTAAATTCGGTCCGTAGCTAGCTTTGAGGACAAGTTGTGGACTGACCCAAGATTTTTAAATTCTATAAATGAATAATGTAATGAATGTGAATGTAGAGGTTTGGTGCTCGGAGGGGATACGAAATCCTGCGATCTAGATATTTGAATAGTATTGTGCATAGAATGAACTAGAAACTTTAATATATTTTTTAAGAAAATTAAAAATATATATATTATATATTTTTAAACTTCAGAAAATGAATAGCTCTATTTTTTTATTTGTATGTGGGAGGTCATTGACCAAATGACCTTATAGAAGAACCGCCAGTGGTTCATGTAGTCAATTTATGTAAAGTGGTAAGAAGTATAGTAAGCAGAGACAGATTTATGTGTACTGCTCGCTCGTTTACGTTTTCAATGTAGATTTTTGTGCTCAGTTTAGCTAGCAACAATTTAACAATTGTAGAAGAAAGTATTAACTTGAAATAAAAGTATCAAGAATATATTTATTTGTAAAGTTTTGGTCCCTTGGGCCTCCTTTCAGCTGGTCAATTTTTCTCATCACTGAATTTATCATTGTCTTTAGCCTTTAGAACATGTGTAAAAAAAATGAAAGCTTTGTCTCAAAAATTGTGGCTGTTATCGCGATACTACAGGCACGCAGACAGATCTTTTTCCATAAAGTTATGTTTTTTCATTATAATTCGTCGAGATTCGTCCAGAAATGCAATAAATTTTTTTTATTTCTTTTTTCAGAAATTGTACTTTTTTTTTCTTTCATTCATTGTGTCTCTTCTGGTGGTACCACATTCACCAAATTTAATGTGTCACCTAAGATATTGTTGAAAATCTTAACTGCCAAATTTGGGAAGTCTCCCATTAGGATTTTTTGAGTTACACACATACACACACACACGCACCTACAGACATCATTCGGAAAATAGTCAGAATGGATTCAGGAGAGAGAAAAAAATCACGATTACTACACTTCCTTATATTAGGTATAAGGAAGTAAAAAAAAAAATAAACTTACTTTCTATATTTCTACATCTTCGTACCAGTTTTGAAATAAAAGATTATATAAACAAACTAAAAAATAAAAAGAGCTCCTGGATTTGATAACATTAAATCTGAAACGCTTAAAGAAATATCAGAATACGTTATTGCTCCTCTGACATACTTAATAAATAAGGCTTTTAGTTCAGGTGTTTGTCCGGACATTTTTAAAGTATCTATTGTAAAACCAATTTATAAAGCTGGACATAAAAGTCAGCTTTAAACTAGAGACCAATCTCTCTTATAACAAATTTTTGAAAAGGCATTAAAAACCAGAGTCCTGAGGTTTCTAGATAAATACAATATTTTGTCAACACAATAATTTGGTTTTAGAGGGGGTAAGTCGACTGAACACGTAATAACTATGCTTACCAAGAAAATTTATGAATCTCTGCATAACTCAAAACCTTCGCTATGTTTGCTTCTAGACTTGGTAAAGGCTTTCGGTACAATAAGCTACATATTATTATTAGGAAGTTTAGATGACGTAGCAATTAGAGGTACAGCTCTAAAATTAATGCGTAGTTACCTAACATATAGGAAGCAATGTGTGGAAATCGATAACACCAGAAGCCGTTTTGAAACAATTGAATATGGTGTACCTCAGGGCACTATACTTGGACCAATTCTGTTTATCCCTTACCTTAATAATTTATTTGAGATAGAATCAGAAGGTACTATCATAAGTTTTGCTGATGATACTGCCATTTTTTATGAAAGTGACACCTGGGACAACTTAAGAGAAAAAGTACAAAATGATTTTGCAAACATAAAGCAATTATTTGATTTTAAACTTTGAAAACACACTATATATATCTTTTAGCTGCTATAATGTCTCTTTACCGCAGTTCCAATCCTTAGAAATAAAGAGACATAGACCGGTTTCGAACTTGTTATATTCTCATCAGTATTCCATAAGTAATGGAAAAGACAAATAATAATAGCAAATCAGGCTAGCCTAGTGAGTGATAAATGTACCCCTCTAGTGGTCAGTGGCTCTACTCGTCAGTCATCACTGATGTCTTAGTGGCTGAGAGCGACCTGCATGGCAGGTACTAACAGCTGCGATCTCTAACTCTAGTGGGCTAACTATATAGTTTAACCCACCAGGGATGGGTGAATAGGATTATTATTTGTCTTTTCCATTACTGATGGCATACTGACGAGAACATGACAAGTTCGAAATCGGTCTATGACTAGTGAAGAATTGACATATGATTTTAACTACCAAACAAGACTTACAGATTTAATCCAGCGCAGGTCGGTGCTTTTGTCCGCTGAGTAGTTGTTTCCTGTAAATCTTATTCAGCATACAAATTTCGACTTGGGGACTAACGTAATTACGCTGATGGTCTCCACATTTGACATAATATGCATGTTTCAATATGTCATCATGAAACTCGACCTCATTTTTAAAATACATAAGTCCCTTCCTACAAATCCGCCCGAGCGTCTGTTTAAGTAAGTTGTGAATAAATAAAATGTTCTTTCATTATCCGAAATCTTTCCATTAAGAGACAAACTGATTTACTGTGTTTGCACTCTTTATAATATTAACTTCAACATCAGAAGAAAAATTATATTCTTTGATAATGGTTTGCAAACTTTCCCGAATTATCTTTGGTAAACAGTGTAATGTCATTATGCTCGAAGTTTTCTCTTTGTGGAAAGTTTCGATGTACCTCGTTCAGAAGCTTACGAGTTACTAATATTATCAAGTTTACAAGTTGAACTTCATGCGTCGGGTTATCACTTTGCAGATAATTTGAATGTTTTATTTTTAAACACGGAAATATAGAGGCTGCAGCCTAAAAGTTACAATTTTAGACAATATTCATAGGTAGTTATTATTATTAGGGGTGCAATTCACTTGACTAAGTTGTTGACAGAACTCTAATTGCAGTATAAAACTGGCGTCCACACATTTCCTACTGGAAAAGACAGTTAAAATGTGCAGAACACACACAATATAAAAAAAGACGAATTCTTACAAATTGTAAAGAAACCTACTATTCGCAGGTTGTCCTGATATGTTTCGTACTTTATTACTAAGATGAACTTTTGTTTCAAGATGACGTTTGGCGGCGTTAATATGGTGAAACATTAGTTTTGTTACACACGGTACCGTGCACTATAGATCAATAGACCCGAAGGTCATCAAACCGAGAAACAATTTTCTGCTGTTTTACAACTTTCAACAAACACGTACGAAAATGCGATGTAGTTGTTACTATTTATTTTAATCCTCGCGCCGTCTACACATTACGACGTTTGTAGGTAAGTTGAATATTGATTAAACACAGTCTAGATCTCGCTGTGCGTTCTCACTTGACTTTCCTATGGGAGCCAAGACAGGCCGGTAGGGACACCAGTCCGTGACTCACGGAAATTGTCCGGCGTCTGCTCATTTTCACTTTACACGTGGCGACATTGATTTGGAAATTTAGCAGGGTGGCATCGGTTTTTGTTTAGTTTATCAGGGATCATGCCCTAAGAAGTGAACCATCCTGTTATAGAATATCGAGCGTTAATATCGTGGAAAACAGATTTTCTCAGTTTACCAATTAGATATTGGATATTATAATTCTAGTCAGACCGTTAAACGAGATGGAAGTTTTTGTCTTTGTGCTCTACATAGGCTGAAAATGTTAGAAATATCCCATCTATTTTATACGGTCGATGGCTTTTGTAATGTACATGTCAAGAATGTCTATTTCAAGAAAAATATTTTGTTGTGAGAACCCAAAGAAGTAAATTACGATAATATTCTTTATACAATTTATACACTCGCATGAAAATATAGGCGTCAGTGAAGTTGGTAATGGACCCTTATTCCAGCAAATCGTTTGTACATAAAAACCCCCGAATCTTAACCCTCATTTGTTGTTAAATTTGCTCGTTTGTATCCAATCAGAGCTAATGTGCCGTTTTTCATTTCACAGTAATTTTTCAAATGTTTAAAATGACATACTTAATAAATTCTTTTTCTCTCTAACAATTCATAAACCTGCAGTTACGATAGACTTGGACTATAAAACTAGTCCAAGATGGTGGCAGGTTCCTGGGTCCTCAAATCGTATGAATTTTCACATTTTCAGGCACTAGACGTCGAAAGAATAATTTCTATTGCACTTTTGTCTGGCTTTGTACACAAATATAACAGAATTAATGATAATGATTATTTGAATTTAGTAACTGAGTGTAATATTTTCACAATAAATAAAACGCTTTTTCAATAATGTATAATAATTTTAAAATAAAATATCGCTGAAAAGGAGTGAAATATAAATGCAAATAAATTTCTTTGACAATTGTGCAAATTGTGCCTTTGATCGTTGTAGATTGCTCGTATTTGTACTCAAAGTGCATGTTCTTGAATGCATATTGTTGGAAAATGTCTATAAGTTTTAAAATGACGCTCTCAGAGGCTTAGCATTTAAATGGTTCACAGATATAAATCATTTTTTATCTTCAATATTACATAGTAACTATTTGACGTATACAAGGTGATTTCCTAGGTACGTGCAAGACAAAAAAGTTCCTATGAATATATGTCCATTTAATCTGTGCTCTATGCAGCGAGCCAGCGAGCATGTGACGCCACGCCGCTGGGAAGGTTTTCAAGTCTCGGTGCGCCGGAAGTTCTATTGCGAATAAGTTTCTGAAGCAATTAATTTTTTTTTTTTTATTATTCCAGTGATTTTTATTACTGATAAATAAAGCTGGCCGAGGTGGCTGGAGTGCAGCCACGGTCTTGCGCTGGCGTCACACGTGCCGATTTAGAAGTGATTTACGCTGCAGTTTTATTCGAAAGGTTAATGCGTGAGGTTGTACCTATAAATTATACATAATGTCAAACGCGCCAAAGGGTAAAAAACGACCGTACGCGGACACAGTGAATAAATTTATCGGTGAATTTCCGGATTTATTCTATGACGGGTGCAAAATAATTTGTAAAGTTTGCAATCAAGACTTAATATGCTGGCACAAAACAGATTGTCGTCATCATATCAATACCGTGCAACATCAAAATAAAAAAAATGGCATGCCTTTGACAACTCAGTTTATGTTTGATTTATTGTTAATGTTAATAGCCTGTAATATTCCGCTACACATACTGGATAAACAACCATTTCGGGAGTTTTGGAATAAATACAATCCCCAGGTGAACTACCTAGTTGTACATCGTTACGTAGATATATTCCAGCTGTTCGTGAAGACATTGTAAATAGGATTAAATGTGGATTAAAAAATACACGGCTCTGGTTATGTATTGATGAGACGACAGATTGTAAAACAAAATCTATTTTAAATATTATAGTACGTGTACTGGACCCTCTTAAACCAACATTTCCACTTTTACTAGCTAGGAAAAGACTAACTGCGTGTACTGGCGAAATAATTACGCGTGTGGTGTTGGAGACACTCGAAAAATTTGAACTTTCAACAAGTCAAGTATTGATGTTTGTGACTGATGGTGCCGCGACAATGCGCGTGGTAGGCCGTTCTCTTCAAAGAGACAATTGTAGGTTTTTACATGTTACGTGTAAAGTGCATGCGTGTGGCAGAAACGATTCGAAAATGTTTTCCAGAGGTAGATGCATTAATAGCAAATACAAAAAAAGTATTTCTCAAATCTCCTAAACGACTTCGAGCATTTCACAGACAGTATCCTGGTATCTCTGAACCACCAGAGCCGATTCTTACACGTTGGGGAACGTGGTTGAAAGCGGCTTTTTATTATGCTGAATATTTTCAACAAATAAAAGCTGTGATACTACAGTTCAACCCTAACGAGGCTGTAGCTATTAGGGAAAGCCAGACAAGCTTTCAAGACGTTTCCCTTGAAACAGATTTAAAAACTTTTAATAACAATTATAGAGGACTACACGAGGTAATAGAAAAATTGCAAAATGGTTCGTTGTCGTTAGTGGAATCGCTGCAAATAATGGACGACGTAAATACACAGCTACAGGCTATAAATGACGCAAAAAATAATCGCGTTAGTGAAAAAATTCGAGAGTGTATTACAGAAATATCCTGATTTTAGCAAATTAAGACAAATTTGTGATGGTGCATCTACAACTTCGTTAAGTGAGTTCACAGATTGTTTTACTTATGCCTGTATTACATCCGTAGAGGTCGAACGGACATTTTCAAAATACAAACATATTTTTTCACCAAAGCGAACATCGCTGACGGAGACAGAAACATACCTGATGATATTATACTATAGATCTTCCCCACTTTGTGATGACGACAACCAAACTACTTCATAAATCTGCTTAAAAGGGCGAGTTTTATACAAATTTTTATAAAATGTAACATTATTGTTAAAATTTATTTCCATTTATTGTACTTATTCAAGTATTATGATATGATGTAAACATATGAGTCATATGACGGCTCTGTCGGCTAGGTGACCGCGGCCAGCTGATAAATCTATCATTTTTAGCTGAAATCAAAAGTTTGTGGACAGACTTATTAGGAAATATGCAATACATGGTTGTTTCAGTTTACCACAAATGATAATTTAGTTTTAATATCTAACAATATCCAAATTTTTAAACCCAATGTTAGCCAAGATTTTATTCCAGGGGTGTATAACTTAGCTACACTCTAGAAAGAAAAAACACGATGTTTTACTTCCACTAACCCCCTAACACTGACGTAGTTTTTCACGAAACACCGAAACACTATTTACTGCACTCGAGCGCGATTTGCTAACCAAGTTGGCATTATCTGGAGGTGATTAAATTATGATTATCTTCACATCAAAGGTTCCAACTCACTCCAGGACTACTAATCTCCTAAATATGCCACTGTTGTGCCCCCCTTTAGCCAAATCCTAAATCCGCCACTGGACAACTTCAGGTTCAGATGATGCCCATTTATGGTCAAAACTATGCCAAAAATTTCATAACGAAATATTTTATAGCATGCGTTCCAAGAAACTTTTCCACAATCTATATGAGTCTGCAACAGACACACCCTGTATAGATACAAAAAGAACATATTTTTAATTGTAAAGTAAAAACTTTCATGTTGTATTTTTACGGAGTAGTAATCATTTTGTACTCATACATAAATAAATATTTTTGTCCAAGTGGATTTATCCGTGAAAAAAATGAGTGAGGTCAGCGTCTATTCGATCCAATATTTCATTCGACTGTCAAAAGGTGAAAACCCTATCGAGTCCTGTCTCTGGTAATCGATTGGAAATCGCACGGAATGTGGCAAGAACCATTGCCCAAGCCATCGGCGATATCCTAGACATTTTGATGAAAGTATACTGGAGTGGGATAGAGGGAAGGTGTTGTAAAACTTTTTGTCGGATCTAATCCAATAAAGTAGTCTCAACTTATCACTACGGCACCCTTGTCTATAAAATTAATCCCGCTCTAATTGCTAGTAGTTTTTAGGGTTGTCCATCTTTCTGCAAGACAATCATTTGCAGAAGCAATTTTGAGGCTATACATTACTTGTGCAATAGGCCTAAAAATTGTTTCATAATTAAATCTGTGTATTTCTGAAGGCTCAATTAATGGAAACCGCCTGTCTGTTTGAAATACTCTCCAACAACAAAGGCCGTCCGTGCACATTACCATACTAGAATACCACTAAATTATACAAGTCCAGTTTACTTTAGACCAATCGATTTATATTCAAATTGAAGAGACTGCTCTCTGCTCTATATTACCATCTAAATTGTCTTCGGATCTTATGTCATAAATTGAATTAATTAATTATAAGCATTATTACCAATAAAACTTTGATTATGTGACAACTTGACAATATTTCGAGATAATTTTATTTGTCCTAGAGCATAGAAAATAACCAAATGAACACGCAAAGTGTACCGGGCGTCAACAAGATTACTACCCAATGTTCCTGCTTTTGAACATTTGATATAATTAGAAAAAAATTTTTGTTCTACGACCTCTATACAAAGTAATATTTTCCCCCCTCAAGTGCGGTTAGAAAATCAAATTTAAAATCAAAACAATTTTATTAACAGTTAAAGAAAACAATATATACAGGGTGAGTCTTAAGTGCGTAGTTATATTTAAACCACCGATTCTTGACATCTGACACATTTTTTTCTCTTAATTCCCACATAAAAGTGAGTTATCGACTTTCAAAAAAATAAGATGGAATTGTTTTGGAACTGCTGATTACTAGAAACATTCCTCATTTTATCTGAAATATTGCATTGATTTCAAACAGTGTTGCCGCATTTCGTATGCAATTTATCACCTAGCCGGTAAGTTCGTTCCCGAACATAATAATTTTCTGATTTCTAGTAGAATTTTGTATCAAAAGTTGGTACGATTTACTCAATGCGGTTCTTCATTCAAGATAATACAACTCCGAATGACACATCTACATTCCGCAAATCAACACGACCAAAACGCCGCCGACGGCAAACAATTAAACAACACATATTTGGATGAATCAAAGTTTTTCAGTTATTGTGTTGCCGTAATTTATTATTTATAATTTGTTCCTTCGATGAAAAGTAGTGATAACAATGGTGATTAATTATTTTAATGCTGAGTGGGTGAATATGTTAAAGGCATATTTTCAAGGCGATGAAAATACTAGACAAGGAAAACGGCCTTATGTGGAACGCTATCTTGACGAAACCCCACCTGAAAATACATTCGTAGCAGCTGTTCAACAATTACAAGATTTTAGAAGTTTTATACCTCCAAGTCACAATCCTGGACGACTAGTTACAAATAGGATTCTAGATGTCGAGCCAGAACTTCTGGAGGCGGTTGAAAAAAATCCTGGTACAAGTACTGTTGATTTCAATAAAAACTGGTACACTTTCTTTTAGCTATGTAAATCATTCGTTCTTTGATTGATATTAATAATCTTACAAATGTCACTTTGACGTTAATCAGTGGCGTCATTATTAAAAATGGTTCGACATCTAACAGATATTCAAAAATTTCGAATTGTTTCTAAAATTGAAGATGGTTGGTCCATAAGAAGACTTGCTGCTGAATACAATGTGAGTAAAACCACGATAATGAGTGTTAAAAAACAATGGAAAACCAACCAAACGGTATCCCGTAAAGTTGGTTCCGGTAGGCCCAGAAAGAGCAATAATCAAAAAGATGAAAATCTTATAAATTACCTAATAGAAAACCCTTGTCAGACTGCAGTAAATGCAATTTCAGAGACAAATTTCCCTATTTCGGTATCTACTGCTTGCAGAAGAATAAAACTACAAAGCGACTTGAAGAGTTGTTCAGCAGCTAAAAAATACAAACTTTCAGAAGAAAAGAAGCAGGGTAGGATTATTTTTGCACTCAACTATATAATCAATGATGAAAACTTCTGGGGACAAGTTGTCTTTTTTGACGAAAAGGTTTTTAAATCCTGTAACGATGGACATGTTCGCGTATAGGCCTCCTTCCACTAGATACGACGAAAAATATACTTTCGATCCACAAATATCAGGAAGGTTTTCAGTCAATGTCTGGGCTTGGATGAGCCTAAATGGGTTAGGTGTTTGTTGGAACAGTGGTGGTCATCTCAATTCCATTAAATATATAATATTAGACAATATTATGTTGCCGTCAGTAATAGAGGTGTTTCCGGAAAATAATTTTATTTTCCAACAAGACAACTGCTCCATACATACGGCCCATCGTGTCAGGCAATGGTTTCTTAATAAAAATATGGAGTTGTTACCGTGGCCATCTAAAAGTCTGGATTTAAATCCAATTGAAAATGTATGGGGACTAATGGTGAAACATATAAGAAAATTAAATAACCATCCAAATAATGCCCAAGAATTGGAAGGGATAATTGAAGACGCTTGGGAGAACTTGTCGCAAGAAGTTGACCTTGCAAGAAATCTGATTTTGTCCATGCCTGCAAGACTTCAGGCAGTTTTAGACGCTAATGGAGCAATGACAAAATATTAGTTAATTCTGTATTACGTAATTGAAGTTCATTTATTTTATTTTTTTATTGTATTTTTATGTTCAGTTTGCATTGTTTACTTTTTTTTAATCTCAAGTGGTATTTTTGTGTTCTTATTTTAAAATAGAATTATCATTATTCAGTTAGTATTTTAATTACAACCATTAGTAGAATTATCCGTAACAAATATTATTTTTTTAAACAATAATATGGCAGGCTTGAAAATGTTTTGAAAAAGTGATTTTCTAATTATTTTTTAAAATTCCATTTGAATAAAATAAAAAGAGAAAGGTTTAATAAGTTTAAAAACACAAAGAAAACCGATCTCCTCCAAAAAACCCAGGTCCGGGGTAAATTACCTCTTCACCACCCCCCTCTCGACATGCCTGGCCAGCCCTATTTACAGACATGTGCACACAACTAAACTACTAAGATTTTCGATTACAAGAGTTGTACCAGTTTTTTTGAAATCAAGTGTAGAAGAAGATTGGCCCATGAATTTGGTGTATCGTATCACAGTCAATAGTTGTTTTGCTGTGGAGTGCCAATTCGTCGATTGTTATATGTTATTGTTTATTAATTTTAAATTGTAATTCAAGTGTTTAGTGCAGCGCAGTGATAACAATGAATATTTCGGCCGTGGAAAGACATTGTAAGTGTAATATTTTTATTAATGATTAGTGCAATTCTCGGAAACTGATATTATTTAATGGTTATTAGTGTGTTTTTAATTTTTGATTATTATTAGTGATTTATTTTTGCTGTGTACCAGGGTATTATGGTTTATTTAGATGTAGAAGGGATTTTTTTTCAATTAGGTATGTACAGAAAGCAAATTTTTTATTATTTGTTTCAATATTAGAATTTTTTATGGTTTAATTTATTTATTTATAAAGGAGTATAGGTTTTTGTTATCAGAATTTATTTTTTATTTTACTAACATTTTACTAAAATGGGCAATGGGCAAAAAATAATTCTATTGCAGATGAGATAGCAA
The DNA here is from genome assembly GCA_029963845.1 of Rhamnusium bicolor. Classification (NCBI taxonomy): domain Eukaryota; kingdom Metazoa; phylum Arthropoda; class Insecta; order Coleoptera; family Cerambycidae; genus Rhamnusium; species Rhamnusium bicolor. The sequence goes on along the minus strand of JANEYF010003318.1, from coordinate 540,257 downwards.
TTAATAATTTAAGACTTAGACCTCGATCGATTCACGTAACAGAAGTGTATCGACCTTGTGGCCAGCTGATGTTCTGTATCCACATATTAAGTAAACAAATTTGCTTTTCCGTTCGTTAAAGTAGATGTTTCTTTATAAAATGCTTATTTTCAATTTTGTTTCGTTTTTAGAATTTAATTCAAACGGCATATTACCAGTTGTGTACTAATTTAAAATAGAATTGTGACGAACTGACAGTGGCAACACTGCCTTCAGTGACTTCATTTCTGTGAATCCCCTTGAGATTTTCAATATTTACTTCATGTTTTTTCTCTTTTTCACTTTGCATATACATTGTATGATATATTATATTTTTCTTTATTTATGTAATTATTGTACTGAATTTAAATTATTGGAAATACAGATATATTACTATTATTATTGTTATTTAATAAAAGATTTTTTCTTAATGCCGTTAAAATCTCCAAAAGTGCACTACAGCTATGGCATTTAAAGTTTTTTGTTATCATTAACAACAAAGAATCCTCGGGGGATGTAAAATCTACAGGACCCACTCTGTATATACCTTCTAATATTAAAACTAGATAAAAATTTTAAAAAACTGGTTTCCTTTTTTGCCACTAGTGATTCCCCTTATTGTTTCAGCCGTAGCAACAATCACTGACGCCTTGGACGACATCTACTGCCTTCAAGAATCCCAACCTCAGGAGCGCGCGCATCTCCTGGCGCTCCTGGAGGACACGCATCTTCACGTGCTGCTGGAGGTAGGTGATATTTGTGGAGGCGCATGCCTCTAGTTTACTGCCGGCCACTACGACGGCCATTGATCGGCTTTAGCTCGCGTATTTTCGAAGTTGCCGGGCGCGTAACGGGTGGCCCAAAAAGACTCGAATATTAATTTCTAGTTCTTGGTAGAATCTAGTCCTAGATAGACTTGGCGAGTAATTTGAAATATATAAAGTTGTCTAGCACATACAGTATTGATATTTTGAAAATATGTAATTGTAATTAAAAATATATAGGCAGTTATGCCAAGTTGATAATTTTAAGTGTATTCTAGACAAGAAATTCATCACTTTTCTGACAGTGCGGTTTGCATACAAGCAATGAGAGAAAAATGAAACGATCGAAACAAGTGTACAGGCTGTCCCAAATTGATTTTGGCTGTGTTTCCTACTTTAAGACCAGCTACAGAACAACCGGCCAAGATGTTTACAGTTCAATTTTCGTGAAAAGTCCTTGGGTGAAAATCCTATTTTGATATCTCTAGCCGTTTTCGAGATATGGGCGAAAATTCATATTTAGCAGATTTCGAAAATGAGCCATAACTTTTTTATTTGTGAATATTTTTTTTAAGCAATAAAAACATTCTAGAGGCAATTCAAGCCTTCCAAAAATATTTATGTTTTGTATGTTACATTATCATCAGGAAAGATATTTTAGTTTAAAATAAATGTTTAGGGACATTTTAACATAGTTGGCTGCAAAATACAAGTTTTATTGTTACATGAGTCATACCTGGTGGTGTAAGTCAGTCGGGTACACGGGCGATTGTGCAACAAAGAACATATTGAAGAAAATCTGTTTTAGCCTCGCCCACAAAACCAAACTAGGATATGCATGTTTGCGAATCTCTTAGCAATCCCGTGTACCCAAAATATTTACATCAACCTGTATATTGACATACGAATAAATAATAAACTAAACGACATTGTGACATTGCAATTGCTACCTAACAAACTGAAAATAAAATAATGAATGTATTAAATACGAGAAAGATTTTATTATTTGAAGAAAACAACAACAAAATTTAATCACAAATAGTGTTCGAATTGTGCGCTATTTTTCTGAACACAGAGTCGAAACCTCTTGATTTTTCAGCATTTAACATTTGTAAGGAATAGCATTCCTCACTCCTTGCTCTATGTCTCCTCGCATTTCTAGAAGCATTTTAAATATTAATTCTTTTAAAAAATCCAATGGACTAGGGTTAGGGGACTTTTCAGGCCATAGTATGGGGCCCGGAGTTCCCATCCACTGACATATTCATACCGTTGAGATTTCCGTCGTAGATAAATGGTCCCAATCGTTGTCACACTATTCCGAGCCAAACATTAAATCCAAATCGTCCTTGCATATTTCTTGGTTGAAAATGACGTCGATTATGTCAGTTGAAAAGTCAATTGAAAATTTCATTGATGGTTACTCTTACTTCGTCGGTCAATTTTGATATAGCTGAAAAAATTTTCATTTTCGTCACATTTTCCAATGGACCAATGTCCACATGCTAAATGCCAAAATTACAAAGCTGAGATATCTTCGGAAAACTGAATTTTTAGGGGCGTAGCTACCGCCGTCTTTAGTATGCTTTTGAAACTATTCAAGCTAGCTTGGCACTTAGCATTTTTCTGGAACATAACTAATGACATAGAGTGTTTTTACCGAAATAACTTAAAATGAGAAAATTTGGCACTTAGCATGTTTGAACCGGACATACTTCGATTACAAAAATATATACTGCGTTCTGTATCACCGGAGAATAATTGATGAGGAAGCTTCATTTTATACGATTTGAATTGATGCTTCTTTGGAATTCTCTGGTTACGGCTTCGACAACCATAGTTTGAGCAATTTCTCTAATAGAGATTTCAGGGTTTTCTAAAACTGCCCCAATTACGTTTGCTGTAGCATGTTCTCTTTGCTTTTGGCTTTGCAAAAGACCCATAGTTCATCAAGTTGTTTTCCAATGTTGCAAAAAGTTTTAACGCTGGTTTGCCGGCCTCAGAATATCTCTCAAAATATAATTCGACCCGCAGCTACGAGATATTATCTAGTCACACTTGCAATTGTGCGCTCTAGACTACTTCACATATTTTATATTGACCTTATTATGATTCATTGAATTATTCTATCTGTTTTATCAACTGAAAAATATAAGGGGCATTCTTTGTCAACGGGAGACTTTCTGCTGCCCAAAATTTGTTTCGTTTCAATAAGGTCTACGATGGCTCAAATGAAAGCGTATACGATCTACTTTCGAAAGCCGAGCGGCAGATTTAAAAATTCAGCATGGCGGACCCAATATGGCTACCGGAATCATCCTACGTCAGAATTTGTTTTAATAATATTTAAAAAAATCCTAATTCGTCGACTATTCATTTCGATTTTTGTTTAAGGTCACTGTTTTGAACTTAGAGGTTGCCGGGATCAACCGAACGGTGGAGTTGCCTTGATCCAAACTCACATATTCGGATCATTTCAAGGTCATTTCCAGGGCACAACACGATTTTATAACAAAACGTAATTATATCAGTCAAATTTTTAACACAACAGAAAGGCAAACATAACAAGCTCTTAACCAAACGACTCTAAACGAATGAAAATTTAAAACTACAGGAGGGCGAACATAACAAGCTTTAAACAAACGACTCAAAACGAATCAAAATTTAAAACAAAAGAAAGGCAAACTTCACAAAGCTCTTAAACAAACGATTGTAAATGAATTTAAAATTAACACGATAGAAAGTCAAACATAACAAGCTCTTAACCAAGCGACTCTAAACGAATCAAAATTTCACACAACAGATAGGCAAACATAACAACTTCTTAACCAAACAATTCTAAACGAATTAAAATTTAACACAACAGAAAGGCAAACATCTCAAGCTCTTAAATAAACGACTCTAAACAAATAATAATATGATTAATTTTGAGTCGTTTGGTTAAGAGCTTATTATGTTTACCGTTCGTTGTGTTAAATTTTGATTAATTTAGATCGTTTGTTATGTTTGACTTTCTATTATGTTAATTTTAAATTCATTTAGAATCGTTTTTTAAGAGCCTTGTGATGTTTGCCTTTCTTTTGTTTTAAATTTTGATTCGTTTGGAGTCGTCTGTATAGAGCTTGTTATGTTTGCCCTCCTGTTGTTTTAAATTTCCATTCGTTTAGAGTCGTTTGGTTAAGAGCTTGTTATGTTTGCCTTTCTGTTTCAATTAACTCAAGATTAACCCGAGCCTTGCATGCTGACAAGGGACGTTATACCGTATACTTGATTCGGGACATTTCATTTTTCTCTGATTGTACAATCTGTCAAACTGGAAAATGGACTGTCTGTGCTTGAAAACTGTCAAACTTGGTTTTTTTTGAGCCACTGAGTAATCGCAACGGACATTGATGTTGTTCCATATATCACGTTAGACCAGGATCGCGTCAAAACAAGATCTCACCCACATATTAGTTTTTGTCAATTTGAATATTTTCATGATCCGTCGTCATAAATAATTACCGTTTATGAACTACGTTGATTAATGACAGCCATCACGGCGTTGGCATAGGTTACGTTTTTAATTGTGCTAGTGTGTGTAATACTTTAAGTGACTCATGATAAACATAATGTGGAGATTAAAGGGTTTACACTGCAACAGTTACCCTTTGCGCTACCACAAAAATGGTTTTCGACCTGGAAATAATTAACTTGTGGCTGTCTATGCGACACCTGTTTCCCCGTTGTCGCAATAAAAGGGGTTATAGCCGTTTCGCTATTGATTTTTTTTTATAAATGCGAATCATGAATGTTTTTTCTTAACCTTTTACATACAAGAAATAACCTCTTACTTATTTCGATGTAATAACGTTTATGCTGGCGGCGTAATACCCAAATGCCTTCCAAAGCTATTTAAAAAGTAACTAGAGATTGGGAAGCAGCTTGGAACTGATCAAATGTGAAATTTTTTGTTAAATGTATTAACAACTTGTCTGCATAACTCACGAATTTCTTAATATAAATGTGGATCTCCAATAGGGAACTTGCCTATAATTTTAAAAATAAAAATAATACTAAAAAACAGCGTAACGTTGTAATAAAACGTGTACTTCACAAAAAAATAAGATTTCTAATTCCACGCGATCAGTATGAAGGATCTAAACAGCGATAAAATTGAAGTGGCCCGAAATGAGTTACTATTGACTGTGACGTCACACCATACAATATTCGGTAGTCGTCGCGCCGGGAAGCAACACAATCAGATGTTTACCAATTCCAATTCAAATTTAAAATCTTTATTCACAATTAAGTAGATTATTTACAACTTGTATGGGGTACAGAGTAAGATTTATATTAATATACATATATACAGAAAAAAGAAAACTAAAAATCAATTCATTCATAAAATACTTAAAAATAATAATACAAACAAATTAACAAAGTATGACATTCTATATAAACATATGTACAATATGGTGTTATTAGACTGTGGTTGATTTGTTAGTGACTGTTCTGATATAAATATATAATTGTGTTTTATAGTACGCTTATTGTAGTTGTACAGATATTTTAAAATGACTGAACAAGGTTTTTCAAAGGGCCAATCTGACAATTTGCCTAAAGTGGATATGTTTATGGTGGCATCTTTTATACAAAATAGTGAAAGTTTTTCCCTTGGAGAGGTCCGCGAGGTCAAGGCAGAGAAGTATGTATTTTTTTAGCTTTTAGTAATAATTTATAAACATAAAATAGTTATGACTTGATCACGGAATAAAATGAAATAACTACAAAATGCTTAGTCGCAACTAAGCATTTTTAGCAGACTTAGTCTTATGTTTGAAAGAATTTAGGGTAATTCTTTACAACAGCCACTTCTATATTTTTCGTGTTTTTTTTGTACACATGCGTAAAGTGTCTCTATAGAAGACATTTGCTGCAAAGGAAATGTTGCGCAAATGTATAATTACCTATTGTAGGTATTTTCGTACTATGTTTTGGGGCAAGGGAAATAAGTGATTGTGTTGTGTTATCATTCACATAATAGATAAATGTGAGATTTGAACAGAATAAATTAAAGGGCAAGGGAAAGGTATTTGCAATATACTATATATATTAGAGGTAAACATTTTACTCTTCGCAGACAGTAGTGTTATTGAACTTTTATATAATTGTTGCACATTCTGTAGGATACTCTTCGCAGTTTTTTTAAAAGAATCTTGTGTTTGTCTTATAAACTTCATTCTTACAATCCTAATGTATTGACTACATATTTAATTTTCTCTCTGGTGCTGACTGTATTGGCGAAACGCGTGGCAGTATATTTTATAGTATAAACTAAGATTCATTCTTACAATACCTAATATATTGATCACATATTTAATTTTCAATTTTTTTTCATCTCCTGATGATGCCGACTGCGTAGGCGAAATTTGTGGTAGTGTATTTTACAGCATTTTGGTGTCTATAGAAAATTACTTCAATTTTAGTAGCACATTGAAAATGCAACCCTCTGTAGATTCATATTTTTAAATAAAATGTCCTATAACTTTTTTATTTACTATTTGATTTTTTTCAAAAACAATGGATTTCTTCCTCTAGCTAACACTAACTTATAGCCCAAATTTCAATTCGATCGGACTTTTCTTTCTTTAGTTATCGTGCTTACAAGAAACGTGACGGACGGACAGATGAACAGACGGACATTTTGAAATTTGTTCAGAACTCGATGACGAACGAAATGATTTTTTCTCTGCGAGCGATATTAACGATTTTAGAAATGTCCCGATCAAATGCAATATACCCTTCGTAATCGTATTTGCGAAGAGTATAATAATAAATAGCTGTTTACTTTCGCATCAGGAAATTACCTTTACTTAGTATCGCTAAATTACATTCTATCTACTAATCTTATTTTCTAACATTGTATACACATTCTTTCTTTAATCCTACCCTAATTAAAATTCAATAATTCGGAATTCGGAATATTTTATTGCCCGCCTGCGAAAAACTAGTAGATAGACATATAGTATTTAATAATGTACTTACATTAAAATGATCTTCACACACATGTAGAGACCTACTGCTCTGTGAAATGTCTTTTTCATTTCTTCTACACGCTTTTAGCCATTTTGATCGACGAATCTTATCTTCTGGCAATATTATAAATATTTTATCTGGCACAACGGTACAATGCAATATTTAAAATAAGGAGTTTTTGTTTCCATTTTAAGTATACACTTAAAATTTATGGCGATGCTGGTATTTTTAAGGCTGAAATCAAGCGGTCGAGTGCTGGGATCTCCGTCGTCGCTTGTAAATTGTATGGTGTGATGTCACGACTACTCCCGCGCTTTTGAACCTGTTTGAAACGGTTCGCTCGCGCGCGAAACTTTAATAATTTATAACAAATTTATTATTGGGAATTAAGGCGTCATATTTTGCATATCTTATTTTTTTAGTATTGTAGAACATTTTTATGAAGTAAAAAAAATGTGCAAGTTCCCTATTGGTATTGCTCGACCTTGAGAAAATGTCCCTCTATACGGGGCGGCCATACTGTGGGCAATCTAGTTACATTTCAATTTATTATTGGTAAAAATTAGTGATTGCCCATTGCCGCATTGACTAAGTCTAAATAGTGCAAATATATCATCCATTTTCTTCTTTTTGGGGATTTTTTTTATAAAGGAATTCGATTTAACCGGGAATTGTACACGGGATTCCGGGGTGAGGGCAAGTGTCCTTATCGCTCAACCACAAAGCTATACCCTTTATCTCATCAAAGAAAAAATTTTTGCTGAAACTGAAATATCCACAGAATAAAAATAGCATTCTTTTTATCTCATTTATGGCAGTAATCTTGGTAATAAACAAAACAAATTATATTTGTACGCTTTTTAACTCTCCTACTGCGTATTTTTGTACATAAATAAGTGTCGTTTTAATTATCGCGTAACCAAGGCCGTTTTATCGCCATTAAAATGATATCAATGAAACTGGTGCAGTTTTAAAATTCTGAACGCTTTGTCTCATTTCAATTTGTTAAAAAAATTGGTTTTTTGTTTATATTACAGCCTTTTCAAGTTTCAATATACTGTTGTTCAAAATCAATGTTCCACTCGAAAATTGAAGCAAGCTTCACTGCTTATATCCGATCGTCCAAAATACGCGCTCGATCTTTATGATTTTGGCGTCACATGGAAGCTCGGTCTTTTCGTTGTAACATGCCCGAGAGTTAAATAGAAGTTATGACAGAACTTTTTAGCTATGGAGAATTGATCATATAACTCCAATCTTGGGACGTTTTTGGAAATTTCCAGCTGGGTGTTTTTAATGCAGAAAAAAAATTCCCCAGAATTTGGCGAATTCGCTTTAGAAAACGACAGCAGAATCAGTTTTTACTGAATTTCTTGATATACGATGTTACCATTAGGGCTGGGCATTATGAAATTTGACAATCGATAATGATTATTAAGAATAATCGATAATTTATGATTAAAGGACTATTTCTTGTTAATCGATTTATCGGTGATCAATTAATCGATTAATCAATCAATCGAATAATCGATGATCTAATTGATTATCGATTATTTTTCCCAACCATAGAGGCTTTTTCAGATTTCTTCTCCACGAAAAATAGTTGTCGTTTTGCGAAAAAGTGAAATAAATTAATGCGAATCATTTAATGCCCGTAAATCGGCACATATCGTTAAAAAAATGTCGCATTCGACCATCCACGTTATAGTAAAACTATGACACCTGCTCATAGTCTTGGACAAGTTGGTACATTTACACTGCACGACAAGATCACGTCCTTGGGGTCAATGACAGGAGACAAACGCTTAATCCTCCCCAAATTAATAATACAGTGCGTATGGCTAGAGAAGTGGGGTTATCCAGTTATACTGTAAGACGACGGCTTCTATAATCCTTTCGAATACTTGTCTAACGATATCAGCCGATTTACGGATATTGAATGATTCTCATAAACTTGTTTCACTTTGTAGTAAAGCAACAACAATTTTTTTGTGGCTAAGAAAACTCAAAAAATCTTCATGGCAACACCATCCATCAGCAAATACTGATTCCTTGTCGTTTTCCAAAGCGAATCCACCAAACTTCGAAAATATATTTTTATTCTGCTCCAAAATGTCCCAACCAGATTTTCCCAAGAAGGTTCCGAAATAGAAGCTCTAATCAGTTCTCCATAGTTAAAAAAGTTCTGTCATGACTCCTAATTTTTTTGCATAACTTCGAATTTTTGCAATTTTATAACGCGTTCACTAATCATGCTGTAAAAACCGTAGAACGAATAATCTGCCTTTAAATATTAGATATGTTCTAAAGAAAAGACAGATCTTTCATGTGATACCAAAATCATAAAGATCGAGCCCGTACTTCGGAAAATATGAACGTTTTAAGTTGACTCAATTTTTAACGCAACATGTATTTTGAAAAGACTAACGTAGTTTTCCACGAAATATCAAAACGCTATATACTGCACTCGACGTTTCGCCAACTTAGTTGGCATCATCTGGAGATGATTAAAGCTATCCTTATGCTAAGAATGTATCCTATTTATATCTGATCTATTGTCACGTTAACCGTGACCCACTAACCAATAACCAATTTGTGATAGACCCTCTGTCACTATTCATACTATTTTTACACTTTGTGATTTCCAAGCTTTCAAATGCATCCAGTTGTCTACTATTTGTTACATTCCTAATTAATCTTAAATTGCCAATATCTGTTTTATGGTTGTTTTCAAACGTATGTTGGACAACACTAGACTTATCTGTTCTACCATATTTGAGATGTGCCATATGCTCTTTGAATCTAGTTTGAATTGATCGTATAGTTTGTCCAACATTCTTTTGATTACAGTCCTTACAGCTAATTTCGTAAATCCCCAACTTTTCGTTTGTTTCAATTTTATCTTTTGGATTGCCCAAAAGTTGTAGTTTGTTTCCCGATGACTGAACTACTGTCATACCTACATTTTTAAAAATCTTACCAATACCACGGGTGAATCGAGGATCGAATGGAATCGATACAAATTATAATTATAACATTTAGAACTTTCTGATAAAGCACAACCTTTTTCTTATAGTCTCTGGAGAGCCGGTTTAAACGAATACCCTGTGTGTGAACGGCCCGTGTGTATAACCATTCAAATCTGTATCATGCTCGTCACCTAGAGCGAATAGCTAAGCTTCTTACTTCAATAATCCTGTGACAGTTACCATTATGCCAGAAGTTCTAAAACTGCTTCTGCCTTGCTGACATTACTTTAACGGGCACTAATATTTTGGTTAAATACACTCATGGCCTGTTTTAAATTACGCTTATTTCCTTTTACTTATTTCCTTCTTTTCCCTTGGCCTTCCAAGCCTTGCGCCCATTATGTAAAGGTTACCCTAGAGTTGATATTTACAGAGATTTAGAATTTCAGTTTTGTCATTGAAGTCTGGCATTAATTGATGTGAATTTGTTTTCGGTACATTAGTTATTCAACTGAGCACACATTTCCTTTTTAAATGATATTCATTTACATCTTTATTGATGCTTTATATGTACGATGGGTATTTAGTTTAGACGAATTGATTGTAAATTAAAATGCCATACAAATGGTAGAAAGGGTCCGACAAACAAGGTGTGCGTGTTCGTCGGACACTTCAGTTATTTTAGTAAATACAAAAAAAGTACTATCTTTACTTTGGATTGCACTTCTGAGTGTAACCTAAGGGATATCTCTAAGAACGGAAAACCAAAATCGGGCGCATGATAAATATTGAGAGTTTTTAATCACAATAATTCCAAAGTATCCTTTATACTTCGTTATTTTTATTTGTGCCGATCCCAAAGTAGTAATTTTTTATATAACCTTGCAGAACATATCAAGGGGACATTTATATCAAGAAATAGACGTAAATAAAATTAGTGGGTTCGTCCTTGGGTTTCGTGTGTGTGTAAGAAAATTCTGACCGACAAAGTGAATAATAAGGAGAATTTTTACCGTTTCAATTTTCAGCAGTTATTTTCCTCCGACTCTGTATAATATCTGAGTGTCTAACTGATTAATCAACTAAACGTGATAGTCACTTCCTCGGTCTTGTTATTCTTCCTCTTTCTTTCATTACCGCTGATTTCTGATGGAGAAAATAGAGTTTTGATGCTTGAAAGTTTTAAAGTTGTAATCCTTCGCCATTTATCAATGCCTTCAACTTGTCGACTTTCAAGAGGAGCGCAGTCAGATCGAGAATAAACCAGCATTACATATTTTTAAGAGAAATTGAAGGAAAAAAAAATCAGTATTTGGTTATTTTTTCTATAAAATGTCGAAGGGAATCTGATCTGTGGTTCAGGATTTTGTCGTATTATCCGAGATAATCTCTCGCTTACTTGACGGTAACAGTGATAAAAACAACATGTTGAAAGGATTATGGAAATAAGGATATGCCCTAAGCGTATATATTTTGAGAGGTGACTTTAATAATTTCAGTAACTTGACGAAATGTCTGGAAAAATAAAGATTTGATGAAAGCGAGAATAAATACTTAAAAACTAGGAATTGTCTAGTTGATCGACTACGATTAATTCCAACGCAAAATTAAGTGATGGGGACAGGTTATAAGAGAGTTGTCGAAAAAATTTGCTATTTTGTAGAAGTTCGTATTGAACATTTACCAACAGGTCTGCTGAAGACAAGCAATAATTGACGTGAAAGACTTACGTATATCTTCTAATTTATTAATGTTGCTGCAGCTAAAATCAAACTTGGACTTCCTCAGTATTCTTTCCTTCCAGGCCCTCCTGGTATTTAGATAGATCTTAAACGTTCCTTAGAGAATTATTCTTTAAGTAACCTCGTAAGAAAAAATCTAGTGGAGGTAGGTCTGGTGGGATTTCAGGCCACTCAATAGATCCTTTTCTACCAACTCCTCCATTTGGGAAAGTTTAGTCTAAGTATTAGCGAATGAGGAGGAGCACCATCTCACTGATAGCATAAATTAATTAAACACAATTTGTTAGTTAAGCGCGTTTATTCGATACAGGAAGTCGATGGTTTGATTTCATTCTGAAGAAAGTTAGACATTTTATTTCTAACTTGTTTCGGACTAAGATGGAAGAGGGAATTGTCAATTGCCCTAGAGGTGGTTCGGATTCCACAATAAACTGTAGGGTTCACCTAACACGAAATCCTAGGATTTTCAGGGGGTTAATTCGGTGACTTGCGGGGCAAATAAGAAAATATTTTAAGAAAAACATTTTTATGTTCATCCTTATGTAAATATTTATCGTACAGTGAGAAACTAAATTGAAATCAAGGCGTTAACTCTTTAAATAATCAGAATCTAACGCTCCCAGTACCATGAACGGCTAACCCCTTCTTTAAACAGCCTTGAAAATAACTTATAGCGTTTTCTACTTGATAGTTGGCAGTTTGTGCGCAATGGGTGTATCTCCATCTCGTTTTAACGTGTATTGATAGAAAAAGGAAAAATTGAATTCCAAGTTTTCATCAAGAAGAAAATGCTATTAAAGCCGTATCGCATCGTGTGCCGTGCCTATTCCAGTTCAGTCCGTAATGTGACGTTGCTCTCCCTCTACTCCTATATCGGCGTAAAGAGAGGTAGCAGACACGCTGCAATTCCTCAAAATATACCCTTACAAACTTTTCATTAATTATTTCCAGGTTGGTACAGAATTATAATCCTCAGTGTGCAGTCTACGCCCTTCGCGAATATTAGATATTCAAATGCGCGCCCTGCTTTACCGTCTCTTATAAATTAGGTGCGATATCACTTTAACAAATCCGTCTGGAAGTGGGCTTTGCTCGTCACAGGATCGGGCATGTGGAGAATTTGTTTGCTTAAAGGCGATGTAATTATATGTTTAATTAAAGACTTTAAATCTCCCGAACAGTCTGACGATGAGAAGTAAATACCAACAGCTTTTTTCATAATAACGCGACGTTGGCTGCTGACGTTTTTGCTGTTATTTGTGGTCTGGTATGCATACATATGATTGTTAATGTAATATGTGTTATCTAGTAATATTTTTTCACGAGTCAAAAAAGACGGAATAAGAAAGATTTATTGACGTTTAAAGTGGACATTTTTATTCAGACAATTTATTGATGGGTGAATTAAAATCACCCATCAATAAGCAAATAAACAAATCTATTTTAAAATGAAAACTGTTCAAAAATTAACCTTCCAAACTTCTGGAATCGATAGAACACCGCAAAATGTCGCGATGGCATCGTACGTTTCCAAATATCATTGACTGAATCGAATAATAGAACATGGAAATAAATTTTAAATATAATCGCGCCACTTTTTATTGTTATAACTCGAAAACGGTTGGCTTCTTTAAAAAACTGGTGTGATTTGTAGGTGTTTTATCGAACCCCAACGTTTGACATATTTTCTAGACTGTATACTGTGTGTAACAAAAGTATGAAATCAATTCGTTTTTTCCGGACTACAGGGTATCTCAGAAACTACAATAGTTAGAAAAAAGTGAGAGTATGTTTTCGAGCCCATATACAGGAGGTTCTGTTTTAATGAGCAGACCTTCACAAGCGTATAAAGAACGGCATTTTAAGCAAAATATTTTTAATGAACCGCTCCGTTTAAATAAAAAATCGTGTTTTCCGATTATCTTGCGTATGGAAAGAAAGAATAATTTTTTGCGTGGAGGAAATATTTTTTTGAATTGCGTTCTACAAACGTACCAATTTTCACGTTGATAGATTCACCTGTGGCGTACGTACTGGGTTTCTTAAAAGAATAATGACATGCCAATGTCTTAATGGCAATATTCCACCATTTTTGGAATCCTCAGATATTTTAAGAAGAACTTTTCTTTAATTTTTTTCCTAGGTTGCACGATTTTCATGTAAAATTTAGTAGCTTTGCTGCATCTGCTGCTATAGACGATATTAGAATTTTTCTTAAAATTTAAACAGCATTTTATTACTATGATCTCCTTATTAGTCGTAGACACCTGGAATTCTCTGTTTAATTTCAAATGAAAAAAGATACAGCAAAATATATATAGCATTTGGACAAAAAGTCAGCTTTCCCTCGTAGCTTAAAGAGGAATCACTTTCATCAAAATCTATTTCTGTCATTGCATTTGTCTTGAAAAATGGGCTAGAAAATGTGGTGTAATTATTATTGTAGTTTCGGAGACACCCTGTATTTCCTGCAATTTGCCTCACCGTGTGTATTAAAAAATGTATCAATTTTTTAACAAGATTTTCATCATATGGGTTTCAATTCGTCATTTCTCAGAAAATATGAATTCTATACAGGGTGATCTACCACGAGTGTGCCAAACTTCAGGGGCTGGTAATTTATCAAAAAATAAATGAACTTTCATTAATCAACACATGTCCTAAAACGCATAATAAAGGGAGCTACAACCCCTTGAAGGGGGTTGATGAATATCAATTTTTCGATTATAAGTCCGATATGGTGGTAATTAAAAAAATGAAATTTTCATACATTACGGCCCCGATGTAGGCGCATAAAATTACAAATTTCGTAATTAACAGCTTGCTTTATTGAGGTAGTTTTGAGGGGTGAGGGGGTAGTTTTTTTACCCCAAACTTTTTTTGGCGTCACTTCCGAAGCAAAACTTTTAAATAACATTATTTCCCTTGCAATGACTCAGAAAATAGTATTTTTTCAAAATTTCTGTCCACCAGCTGTTTTTGAATAATTTGCGTTGAACGGCAATAAGGTTTTTCATGTGAAATATGCAAAACTTAATTCGATCAATCTTCAAATCAAGTGGCTTGAAGTCAGCTATGTTTAAAAACAATTGATATTTCTGATTTGCAGCACTGGCGGTTCTTCTATAGGGTCAGTTGGTCAATGACCTCCCACATACAAATAAAAAATAGAGTTATTCATTTTCTGAAGTTTAAAAATATGTAATATATATATTTTTAATATTCTTAAAAAATATATTAAAGTTTCTAGTTCATTCTATGCACAATACTATTCAAATATCTAGATCGCAGGATTTCGTATCCCCTCCGAGTACCGAGCTCTGCATTCATATTCATTACATTATTCATTTATAGAATTTAAAAATCTTGGGTCAATCCACAACGTGTCCTCAAAACTAGCTACGGACCGAATTTACTACGAATTAAAGTGAAATAGACTTATGCGCGAATCTTCAGAAAGCAAAAGAGACAGAAAACACTGGCGGGGACAATGTCCCTGACACATTTTACGGAAACGGTAACGCACGAAGTTCAGAGTAGAGCAGTCTTAATGCTGACTAGGTACGCGTTGGTCGGTAAATTCTGTCGCGTTGTTTTTAATGTTTTTATTTGTGAACATTTTATTAGTAAATCTCTACTTGTCGTGAAATTAAGTAAAACAGTGTTTTTGGTGTTTACTATTAAATATGAGTGTTGTACAAAATATATTAAAATTGAAAGATGGACATAAGTTGGGTTATGAAGACCGAGTGAAATTCAAAGGTGGTGGCCGTCCAAAACCTAATATGACGATAAAGCAAACATCTCTTGATAAGAAAAAAAGAAGTTAATAGGTATTTTTAATTAAAAAAAGTTATTCTTCAGCAAATTTTATTCATTGTTACGCTCATCAACTAAATTTAATTTTACAAAAAGCATCAATTCAGGATAAAAGCATAAAATTTTTTTTTGCTAATTTACATAGCTTTTCGTCATTCTTTGGAAAATCGCCAAAAAGAACAGCCGTGTTAGATAATGTTGTTAAGGTGAGATTACCTAAAGCGGCTCCAACACGATGGAATTTTAATACATAGTGCATAGAGACTGTTTATACCTATCGAGCAGAATTATTAGATTGTTTAGAAAAAATCATTGATAATGAATCAAAAAAAGAACACTCTAAACCAAGCTATTGGTTTAAAAAACGATTTCGGGAAACTGGATCCTCATTTCACAATCGTAGAGGGGCCCCTCGAGAGGTAAACATTGATGGGAAAGAGGATGTATTCAATATGGTAAGGGATAACCCAGGAATTAGGTCTATCGTAAAATTTCGTATGGAGAACTCTTTACACTGACGAATTTCATCCTTATCATTATCAGCGTGTTCAAGCTTTAGAACCAGGAGATGCTGAAAGAAGGCTCCAGTTTTGCCGCTGGATTTTGAATAAATTTGCTGATGATCCTAATTTTATTAGAAATATTATAAGGACTGACGAGGCCACCTTCACCAGGGTTGGCATTAATAACAATCATAATAAGCATTTGTGGTCCTTGCAAAATCCACACGCTATAAGGCAAGCAAGATTTCAACGTCGATTCAGCATTAATGTTTGGGCAGGTATACTGAATAATCGACTAGCAGGTACACATTTTTTAAATAATAGAATGAATGCACAATATTATTTAAATTTTCTTGAAACCTCTCTAACGGAACATCTAGACGATTTGCCACTAAACATTATACAGAAAGTATGGTTTCAACATGATGGGGCGCCTCCTCATAATGAAAGGCATGTGACTGAATGGTTGAATCGGAATTTTGGAAATAACTGGATTGGTAACTGCTTCCACGCTTTCCCGATCTCAGTCCTTTAGATTTTTGTTTCTGGGGGCATATGAAGCAGTTAGTTTATTTTGAGAAAATAAATAATATTCAGCACATGACGGAAAGGATCAATAATAGTTTAGCTTATATCACAAACAATGGTGACATGGCTGAAATTAATAATTCAGTTATTCGTCGTTGTCAAGCGTGTATTCGTGCTCAAGGAGATCATTTTAAACAGTTACTCTTTTAGCTATTAAGTACGTTATTTCTGTGTTGTATAGTTGATTTCAATAAAAACTGGTACACTTTCTTTTAGCTATGTAAATCATTCGTTCTTTGATTGATATTAATAATCTTACAAATGTCACTTTGACGTTAATCAGTGGCGTCATTATTAAAAATGGTTCGACATCTAACAGATATTCAAAAATTTCGAATTGTTTCTAAAATTGAAGATGGTTGGTCCATAAGAAGACTTGCTGCTGAATACAATGTGAGTAAAACCACGATAATGTGTATTAAAAAACAATGGGAAACCAACCAAACGGTATCCCGTAAAGTTGGTTCCGGTAGGCCCAGAAAGAGCAATAATCAAGAAGATGAAAATCTTATAAATTACCTAATAGAAAACCCTTTTCAGACTGCAGTAAATGCAATTTCCGAGACAAATTTCCCTGCTTCGGTATCTACTGCTTGCAGAAGAATAAAACTACAAAGCGACTTGAAGAGTTGTTCAGCGGCTAAAAAATACAAACTTTCAGAAGAAAAGAAGCAGGGTAGGATTATTTTTGCACTCAACTATATAATCAATGATGAAAACTTTTGGGGACAAGTTGTCTTTTCTGACGAAAAGGTTTTTAAATCCTGTAACGATGGACATGTTCGCGTATATAGGCCTCCTTCCACTAGATACGACGAAAAATATACCTTCGATCCACAAATATCAGGAAGGTTTTCAGTCAATGTCTGGGCTTGGATGAGCCTAAATGGGTTAGGTGTGTGTTGGAACAGTGGTGGTCATCTCAATTCCATTAAATATATTGAAATATTAGACAATATTATGTTGCCGTCAGTAATAGAGGTGTTTCCGGAAAATAATTTTATTTTCTGCTCCATACATACGGCCCATCGTGTCAGGCAATGGTTTCTTAATAAAAACATAGAGTTGTTACCGTGGCCATCTAAAAGTTCGGATTTAAATCCAATTGAAAATGTAAGGGGACTAATGGTGAAACATATAAGAAAATTAAATAACCATCCAAATAATGCCCAAGAATTGGAAGGGATAATTGAAGACGCTTGGGAGAACTTATCGCAAGAAGTTGACCTTGCAAGAAATCTGATTTTGTCCATGCCTGCAAGACTTCAGGCAGTTTTAGACGCTAATGGAGCAATGACAAAATATTAGTTAATTCTGTATTACGTAATTGAAGTTCATTTATTTTATTTTTTTATTGTACTTTTATCTTCAGTTTGCATTGTTTAAATTTTTTTTAATCTCAAGTGGTATTTTTGTGTTCTTATTTTAAAAATAGAATTATCATTATTCAGTTAGTATTTTAATTACAACCATTAGTAGAATTATCCGTAACAAATATTATTTTTTTTAAACAATAATATGGCAGGCTTGAAAATGCTTTGAAAAAGTTATTTTCTAATTATTTTTTAAAATTCTATTTGAATAAAATAAAAGAGAAAGGTTTAATAAGTTTAAAAACACAAAGAAAACCAATCTCCTCCAAAATACCCAGGTCCGGGGTAAATCACCTCTTCTCCACCCCCCCTCTCGACATGCCTGGCCGGCCCTATTTACAGACATATGCACACAACTAAACTATTAAGATTTTTGATTACAAGAGTTGTACCAGTTTTTTTTAAAATCAAGTGTACATTGATTTTTAATTTTGTAATAAAAATTTTGTTTATTTCACATGAAAAACCTTATTGCCGTTCAACGCAAATTATTCAAAAACGGCTGGCGTGACAGAAATTTTGAAAAATACTTTTTTCTGAGTCATGGCATGGGAAATAATTAAAACTACTTCAATAAAGCAAGCTGGTAATTACGAAATTTGTAATTTTATGCGCCTACATCGGAGCCGTATGTATGCAAATTTAATTTTTTTAATCACCACCATATCGGATTTACAATCGAAAAATTGATATTCATCAACCCCCTTCAAGGGGTTGTAGCTCTCTTAGTATGTGTTTTAGGCCATACGTTTATTAACGAAAGTCCATTTATTTCTTGATAAATTACCAGCCTCTGAAGTTTGGCACACTCGTCGTAGATCACCCTGTATAGCCAACATTTCCGAGATGTATGAAGAACAGCCTTCGAGTTTACATAAAGTTAGTACTTATTGCATTAGAAAAGTTTTACAATACCTCTAAAGATAACGGATTGGACACGAAAACACATTTATGTAGATAACTGAAAGTTTTGAACAGAAATTTTTGAAAAAAATTATTGCACATGAAAAGGACATTCCTTCATCATCCTGTAAAATAATGCTTGAAAATATTGAATGGTTTCCAAGAAATGACCAGTTAAAGTTTAGTGTCACGAGAGTATCGTTAAAAAAAATGGTCAATTTTTTTTGTATAAATTACCAATTCTTTATAACAGTGTAAGGCAAATCATTCAAATTTGAATAAGTAGTTTATAGATGATGAAGTTTTTTTTTTTTAAATTATGCATACAGTCAACTGAATTTTTTGTACTACAAAGCAGTTGATATTTTAAAAATAAAAATTGAATTAATGTTTTTTGGTAACCTTAACTACCCTAAAGCAAGTTATATTTCCTAAGTGTTCCTAAGTAATAAAAAAATATGTGTATTATTTTTTGCTCATAACATTTCTCTTTTCTTGTCCCTTGACATTTGTTGTTAGTTAAAGCTATAATCAATTTATTGCCGTCGGCCAACAATGTTAACTACAAAATAATTGACTGTTTAATGTCTAAAAACTGTTCAGCTTCAAATAGACGATATTACAGATTCCTCTTGTTTTCAGCTCTTCGATCGTATATCCAGTAAAGTAGTGGCACCTGTACGGGCGCCGTTGAACGACGCCGTACAGAGCGCTCGCGACGCCGCCGACGCACTTAGAGAATTGGAGCATCGCCGTGATACAGATCACAGGGATTTACAGGAATTGAGAGACCTGCTGTGCCGACCACATTTTAAGGTAAGTTTTCTGTAGATCACGTGTTCGTAGCATTGATTTTCAGGATAAGTGCACATTGTAGCGCTTTCGGAATTTACAGATTTCGACACGCAAATAACTTGCGGTTTTGTGAGGTGTGTTAATTTGTCGCGCAAGCAAAAATACTGGAACTTTTTATTAGTGATAGTAGTAAGTTTATCCATATAAATACAGGATGATGCTTAAGTACATCTATAATATTCAGGAAATGATTCCTGCACCTGCATTGAGGTGAAAAGCTCGAATGCAGTTTTGTCTTTTGTCGATTTTTCAAAAAAAAAAAATGATGTTCCTTAATATATCTGACCTGCATGAAGATTTTTTTTATTAAACTCGGTGTGCTTAATGAGGATAGACATATTTTGTCTCTAAAACTTTTTTTCGAATCCAACAGGGGCGTCCATGTAAATTTATTGGTTGATATCCACCCCCCACCCAAAGTGAGACGCCACTGAGGGTTCCGAATTTTATGAACCACTGCGTGAATCACAGTGAAAACAGCTTCAAACGTTTATTTTAATTATTTAAGTCCAAAAAAGGAAGAAATAATCAAACCGCGTTTAAAACACTTTTTTTGGGGGAAAACGACCAAAAGACTCACCTATTACATTAGAAAAAAACTGTTAGAGCCAAAATAAGTCCAAGGCAAATATTTTCATAAACGAATCTTCGCGCATTTCAGAGATACAAAGAATTTTTTTTTTAATCAACACGTATAATACGATTTATGGGGTTGTCCCTATAAAATTGTCCCCCATTTATTTCATTCATTGTTAACCTATTTTTAGTTTTATAAGCGAATTTTTTTATATACTTTTTTCGTATATAACGAATTTATTAAAACATTTTTTCAGTGCTTAAAATATACATAAAAATAAGTTTTTCTTTAAATGGGACGCCCTACATGTTTTTGTATATTTAAACTCTATTCAACATTCTGAATAGAATACTATGGCATACCTGTAGTATTCCTTTTAAAATAACTTAAGTATTTAAACAAGTATTATAGTTTGCCCCCAAAGAAAGATCAATTGGGTTCAAGTCGAGATTTGTTGGTGGCCGAGGAGTAAGTCGTCTTTTATATCCAACTTGCCAGCATTATTTTATTTGATTACTATCAACAGGGAAATAGTTACCTTCCTAAACCAACATTATTTCATTTGGATAGATTAAAGAGGCTCTTATTCTCTGGCCTCCGAGAAGTCCAGTTTTGAACCGTCTTGATTATTTTCTTTGGAAAACGATGAAATTTATAAACGGTTAGCGACAACTTATCAAGTTGTTTTTGAGATAATTCGTCATAAATCATAAAAAATGATTAGGAAGATGTCATTTTCATGTTTTATTTGTACACTGATTTTTTTCATTTTGGGGTTAAATGAAAATAAAAATATTGTGCATTACAAAAATCATAAAATGTTGCGTTTAAAAGCGGAATCCGTGACTACTGTGATGAAATTATGACTATCTTTTGAAGCGGTTGACAATTGCCACCTAATGAACCTGAAAATTTCAATTGTCAAAAGGGCTAGAGATGTTTAGTTCTTTCTCAAATCACCTGATAATTTTTTTATCTCCACAGATTAGTTTTTGAATAGAAAGAACAAAATTTTTTGCCATTTTCATGTCAGTTTTCAGAACAAATGTGTTGCCATCTATGGGAATATATGGAGACAATGTCGTAGTAAAAGTAGAACCCATGAATTTATAAATTTATAGACACCAGTTTTTACCCTCTTTCCGGAATTAGCCTCCCCCAGCGGCAACAGATGTGTGGGATATTAAATTTAATTTAGTGAGCTTTAACCTAGTTTATTTTAATTACGAAGAGATTTAAAAGCGTTTGGTGCCACCTGTTGGCAGCAGTCGAAACTAAAGTGCCATCTATTAACTGCTAGTCTAGAACACAAGACGAATAAAATAGATATGCTGTTTGTGAAATATATAAAATCAATGATTTGCAAGTGTCTGGTAAAATAACTACGTAAGCCCAACGTAAACTAACTTGCAATACAGGATCCTTTCTTTTTTTAGATTTGTCCTGCAGTTATTTTCATCGTTTTGTTAAACGTAATCTCATCTTGGGTAAATTTCAAGGTAATTGACAAAATTAACTGTAGCGTAACGATCTGTGTTACCAACAATTTGTTAGACAAGAATTATAAGAGTGATAGAGCTTCCTGTTTGGAATATACGACGGAGATATGTTCGTAGTTTGATTTTCTTGTGCAGATTTTCTTAGCATGTTTTCAAAGGACACTGACGGATAAATAAAGTTGTCTGTATTCCACAAATTATGATGCCTTCGCGGTAATCATGACACCTCTCTTGATATATGGAAAGTTTCCAGAGTTTTTCCTGTCTATAAAAAAACGTTCGTAGTCATAAAGAATTTTAGCATACCAGAACAACATGTCTTCACTGAAGGAGGATCTGCTATAACTAATTTAGTGTGCAAGACGCAATTTATTAACGAAGTCCTCTATCGAAAAGGTCAGACAGATGTTACCTCTACCGATTTTTCCAAAACATTTTACAGATTGGACCATGGTTTATTATGTGCAGGCTGGACAACGTCAGTCTTAGTGTTGGTTTAATTACCATGTTTAGACCTAACAGGTGTCAGTTTGTACAGTGTCATGGCTACCAATTTGTTAAATTTGCCCTAACCTCGGGTGTCCCTCAAAGTTCAATTCTTGGTTTTTATTTTTATTAATGATATCATCACTAATTTGGGCGGACGATCTAAAGATATTTTGTGGTGGAATCTTTGCTTAATGGCTCGACTCGCATAGCCGCAAAAATGATTTTCTGCTATTTGATTACACTTTGTGTTACTTTTGATCAAGAACTCTCTTTTACGGATCGCATCAATGATGTAAATGTAGTATCTGTTTACAAGAGCCTTGTCTTCCTAATTCGGAACATGAAAGATTTTAAATCTTTTGAGACAATGCGATTACTGTTCGTAACTGTTAAGGAAGGAGGAGCGAGTGAGGTGAAATATTGAGCGAGAGAGAGCGGAAAGTGAGAGAGAGAGAGATAGGAAGAAGATGTTTTGTACTTACCTGCATTCTTTTTGTTTGTGAAAGTACAAAAGCATTCCTTTGTCAAAATATTTTCGTTGTATTCTTTTTTAAAATTGATATGTAGTATTTTCTTTCTCACCTTTAACTGCAAATAGTTAAATATAAAAGAGGAAAACCCATATTGGTTATCCTTTAGCTATACAACGTGCACATAATGTTCGATAAATAAAATAAAAATATGAAAACCTTGAGTGTCTGATTTGTCCTGCAACATTGGATTTTGTTCCTCCGTAGCACAACTTCATTTCTGCACCAATAAAAATTAAATGATTCCTATATTTATTATTTCCGAATTAAAACTCCAGAAAATTGCTCTATAAAATATATTATGTGACCAAGGCCTTCTGTAAATCATCAGGGATTGTTAGAGCGATCTATAATAACCCTCAATATTTGGCAGGCGCTGCACCCACTGTCGCCCGCGCCATGTTTGTAAATTGCATTAACTGAACAAACAGTCAAACACATTAACCCAATTTCGACATTACTTTGTGGAACATTATTCCATTACTCACTGGGCACTGCTGCGGACAGGGCGTAGAGAGTTTGCCGGGGCCTTTCTCTTTTCATCAGTTGCGTTTTGTAGCACGTTCGATTCTAAAATAATGGTATTTGTTTTATTTTATTATTGTTTTTTAATCACCAGAATACCCTCCAGAGTTCTCATAATATGGGTTTGGAAATGCGTAACTAGACACGGGACAATTTCCGTGCAGCCAGGGCCGGCACATGGTTAAAATACATACATGCCTAGAGTGACTTAACATCTCATGAAATCTCTTATACTGTGTTCAAGGCATTAGTATAGATTGCAAGGCATAAGCCAGATAATAAACTGTCTATATAAAAAAATTCCAACAAAAAAAGTTGTTTAGAACACAATTTGTACCCCCTTACTAAATATCAGAAATATTAATTTACTTTGTTGGAACTGCCCCTTTTTTCAATAAATTAGTACATTATTTTGAATTTTTAAAACTAATTTTTGCAAGTTGAGAGGACTCTGAAATCATAAATATCTTCTGAAATAAATGAGTATTATGACATGACTACTAGTGAAAAAGTGGCAGTACCAACAAAGTAAATTTATATTCCAAAAATTTTATAAGTATGCACAAATTGTATTCTAAAATTTTTTTCATATAGAGGTAGTTTATTAGTGAAGATTTTTTAAATTGCCCTACACACCCTGTATAACACATGTTCAACTTACTTTTGATATGTTATAATTTTACACCCACCAAGAGTGATTCCCAAAGTGCCATTCCAAAATGTTTTTGTCCATTACACACACATTACATCTATCCTGGGATACAATGTATATGCCGCTGGTTCTGACACAAGCAGTAAAACATTATAAATATTACACAAAGCATTTACCACTATTTCCTCAACTGTTCGCTCATTGGCTTGTAACACCCGTTTACTACATATTAACAGTTCAGGTGTACTCTGAATAGCCCTTAAAATACGCATAATAACATTAACGATTTTATATTCCTTAAGATCCATTTCCTCGTCAACACAAATCAATACATACTGATTTTTCACATCCTCCGTCCGTCGACATAGTTGTTGTATTTATTTTCACCTCGCGCGAGTCATCTACGCACTGTAACGTTAACAGATAAATTGAATCTGAATAGGGAATAGGTAATAGGGTTTAGATCTCGCTGCCCACGCACAACTAACCTCCGTTCCTATGAGAAAAACAGGCCGATTGGGAAGACGGTCCCTGGTATCACGGAAATTGTACGGTGTCTAGTCATAACGGACCTACAAGCTGTCAGGTGCTTTCTATGTGTTTAAGTTTTTCTTGAATAACACTTTTCATCAGATCTTATTAAAATTTAAAACATCTTTAGACAATGCTAATTGACAGTAGATGTAAAGTAGTTGTTACAAACACAGAAACAATCAATACTATACTCGACGCTCGTTTCGCCAACCTAATTGGAATCATCGGAAGATAATTGAAACAATTTTAATCATCTCCCAATGATGTCAACTTGGTTGGCAGGTCCGCAACGTTGTTTCTCATTGTGGTTCATTGAGTGATATATGCACAAGTACCTAACTAATCCCAAAACTTCCCAAAAAAATTGAGTATTTAAATAACTAGTTTCATGTGACGTGTAGCCTGGGGCTTCATATTGTCTCTACTTCTTATTCGTCCATATAATATATACTTCAAGACCAGGCACTTTATTCCACTGCCCAACAACCACTAACAAAATTCGAGACGCCTTTGATAATCATTTGTACAGTAATGAAGTTATTTAAGGACAACAATCCATAGAGCGGAATTGGAAGCCTATACCTCCATTGGGAAAGCATTTTCGCAGCCATGTCCAATTTTTCCTATATTTTTTAGCACCGAACAGGCTTCCGAAGCTCGTTAGTTGTAACGGTTCAATTGTTCATAAGCTTCGTTCTCAGTTATATTTTAAAATTTTTGCTATCGCATTGAGGATATCCATAGAATCGGCGCATGGGTATTACTTAGTTCATTTTTTATTATTTGATAAATTAAGTCGTTATTTTATTTGCACTATTTAAAAATTTAAATAAGTACGCCTCTGTCCGACATCACAAATATGCTTACTTTTCTTTCATGTACTAGTCAAGCGCTTAAATTAATGTGATTGGCTGCCAGTGATTATTGAAGGATGCGATGCGAGACGAGGGGAGGGCAGAGAGAGCAGAATTACGAAGGAGAGTAGAGCTGTGTTTTTTGGAATTAATGGATAGAAATTATTCCACTGTAAGACGTTTTAAATTTAATCTATTTTATGATTTTTATTTAATAATATTAGCTCTATTGTGGAGTAAATGCTACAATAAATTTTCCACTTTTTATCATATTTAATCGTGATTTAAATAACAAACGTGCCTAACAAACAAAAAAACCATAAAATTGACATCGAAATAAGCATTTTGACTAAGCCAACAGAGTTTTTCGCTTCTGGAAGTATTTGGTTCTGGAAATTGAATTATAGCTAGCAGGTGCAAGAGTATACGAAGGAGCTCATTTTCAGATAGCAACAAGTCCACTTGGCATTTTTTTTAGGAAAGAGCTGATAATCATTAATCCCCTAAGTTTGACTTCAGTTTATTCTTCAATACAGTCTCAACGGTTCCTTTTCTCATCATCTGCAGTTACAATGGTTGAAAATTGTTTATAACACTCGAAGTACCACCGAAAATTTTGCTCTAACGCTATGGCTTCATTAACTGTATTGTCTGTTTTCCCCTTATTTTTTTAAGTTACATTATTTAGAGATTTGCTTTGTTTCAGAGTTTTTTTGACAAATCCTTGCAACGACAAGATACTTGAAAATTGACACCCTTAGTTTTTTGTTCTGTCAGTTTTTTTTGTTAGTGAAAACACTTTTGTGCTTATTAATGACCTCTAAAAACACCAAGTAGATCTTTCAAACTAGAGCCTCTTCATTTTTCCCCATTTCAATAAAACACAGGTGTGTTTAGAAATACACTGAGCTAAAGATTGCATTTGAGCAAGGCAGTACCGTCCATGTACATATATTTAAAATTCGCGTATTTGGACTTGCTGCGTTTTAAAAACGATCTCGTAATATGTGCAAACAAAAGCGTGGTTGTGTAGTATAATTTTGTAACAGCCTGCATTTGCTCCGTACGATGTATACGAGAGTGTCTCGGACCTAAACTTGTTACATATTACATCGACCTAATCTAATGTAATAAATCTTAAACGTTTACTCAGAAATTAATTTCCCACAGCAGCCGCAACAATAAAAGCATGTCCACATCGAATGCAATCGGCGGTTGTGTGCATCGCGCTCATACCTAATTATTAACACTGTATGAATGCGCTGGTACTGTAATTGTATTTAATATTATATCAGATGCTGTTCATATCTCCGCCATACCCGATTAATTACGTTAGAGTCTATCAGCTCAGTAGTCGTACATTGCCGTCTGGTTGAAGGAACTTAATTAATTAATTTGTTAACGTGTTTCCTTTGATGAACTAAGAGATATTATAATAATTAATTAGATTGTATATGTCTTGAACTTTGGCTATTAGGCAACCGTGAAATGGTGGTAAGAAGATTTGGCCGCTTGTAAATTTATCGAACATATCAAATAATTAGAAGATGGTATGCTATTTTCATATAATAAGTATACAGACAAATTTGAAATGAAACATTTTTTCTGTCTGATAATTTAATCATATAATGAAGGACGGCAAGTAAAACAATATACATAGGTCACAGCTACTTAGAATACTGTACAACTGTAACAAGAAATTTGGGAAAGATGGTCGCTCAGACGATACAGCTACCATTGCACAAACTGGACTCCTCAGATACGGTCACTCAGAATATGCAAGTCCTTCAAAGGGCCTGCTCTGCCTGGTTACACATTTCCTATCGGATTATCAATGCACATGGGACTCTACGATTGTGGTACTCTGTAACAGAAATATTAATATAGTATGCGGTCCTGGTTCAGTAGTGGAATAGCTAAGCTAAACTCCACGACATTAATCTAAATAAAGACCATTGATTATTATTATTAATTCACACGACCATCAGTAAGTGACGTTCATAGGTAAACGTTCCTGTCATCAATCAGTGTGCATCAATATTATTAGCTAAACCATTACAGCCACATCAATTAAAGATGGTATTTAGCCAATTTTACCAATATGGACTGTGGATGATATGTTATCCGATTAATATCGAATTGCAAGCTTGATATAGCATCAAATATATTATTGATATTCATTTAACCATTGATATCGGCGAATAATAATTGATAAGTCGTAATAATAACTAAAGCCGACCCTTTTTAAGAAATTGACAGACATCAATGAAGAACATAGTGTAACTTACAAAGACATACCTCTTATATCACGGCCATTAATAGTTGCTTATGGTTGTCAGCGTACATTTGCATTCATTAATAAACCTTCTATAGTATCCTCTGTTAAACTTCTACGTCGGGATGTAATTAATAAGGCGTATTTTGAAAATGAACGTTCCACATCCAAAGATATAATCGCTTGCACGTTCATCACTAACGCATTAAGTGCGTTACGCAATTTGTCATTATCCGGATTTTTTACTTAGAACTTCTTTAAATTTCTCGGCACAAGAACATCAGTGTCATCTGTTAACGTCTGTAATGTCATATTTACATTGTTCAATATTTCAAAAGATTCCAGCACGTTAGAAAACAAGCAAAAAGTAAATAAAGTATATAATATGCGCTAACATCACATTAAAACTAATAATAGTATCTATAACATGAAACGCAGTAAACGCACGAAATAAAACTATAGAAAAGCTTATACTTCCTGACAAAACGTACCTATTCGCGAGATTGCCGCTACAACACTGCTTCGGGATAGAATCTCAGGATAACCGCGCTTAGAAGCCACCGATTACTGTGTCTAGCGACAAGCTTTTATTTTACTGTGCTGTTGATATGCGTAGTTCTCGATGCATCTCTATGTCCGCTCTTCATCTTCGCTAGACTGCATTAAAATGAGCCAGCTTTAATAATAAGACTAATATTCGAGTAAGATCGAATGTCGACGATTGAAAATTACATATAATACCAAAAACACAAATTAGTGACAAACGGTATAATATAATAAAATCAAGATCAACAAACGCTTTATATACCGTTTGTCAACCACAGCAAAATGTTAAAAAGCGAGATGGACATAACAGTAATGGTAGGGTCACGATGTGTGTATCGTGGGTGGCTAGTAGGACACAGACTGCAGCGCTGAGTTACTTATCTCATTTCATCCTAGTTCTCAGCCATCGCTCGTATTATTTTTCTAACTAGTCACATTTGGCGTTTTACGCACTGTATATAAAGTACAAAATATTATTGACAGTAGACCGACACACGCCTTGTATACAAAATAATAACAATAATATTCTAGTAAAATCGGCTAGTTGCATTTGTAACTCTTTTTTACAACAATTGTAGTCCATCATAAATTTGTAGTTAATCATTAGTGTTTTTTTAATAAAATTGTCATTTGCTCCTATCTTCAAGACTATTGGATGGATGTGCGTTTAACAATTTTGGATGGTCAATGATCACTCTAAAGAAAAAGAAAATATTTCTAGAACTTGCCGTATAGTAAATTGCGCCATATTTGTATCACGCAAGATCCTATTTGTACAACGCCCACGAATCCTTATCTGGTTCGCCACAAGAAATTACTGAACAAGGCAAATACCGGTGTTAGGAGAGACTGGATGTTACAACGAGCCAAATCTCCGTGATATATTTTGATTTATGATACAACAGCAGACGAAACCAAATCAGAACGCCACGCGGTGCCACAGAATGTTGGCGAGAAAATCTTGTTATATGTGTCTCTTTGTGTTTTAAATGAAATCATGTAGGAATTGTGTCCGTTATTAATTTCGACTGGGTCATGTTGTCATTCTATGTTGTTCTCTCTTCTCTCCCGAGTTTCTAGAATGAAAAAGTGCGTTTCAGATTTTCGCATGAATTGTTGTTTAAGCACATCTCTGGCCAAGCAAAATGATGACATCAAAAGTTAATTGAGTTAATAAAGTATTCTATTAGTAGCCACTTTATAGTAATAATAATAATAGTCTTTATCTTAGGATATTCTCATAAAATATCATAATTTCAATATAACTTTTCTCGCTTAATAACTGAGTGCTGTATATTCAAAATCATTGCGATAAAATTGACGGGGTTGCAGAACTATGTATATTCTTTTTTGAAAATTTTGACTTCAACCATTCTTAAAAATAGTATGGTTCTTTTTTACGACCCTTTATAATTTTATCATAAGCATTAAAGTCAGATTAATTTACAACGCCTTGGTTACCAATAGGTTTCCCTTTCGAACAAAAAAAGAAACGGCAAAATGAATTATTGAAAGATTTTACATGAAAACTATTTTCGTTCTAGTTATTCACTTTACAAGGGAACTAGTGTTTTTAAACGCCCTATGTAATAAAATAGTGCACTTTCTTCTAACAGTCCATCATGTCTGTAATATTGGGCAGGCCACAGTGCATTCATCATTCTACTTCATCACTGAACTCAGCTCAACGCTAGACACATTAAACAATTTATTTGACAGCCTGTAAGAGAACCTACTATGTTCATTTACACATCTATGACATAAAGCATCTAGAATATAGCATCCTTAAATTTTAATGAAATTTACATTATGCATACCTTAATAATAATAATCACCGTTGGCGTTATCTGTTTGACTCCGCCAAATTTGCGGATATCAATGTGGACCACCCAACGACCGAGGCATAAAGTCACTCATTTATTTTATATGGATGACATTAAACTTTATACCTCTGGAGAATGCAAACTACAAAACGCTTCTAGGGTGGTAGAGGAATATATGCGGGCAATTAGATGGAATTTAGTTTTGACAAATGTGCTGTCGTCCATCCCAAGAAAGGACGGTGTGGGGAATTTTCTGAGGATGCACAACTAATGGACAGAAGCATCTTCCGAAATCAGGATGTCGGAGAGACCTGTACATACCTGGGGATACAACAGTGTCACGTCCGGGATGTAAAACAAATAAAGATTCTCTCTGCGTCAAGTACAGACACCGATTCTGACAGATTTGATCTTCTAAAGTTCGGGAAAGAACAAGGTGTCGCGACTAACATACTTGCCGTTCCGGATGTGATTTACTCCTTTGAACTAGTAAGGACGGTGGATGAGCTGCGCCAGTTAGAGAGAGATACCCGCAAGATAATGAATATTTACAGAAATTTTCATCCAAGTTCCTTTTGTGTACCTCCCACGTGAACGGAGAGGCCAAGGACTTCTGAACCTGGACTGTGCGCATTGTAGAGTAATACTGAGTATGACATGTAATACTCTCAAGAGCTTAAATTCTTTTTGTGAAACATCATGAGACTGTACGATTGGGAGCAGGTTTATTAAAAGCAGTAAAAAGAGCCGCAGATGAACTCAGTCTCGCATACGACACCAGAGTCTCGCATACGACACCAGAGTCTCGCATACGACACTAGGTGAGGCCGGCGAGGTGCTGATGTAGTCAGTTACTGAGCTTCAGCCAAATTGTCTGAAATCCCGAATCAGAGCTGCTGAACACGAAAAATTGTTTCGGCGGTATGTCGATACACTCCGGCATGGTGTCTTCTATGAGAAAATAGAAACACTGGATTTATCGACCAGGCTAACATTGGCCTTTTTAAGGTCAACCATGCTTAAGTCAGACACCGGGGAATTCATTATGGTTTGCCAGGATGGTGTTATCAATATCTTGGTCTACCGTAGCCGCGTATGGCGTGTAGAGGTTCCTGATAGAAACTGCAAGACCTGCCGTCAGGCATCGGAACCTCTCATGCACTTACTATCTGCATGCTTCATATATGCGCTTTCCGCCTACATCCACTGACATAACGCGGCGTTACGAGTGTTATATTACCACCTAAGGCACTTGTTCGTGCTGCCTTACGTCTCCGGAGATATTAAAGTCCGTTGTCGAAAACGAGAAATGTCGCATTTATAGGAACTACTCATTCCCGACTGTCAGGCTAATCCAACTCAATAAATCTGACATAGTCCATCAAATCATAGTGATGTATGTCATCGAATTTTCGTCCCCTGCCGGGAAAAACATCACCTTGAAGAAGGAGGAAAAGCGGACCAAATACACTTGCCCGTTTAGAATATAAAAATGTTTCATCACTTTCAGTAAAATCTAAGGCTTGTTTTAAATACAACAAGACCTGATGAAGTGATTTCGAATACAATTTGTTTGTGAACTAGTCGGATAATACGCATATTTAAATCTATGTAATAAATTTTGCATCTGTGACCACCTGTTAATTTCCATATCAAAATCTAAAATCCACTTTAAGTCATTAAAATATAATTTATTGTCATTTACAAATACTTTTACAGTGAGGTCGTTATTAGTTGATATTTGATTTAAGATTTTAACTGCCTCAACACGTATACAACCGGCCATTATTCAAAACTATCAGCCGACGTGCGACGTTGCACGATTTCTTATTTCGTGGCTAGTACGTAAAGAGGGGTGTGACTATACCCAAGATACTCAGTCAAGACAGTCGTTCTAAAAATCGGTGTACTCGGAGAGATAAATTATACGCTGCGCTTGGAATTGACATACCGGCCTGGCAAAAATCAGCCGAGTGGCTGGCAGGCCAAATGCAGAAAACGGTCATTCTAGGTGCTCCGTCTGCCTAGGCACATGATTAAGGGATCTACAGATACTAATTCTGCGGGATGTGGGAAGTGGCTGTAGGTAATTTGCTGCCTCGATTTCCGTGAGGTCACGGGAAGACTATGTAACATTGGTTCATGCAAGAAGTTTTCCTAATTTTTTGTATTCTTGGTTGTAATCGAAAACTAGTTCATGGACAATAAATAAGTTTCTCGTCTTTTATCCCTAACATTCTCTATATTGCCACATTATGGTGGAGTTTGTAATTTTATAAAAGAGTGTCCTTGTCCCTATTTAACTTTTTTACGCTTATACAATGTTTATAAACAATTTTATCTTTGATTAAAACAAACTGAATTAAGATGTAATTAAAAAAAATAGACCTGAGCCACGCAAGTCTACAAATACTTTCGAAAAAAACTTTTTCCATCTCGGTATTTATTAAAATAATAAAGTCCCAAGTAGTAAATACCCAAGTCACATCTTTATACAAAAACTCCTCTACAGTTGACAACAAAAAACTGCCGTACAATCACGGCGGCAAAAATAAAGTAAAAACGAATAATAATGTCAAAAGAAAATATGGTAATGGGAAACTTTTACGACATCTCGGTATTGAATTACAATTTTTTTTCTACATGTACTTTAAACTTGTTGATCGTGTCGCCGAGGGAAACGATGAATAGTAAACATCTCGGTAATATAACTGAGGTCCACAAAATGTATCGCCATAGTCGTCGTTAATGACGGTAGAGGGAAAGGCATTACTGGCATACATAAAGTAAAGTATGAAATTTTATATCTACTTTCTCCGCTGGGTGGACAACCGCTTTATCGGGCGAATTCTTTATTCATCTCACAAAAAGGTGTCCCAGTTTACCCGTTTGTTAACTTTGTTGTGCAAATAACTGCCGTGATAAAGGTGTTTGTCTATTTGATATGAGGTTTTTAATAATTTATTCTTAGAAATTATACTTAGTAATCTTCCATCAAAGGCTCTTTCTGATGTCACAAATTGAATAAAAATATATAAAATATGTACGCTCACTTGAAACGGTGGATTTACAAATACACTGTTACACACAAAATATACTTTTTTTTTAAATGGAACACTATATATTTTGTCACTATTTTATTAAATGAAAAGAGTATTATACAGTGATATTTTGTTTTTTGGATTTGCATGCAACGTTGCCAAGTTATATAACATTTTCTGGATATTTAAGGATTTATAAGGGTCCGTTTAATAATTTTTATTTACCTATGGAAACGAGCTGGGTAAGCAAATATTATACTATTCTTAGTTCATACTACACGCTAAGTATTAGTACCTTTTTTTACATTATTCTATTTTACAGGGTGTCCATGACGGCATGTCAATTAATGCGAAATTCAAATGGAAAAACTCAATTTTTTTAAATGGAACACTGTATTTTTCACGTGGTTGGATTCCTCCTTCAAATTGCTTTCTTTTTTCTATAATACTTCCTATACCTAACTGTTGAAGTATTCGAGAAAATTAAGGTTTTCTCTTTAACCTTGCGATCATAGTAAAAATTAATACAATTTTATCAAGAATGGCTTTGGAAAAACAAAAATTCCGGTCAGGCGAAAAATTATTTTCTATAAAATCATAAAGGAAACAGTAAAAGTACAAAATTTATTACTCTTGAATGACAAAATTTACACCTCACCTTAGGTATGTACATAACAAAATAAAAGTGTAATTTTGAACGTAAACAGTAAATAGAAGAGAAAAAATAAAACAAGTTACAAAATATGCTCAACGTGACCTCCTAGTTAAATTACAAATTCTGACTCTATGAAGAAATATGTCACTTACATCTGCAACATGTTAGGCGTGATGGTGTCGAACGCTAGTTGAATTCTTTGCTGCATGTCTTCTCTTGTAGTTGGTGATGTTTTGTACACTAATCCTTTAATGTACCCCCACCAAAGAAAGTCCAATTTTGTCAAATCTGGCGACTTTGGTGGCCATTGAACTGGTCCTCCTCGACCTATCCGATTGTCACCAAATGTAACATTTAAAAAGTTTCTTACGGCAATACTATAATGGGGTGGAGCTCCGTCGTGCTGGAACCACAGCATCTGTAAGACATTTTGAGGACACCCGTTTAACAATCCTCCCAGTACATTTTGTAAAATATCGAGGTACATATTGCCAGTCAAGTGACCATTAAAGAAATGCGGTCCAATTACATATTCACCTACTTTCCCTGCCCACACATTGAGTGACCATCGGTGTTGATTATCTACAGTTCTCGTAAAATGAGGGTTCATGGTATCATAGTAGTGTAAGTTATGTCTATTAACACAACAATTTTTATGCAATGTGGCCTCATCAGTGAATAACACGAAATCAAAAAATTGAGGCTGTTGGTAAATCTTATTGAGTGTTCAATGTTACCCTACGTACTCTTATGCGGATCTTCAACGACAGTTAATGTAACTTGAAACACTTTTTCTTCATTTGTTGCTAGTTTTGTACTTTCATGTTTTTCATAATTTACATGTCCAGTTCGTTCAAACCTTTCTCGCAACCTTTCAAATGCAGAATAATGAGGATTCCTCGTTCTGGATAACGCTGAATATAAATTCTTGATGCCAATAGCGGATTTCTCTCCTCTTCTCCCAATGCATAAACCATGTCGATCAACTCTTCGTGTGAAAAATTCATAATTTATTTAACAAAAATAATTAACTCAACTAGGAAATACAGAAGAATCACCACCAAGTAAAATTAATTACGTGTAAACCACAAAATGTCAGTTTGAGAGCACAATTTTTGTTTTCCCAAAGCCATTCTTGATAAAATTGTATTAATTTTTACTATGATCGCAAGGTTAAAGAGAAAATCTTAATTTTTTCGAAAACTTCAACAGTTAGGTATAGGAAGTGTTATACAAAAAAAGAAAGTAATTTGAAGGAGGAATTCAACCACGTAAAAAATACAGGGTGTTTCATTTAGAAAAACCGAGTTTTTCCCATTTGAATTTCGCATTAATTGACATGCCGTCATGGACACCCTGTAAAACAGAATAATGTAAAAAAGGAACTAATACTTAGCTGTAGCATGAATTAAGAATAGTATAATATTTGCTTACCCAGCTTGTTTTCATAGGTATATAAAAATTATTAAACGGACCCTTATAAATCCTTAAATTTCCAGAAAATGTTAAATAACTTGGCAACGTTGCATGCAAATTCAAAAAACAAAATATCACTGTATAATACTCTTTTCATTTAATAAAATGGTGACAAAACAACTTTAAGAAAGGAAACAGATTCAACAAGTTGGCATAATCTGGAGATGATTAAAACTTAATAATTCCTAGATGATGCCAACGTGGTTGGCGAAACGCGCATCGAGTGCTTTGGTGTTTCGTGGAAAGCTACGTCAGTATTACCTACAGATCAAAGGTTCCAACCCATTCCAGAACTATTATATTTATCTAAATATACACTTAATTGTCGTTCAGGAAGGGGAATTTTAAAAAATCGTGATATTTCTTTTACATTAGGAATTTTACCAACTCTGGTAGGACACGCATAAGACATATTTCTATAAAATATTTTATTTAATGTGCAAAAATATAAGCCGACGCCCAAACTGTTCCGCTATACATTGATCTCGTTTCCGTCATTCCCCCAGGCATTCAAACTATCCCATCCTTCATGTGTCGCATATGGTTACTATTCAAACTTTAGATCGAGGACGCTTTTAAACAAACTTTAAATTTATTAATGGAAATTCCACTGAAATTTTCTATGAAATGGAAATGCGTATTTCGACCGTTACATTTAAAGTTTAGTGCTTTTGTAAAGTGCGCGGTCGGTAGTTGCCATACACGTAATGTATTCTTCATTTTAATGAGAGTTTTATCGAGTGCCGGTTGTAGTGTGTATTTGGAAGACCGAATTTTATTTTTGATGTCAATTGTAGTTAGTGGGAGAGCATAATTAAAGCCTTTTTAATCAAAAGGGTTACGTCGAGTTAATGGAAAATAAATATCCAGTTTAAAATATTGATTAAGCAGGTGGCCACTACAGATAATGAAAAAAAAAAAACGTTAAAACTTCCAGAGAATATCATAGGGCTATTTATTTATTTATTTTATTTTTTATTGTTACTAACCCGAAAGAAAATAAAGTTATTACAAAAATATGGTACTGAAAAAAATTAAAAAGAACTTGTTACCATTGGACAGTGCTTTAATTTGTGATTATCGTAAATGACATTTATATTTCGGAAGATGGCCATAAATTTTTCTGCATGTAATTTTTCCATTGCTGCTATTTGCTTCAGCAATTTGAAAACTTTAATATATCGTCCCCCAAAGTTATATCTTTGTATTTATATTTTAAAAATATGTCGCAATCAATTTCATAAATTAAATTTTTTGTCAGGTGGCTGCCAGTTTAAATCGTAATTGCCATGATAAATTGACAATTTATTACATAAATGGATATCAGAATTCTCTATAAAGAATGACAGCTTTGTACCAACTAATAACATTTGAATACGGACCTGGATATTTATTTTTCTTATTTAACGGATTCTCACCTCCAAAACACAATGACATGATATTTTTTGAATTTTTTACATTTCGTCTTTCAAAATATTTTTTTTTTATTTTCAAAATGCTACCTCTCTATTTAGCAATTTATCTATTTGCATATCTGTCTATGTATCTATCTAATCGTAAACAAATTGTGAAAATTCGTGGGATAAGATCCAATTCATTAGATGTCACTAGAGGTGTGCCTCAAAGTTCCATTCTGGGGCCACCGCTTTTTATAATCTTTGGGAACAATGTTACAAATATTATTAATAGTACTGACCTTGCCATTTTTACTGATGATAGTTCATATTTAAGTATTCATCGAAGAATGCCGAATTTAGTTAAAAATGTTAAACGATTTCAATTAGTGGTTCCACAATAATAATGAATACTAATAAATGTTAGTAAAACGTTGTTTATTTAGTTCACTTCAAAATGTTTCAACATTACCTAAAGTAGTGTAAGAAAGGCATTCTAAGTTCCACCACTCTACTCGCTCAGCTGTTTTACAAAAATTACTCTTTTTTAAAAAGGGAAAATATCCACGCCCCTCGTGAGTTGTTTCAACTTTTGCCTCGACCAATCAGAGACAATCTCTTTAAGGTATACATGATGATAAAGCGCTAGATTTTAAGAATGAAACTTTTTTAAAAATAAAATATCCCTTGGTTCTTGAGTTATAGAAATTTCTAAACTGACCAATCAAACGCAATCTTTCTTTTTTGCATATCAGTACGGTGAGCAGAGCGGGAAAATACAGAATGCTTTTGTTGAGGTGTGTATATTGACAGTATATTAAACTGGAAAATTCATAAGATAATCTATGTAGAAAATTATCCACTGTATGCTATGCTTCGATAGATTAATGCAAGTCTTGAACAAAAATGTTCTGTCATATTATACTAAATTTTTTCTTGGTTATTCAGTTATAGTTTTCACCACAAATATAATACTAAAGGTCAAAACAATCTTTTGATGCCTTTAAATTATCTTACACTTTATGAGAGGAGCATACGATGAGCTTTAGTTAAATTTCTAATATTTACCACAACAGCTTTAAACTATCACAATTACCTAGATAGCAAACTGTTATGGGGGCCGCATATTGACAACGTCATCAAAAAGTCGACTGCGACCTTCTGGCAATTGCGCCGAGCGGTAGGTAGAAACTGGGGCCCCAACCCACGGATCCTACACTGGCTGTACACGGCGGTCATCAGGCCGAGGCTCCAGTATGGATCCGTGGTCTGGTGGCCGAGCGTGGACAGAGCGATTACGTCCCGAAAGCTGGCAAAAGTCCAGAGACTAGCCTGCCTAGGGATCACTGGCGCAATGAGGACGACACCGACAGCTGCTCTGGAGGTTCTGCTAGGCCTGCCAACGCTTTCCTCGTGGATAAAGAGGGAGGCTATGGCGGCCTATCTGAGAATGCGGGATTCTGGGAGCTGGCAGTGTTCAGGCAGAGCTGAAGGTCACGCAGCAATTGCTGGACTGACGGAGAGGGAAATCCCTCTCTCTGTCCTGAAAGTGAGAGAAGCGAAAGATCAGCTAAGGTTGGAAAGGAATTACACTGTCACTCTTCCCAGTAGGGAGGAGTGGAGTGAAGGAAGAATTGACTTCCGCCCGGACTTTCTGGTGTATTACATAGACGGATCTCGGGTGGCCACTAGACCGTCTTCCGGGGCGGGAATATATCTGGAAGGCAAAGAAGTATAGGACAGTTTTGCTCTAGGCTCGTACACTACGGTCTTCCAGGCAGAGGTTTACGCCATCCTAGCGGTGGCAGATAGGGCTGAGGTTAGGAATGGGGCGGAACAGATAATATACATCTGCTCCGACAGCCAGGCTGCTCTAAAGGCGGTGTGCTCCCCCAGGACGAGATCAGCTCTTGTCCAGGAGTGTGGGGATGCACTAGAAGAGCTGGCTAGGCATAAACAAGTGAGACTGGTGTGGGTCCCGGGACATATGGGAGTTCCAGGCAACGAGAAGGCCGATGAATTGGCTAGACTCGGAGCCGAGGAACCCTGTCACGGGCCTGAGCCTATGTTAGGTATTTCAAGAAGGCAGGTCACAACGGCCCTCAATGAGTGGGCCCACGAGACACTGAGGACGCACTGGAGGACCAACAGGGCCTGCAGGCAGACCCGAGATTTTGTGACGGGGCCGAACAAATCGAGATCGGCCTGGTTGCT
The DNA here is from genome assembly GCA_029963845.1 of Rhamnusium bicolor. Lineage (NCBI taxonomy): Eukaryota > Metazoa > Arthropoda > Insecta > Coleoptera > Cerambycidae > Rhamnusium > Rhamnusium bicolor. The sequence goes on along the minus strand of JANEYF010003318.1, from coordinate 501,621 downwards.
GGGACGGAGTCGGAAAACTCTGAATCTCTTAATCGGTGTTCTGACAGGCCACTACAGACTTAGGAGGCATCTATCATTGATAGGCATTGAGGAAGACCCTACATGTCCAAGATGCAGGAGTGATGAAGAGACATCTTACCACTTCCTGGGACAATGTGAAGCGTTTGGGCGCCTGAGACACAGTATCTTCGGTTCTGAGGCGCTTCTAAGGGAGGAGATGAGCTCCCTCGCAATGAGTGACATCCTGACTTTCATCAGAAGGTCGGAAAGATTCGATGAGGGAGCAAGAGAAGCACATGGCTGAGGGGACAGCTGGGGGTTGGTAAAAAGGGCCCGTCTGTGGCCTACTTGCCAGGCGTCAGCCTCCCCCACCATTACCATTACCATCACAATTACCTATTCTTGTTAATCGAAATTATGTTCAGGCTATGGTAATAATTTTTTTTTATATTTTTTAATACCTTTTAATACCATGTTATTTTTTTATACCCATGTGAAAAGCAGAAATTTAATGTAAACGAGGTAGTTTGAGATTTTTTCTAATTTCTACAAACCTCCGCGTTAAAGATGAATAAAAAGAACTCTCTTGAGAAAAACATCGATATACAGGGTGATTTTTTACTAAAAATCGATTTTATAGGTTTGCACTTGCTGCGATTTAAAATTATGGCGGAGTCGCCAGTCATTAAAAGGCAAAAGCGCTTCGAAACTGCCATTTTTGACGTTTATTTTAACGGTTTATTGCTAGTAACGACACATTAGTTTCTTGCTCACCGATTGGTGTCATACTTCTTATACCTTTGGTTGAATCGTTTAGCAAGGACCTCCTACGGACTGGTAGATGACACGCTGTATTACTTTGTGTAGATAAAGGAGTTTCTCTGTTAAATTTTATCATTGAACAAATATTGATAGTAACCGCCGAGGTCGTTGAGGAGCAAAACAGACGTGTTAGCAAGATCGCAAATAAACTAGTAAATTTAATAAACATTTAAATTAGATATATCGACTAACTACTAAAATTGCATCACTTAACATAATTTTATTAGTTGCATGTTTTACCAAAATGAAATTCGGCTACAGCATCACTAGATACTACCTAAACAATCCATTAGATTCCACAGCCAACATAAATGAATAACATCATGTAAAGTTATCAAGCATTCTTGCCAAAACATGAGTCTTTTGAATTTTCTGTGACATTTAACTCAAATGTCGTCCTTACATTATACGTTACAGCACAGAATCTCAAAGTACGGTCCAGGCACCTCACTGTCTACATTGTCCGTGTCTATTATAAGTCTGTTACTGCATACTTATCTAAGGTGGACGAAACATAATGGTCAATATACTGGGCCCTTATAAAATAATGTCCTCAGGGAGTATGAAATATAGACGTTAAAATACAATTTTGTGAAATATCACAAAAAATTATTTTAAAATGTTTGTAATTATTTATTTCTATCGAAATATTAAGTTCATCATATTCTATATCTGAATCATCTGTAAATAATAAAATCAGTAAGAGTCCAGAAGTATATTCTTTCAGTAATCTCGACAATTTTTTTATATCGATGACATAATCATTTTAGGATAGTTTTCCATGTATATTGGATTGTTACGTTAAAAATTGATATGACGTATAAAGTTTAGCAATGTTCTTTTTATCCAATTGGCTAAATGCAATCTGTCTGTATCTGAATATTTCAAGTGAAAAACAATACAGCCAATTGGTGTTTTAGATAATTGGTAACATACCTAGTTAACTAGATAAATTTAATTATATAAATATCTGAAATACTTTATATTGTACAATTTTTTTTTCAGCTTTTATTAGCAATGTCCTATTATTATGATATTTTTGCCTGAGGATGTGAAACAAATGTTTTAATCACGAAACCGGTAACTATTAAAAAATATATACATATGAGGAATAAACTCTTTTTCATTTCCTCAAAAATAAATGTTATTCCAGTAAGCGATAATAAATTATATTAATTATTACAATAAGGAGAAATGATTTATGGGTACTAAACGCGTTGAGAAAATGTTATTGCCATAACCTTTCATTCCCTGTTTCAATATTAAGCTATAACTCGAAAGAATGTTACAACTTGGTAATGATTATTACAATATAAAACCCACGTATTTTTTTTATAGCGTCATTATAATGAATTATTAACGGAAAGTATGTTATTACAAATCGCATTAAGAGGGACCGGCAAACGACAATTTCTGCTGTAATTTTGCGACATTTTTAAAATATTCTGGAAGTTGAGACGTAACCGATTTGGTTTCCTTTGATAAGTTACTTAACATCCAAATTTGTAACACATTTTTTCTCAATAAAATGTTTTTTAAACATACATATTGGACAGACGAACATATTTTAATTTGTTACAACTCTCTAGCGACTTTCGTAACACTAATAGAAAGCAACAGAAATAGCAACATTACTGGTTTTTAAACAATTTTTGGTTAAATAATAAAACTAACAAAAGTGTATATTGTACACATTTTTTATAATATGCCGTTAGCTGTTATCGATCTCTCGTTTTGGGTCAAGTTAATTTCCTGTTCACAATGTTATTCTTTAAAGTTTTCATATTAATTTTTATGACAATGCCGGAAGGCACCCACCATTCGTAGAGATCAGTATATATACAGCAGTGAAAGCTTCCGTTGTCTGCTGCATGTTGCACTTATTGATGTCCTGAATTGATAATATTCCCTAAAAGCTGTCGTGTGAATTCGTTCTTTGTGGCCGGATGACATGATGATCATACGCTATGATAGATGGATTACGTCCCTCGAATATATAATGTGTAATCACATGAATAATGGCCACTAAGTAGCTGAATACTGATTCTTTTCCCAGTTTTATTATTTTTAAAAGATTTATCCTACTAGCATAAAAAGGCTGGATTAAACGTGTAATTTTTAGAATCTGCTAATTTTATATTCAATGTTTTATATACATATGATCATAAGCTTATTCGATTATTGTTTCTAATAAACAAAATGAATTTTTTGGGAAAAAAAAATTAAAAGTAGTATATGGGGCTCTTCAGTCCACTCCCACCACGTTTTACCATGTGATGTGGAGTAGAGGTAAATGCTGCTCTGTGGCCGATTCAAATTGTGTAGTAAATAGTGGCGAAGTATGAAATCTCTTATAACTGTGGACTACATTTACATAATAGAAAGTGACATTATGTTTAACATACTAACCATCCCATTTTGTGCACTGTCGAGGCACAATCTTCCGAAAATATCAACTAAAGTATTATGTTGATTTTTTTTACTACTAGTCCTAATTCTGTTATCCGTTTACTCCCTCCGCTCTCTTGAAAGAGAGGAACTAAATATGTCATTATACAGTGTAAAAAAATGTCATCCGAAAATTTATAATTATATAATTTCAACTGTTATTCCTTATCGTAAGGAACACTGTACTGATACAGATTATACCTCTAACTTGTACATTATATAATAAATGCCATTTGCTTCCTGTGAATAAAACAGCATTTATATTCTTAGTTTTGTGCATCAATCATGAATAATTTGGTATGAAGACGAATAAAAAAAATAGTACGAGCAAAATAGCAAAGGACCAGCATAAAATTTTCGTTTATAATCTAGTTGTATGTAGCCTAGTGTAATGAAGTTTTAACTAAACCGCAAGACGAATTTCCCTTCTTAGTTCATAGTGGCAAGACTAATTGGATGTTTCCGCGAAAGTTATAGTGTGAGGTTATTGTGAGTTGAGAAATAAATAGAGCATTGTTGTATTTAACGAACTTCGGATATAATAAAGGATTTTATCGTAAATTGTGGCTTTAATGATGTTTTAAAGAAACGTACCACATTAAAAACTGTTTACACTTATTTATATATACTGGATGAGGAATAATAATAATTGGTGTCAAAAATAATTGTGAAAACTTGCCAGCTAAGTCAATTCTCTAATAAATAGTTAGTATTGTTCAGTATACAGTGTGGACAGTATGGATTAAATTTACTGTTTTTTTTTCCGGAAAATGCAAAAATACACATTTTGCCATATGCAATTTTTTTTGGGCATATTTAATCGTTTTACAATGTTCCAGATATAAAACAAATCCATCTTGCATATTTCGTATAATATCCAACATAACAGATGTCATTTCCATTCGTGTTTCATCATTAAATGTTTTCTGACGTATGCACATAAACTTTTTAAATACTTTAAGAAATAGTCTAAAAGAGCCAAATCTGGAGATCTAGTAGGTCACCCCATTATCTTCTAACTATCCACTGATTTTATAAATCTTAAGGTATGCACGAGCGGCAGCTGTATATTGCGGTGATGTTCAATCTTGAAATGAAACCAATGTCCGGGAGTATAAGATGTTTTGATGACAAGAAATAGAATTAAAATGAGGAATTATTACCAAAAGAAATTAGAAAAAGTAAAAATATTCAGATCTTTGCAATATTTGTTTCTTTAATGTGTGTTAAGATTGCGTTTTCACCACGTATCCACATTAAATCTATAAATCTCTGTTAAACTTTTTTTGTTAGTTTTATCGAAAAAAAAAACAAATGATTCATCCTAAATACCATTTAATATATAAAGTTACAGGTAATACTGATGCGTATTTTTTTTTATTTATAGAAAATACGATTATTTAGTTTCATAAAATGACAGAAAATAAAATATTAATAGAACATTTTTAACCAAGATTTAAAGTTATATGTTGGAAATCATTTCGACGAGGGCATGCTAACGCCGTCTTAAGCTAAAATAATAAGAAAAAAGTATGTCGAATTCTGTGCGTTTCTCCATGTATGAATTTGTGTTTTGTTGTGAAATAAATTATTGTTTATCACATATACTACCCTCTACTCATAGGGTAATCTTAAGTGATCACCGATCAAAAATACATTTTCACTACATTTCATCCTATTTAAAAGTAAAAGCATATCCATTTCCGAAAGAATATGTCCATGCGATTTATTTCTTGCGTATATTAAGAGATCATGCATGGCAGCTTTCAGTTGGGGGGCTTTTTGGTATACTACCATTCTGGGGAATATCTTATCGATGAACCACACTTCAATCTCCCATTATTTATTTCAAGTATTGCATAGGGGACTACGCTCAGGCCGGTATACGCCTCAGATTTTGTACGGGAATTTATTATAAACTGACCCGAATGCGGATGGTAGGTAAAATTGCTAAATCGATATTTTTTTGTTCTAAAAGGGATGCCACACTTGAATACGCTGTTTTTTCATTTAATATTTCATTTAGCTGAAGCAGAAAAGGCCTCGCATGGCTAAAGACCTCATTATGGTTGTATAGGGAGCTGTATCACATGCTTAATGTAGCGTTTTATTGTATTTAAATAATAGCAACATTTGCTAGTGACAAAAACAATGTACGTAACAAATTACTATTTTTTTAAGTACTAACTGAAAATCGAAACTGACAGAATTAAAAACTGTTACTAATAAATACTTACCTAATCTTAATTCTCACCAGATGGAATTTCTTGATGTGAATGAAAAAAATTATGGTACTAAATTTATTTTTGTAAAATTTGTTTTAAACATAAAATAAATTCCGAAAATTTTATTTCATTAAACATTTAACATATTCCAAGTAAGGAAAATAGCAACAACATTTGAGAATAACCAGTAGTCGCTAATTCGACGTCATGTATCGTTTCGAGGCAATTGGCCGAATTTGTAATAAATTTAATGTGAGAGTATCTTTAAAATCCAGAACAATCCAAACCAATCTCTTTAAACCTGAAAATATAATAATATATAATCCAACGATTTCACCGACCTCACAGGAAATAATCTAAAGACGTGAGGTCGGGTAACCATGGTGCTCATTGTACAAGTAGTGTACATTAAACCGACATAATTGCCGATATTAGCCGAGAAACAAACCATACTGTATGGAAGAAATGCACACGCAGCATCCGCAGAAGGTACATATTTAGGGAGATATTATTGGGAGTTAATGACCGTTCTTTATAAATGAAAATTTAACAGCTCAAAAAACCTCGAACTCGTGGTACATACATGCGCTGTTTTATGCGTTAACGGCAATAATTTAATTCAAAATGAGGTTGTGGTTTCATCGAGAATATGGCTTACAATTGATGGAATAGTTAAATCAAGTGTTTCTCTATAGATGGATCGGTAGACAAGGATTCACAGAATGGCCAACTAGATCACCCGATCTAAGGTTGCTTGATTTTTTATGGGGACATCTCAAAAAATAAGGCGTACAGAAACAGGGTAAAAAATGTCGATATTTGAAAAGCTTGAATACAAATTTAGTGATTCGTAAAAACAAAAAAAAAATCTTGTTTTAAACCATTTTGTTTGCAATTTTTTTTGTATTAAATGAGTTCTGTGTCTTACATCTGATGCAGTATCCAGAAAACTAGCATGACCGGACTAACAATGACGGATTGGCACGCAAGCAAGGACAGTATATATAAGCAAAAGCAGATAGCGCCCCGATGCGGTAGCCTGCCTTCACCCGATTCCGTCGATGGCGCAGCCCCCAGTACGGCAGCAAATGCCCGGATTGCTGCCGCACGCTCTTGCACACCGGTG